>QEPC01012560.1:1542983-1608827 GCA_003113815.1 Sphenodon punctatus | reverse complement strand
GAACGTACGACCTGCCCGAACAACCGAACACGAACGGCCGAACACGAACGGCCGAACCGAACGGGCGAACGCGAACGCGAAGTACGACCGAACGACCGAACACGAACACACGAACCGAACGCGGCCGAACCGAACGGCCGAACACGAACACACGAACCGATTGTGGCCGAACCGAACGGCCAAACACGAACCGCGATCTGTTCGCCCATGCCTATAAACTATTACTATTTCCCACACAAGTGCAGTGTTTCTGAAATTAAAAATTTGTGTTCAGTTAAGTGTAGTAAAAGAATATTTGTTGGAATATACTGAAATTTTTCAGCTAACCAATAGTTTTCCAGACAAGATTTTTCAGAACCAACCAAGTTTTTGTTGAGCCTTTTCTGTCTTTGTGTCTTTTTCTTTTCTTTTTTCTTTTTTGTCTTTCTGGTGAAACCAGCACTTTTCTTCAGGGGGAAAAGTGCTGTGACACATTTTTCCAATCAGCTCTTTCTATAAGAGCTGCCATCATTGCTTGACTGTCCTTGCTATTTCTTCAAACTCATTTTAGCTGTCAGCAAATCAGTTCTTGTATCACGAGAGTGCTTTGTGAAAGTGATGGGAATTATTCTCCATGAAACCTGGCTGTAATGTCATTTGTCAGTTCCTTCTAGGGTAATGGTTCAACCTATAAATTGTGTGTGTAGCATTTCTGCCAAATAGCTGTTTTCATGCTTCAAAAATGCTCTAGTGTGACTGAGAATCATCTGAAATAAATCCTGGCTACGATTCAGTGCTCTTGCTTTGTGTGTAATACGGTAATGGCAAGAGAGTACGGTAATGGCAGGGGATACTGCTTGCTTGCTACATCAGCACAGCAGTAAAGTTGCTGCTGCTCCTTGACAGTATGGAGATGGAAGGGCTGGTTTCTGGGAAGCTGGCATTCATCCCCTCTAAACCATTGGGACACAGGGAATTAGTTCAATTGTGAGTCATCAAAACATGAGGGGGAAAGGGTGTGGGGGGAGATGCTGAAGATTTTCAGACAGCGTGTCCCAGACCTGCATAAAGAGAGGATCCTGCTCGGCTGTACAATGGACTGACTGTGATTCTTCTTTCCAGATGCTCACCCACAGGACTTCTGTAGCTTCCAGCTGCCGAGTAGGTGAGTGCGGATGGGATGGGGACAGAGGCAGGAGGGTCTCAACTGAGAAATTAATTACTCCTGATCTCTCACTTACAGACTAAAGGTGATGTGTTGGCATTTTGAGAATGGAAGCACTATACCTCCTTTCCTTTCTTTCTCATTCACCTTTTTCTCCCTCTCTCCCCTACTTGCCAGGAAGTTTTTTCATGCACTTGAGAATGATGTTTGATCATTTGAATCTTCTGATCCATCATCAGTCTGGGGAGAAGAAAGGGAAAATGTTTAAAGTTGTGGATTAGGTGTTTGAATTTCTGAATACGTGGTTATTAAAGCTCATCTTTTTCCTAATAAACCCCAGGTCCCATTCCCTCCTTTGGAAAAAAACAAATTTAACTGTCCAGTTTGCCAGAATTGCAAGAAGTCCCATTTGCCCAGTTGTTTTGTGATAATCTTTCCCACCTTATGTGTCCATATAACTTGGGCATTTTCAAGATCTAATCAGAAAGATTCTTTTTTTAAAAAAGGAAAAAATATTCCCATCTTCTTAGAAAAATAGAAAGTTCTCAGATTCAGGTAGTTCGTGATTTGTTTTTGAATTTGATGGGAGAGCTAACATTCTTTTGAAAGACCATTTGCAGAGAGCCTACCTCTCATAAAACTCAGTGAAGTGTTTTCTGGAAACTCAGATCAGTTGGTATTAGCTATAACCTTTTAGATATCAGATCAGCATCTTTAACAGGAAACATGGATTATCACTAGTTATAAAGGATTTATAGTACTAGTAAACTAGTAGCTTGACATTTTTTGCTTCAAACCTCCAAACTCATCTTCCCATATTTCCACCTGATTTACCTTTATCTATCCTACAGAAATTTGAATTCTGTAATGTTATGCCACCCTAAAAACTCATTCTCTTTGCAACAGCTCATGCGTGTCAAGATTCCCCTTTTTCCCCTGCCATTTTTAAAAACGAGCTGCTTATCTAGACTAGTTAATAGTTTGGGCTGTAAGAAAATGACCAACACAGCAAGGGGGGGGGGGGGATCTTTACAGACTGTGTTTGCAAATGAGTTACTAGTCAATAGTTCTGCATTTATCCTCTGAAATCTTCAATTAATAAACCATTTAGACAAACTGTTAATCAAATGGTTTTGCCTTACCCTAAAACTGATGGAAGATGGACTTGTTGTGAAACTGTAACATTGCGTTTCTTAGCTGAGTTTGGCTGGGAGGAGGCTGGCGATCAGCAAAATTGATAAGGCAATGGTGTTCATATTGGGTTTTTTCTGGGGTAATGCCTGAAAAATTGCAGTGGCTCCCAGTGGGTGGAGAGAAGGGACATATTAAGTTAATACTGGATGTAGATGATGGGAAGGATCGCGGAAATGGATTCCTAGGCTTGAGAAAACATTCCCATATAAAACGTCACGGCAACAAATAACCACATGCCCTAAAACATGCCCATTTCTTTTTGCGTCATGTAGGAGGTGCAGAGTCTGTACAGAGAACATGATCCAACAAGCAACTTTGTTAACTCAAGCCCTCCCCCTTTATTGAATCTGCAACAAGAATTTGTTAATGATTTCCCATCCTCAGTCCAGAAGAGACTAGTTGGCAGGACCATACTTCACTCACAGCTTCAGATCATTCAATCTACATTTCAAGATCATGAACCCTTTTGATGTGGATGATATCACTGAGTTGCAGCATTCTTGAACTGATGGAGAATTCTTGCAGTCTCCTGCCATCCATCTCCCCCTTTGTAATCAGTCTGCCAAAGCTTCTATAGAGCCAGGTGTGAAAAGAATCAGGGTGCAGAGGGTTGAGGGCAATAAGAGAAGAGTGTCATCAATTTACAACCTTCCAAAGTAGAAAAATCTGAACTGAGGTACTTGGGGTTTTTACAGTCTTTCCTGCAATCCAGAAAATTGAATGTTTCTCTCATTGAAGCAGGAAAGCTTCTAGCTCTGTGGTTTGGTTACTCTTTTTAAGATCACCCCTAGGATGCAGGAAAGATGTCTTCACCACTGATAGACTTCACATGGCACTGCAAACTCTCAAGCAAGCTAAGGACAATGCAAAGGAGGCAAGACCTGGAACTTTTTCAGAATTGTGGCTCTATTGCTAATTAGCAACAATAAGCATCTTTGGCTGCAGAAGCTGAAGGAGAAATGTGGGTCTTCAAAAATGCTCCCAATGCAACCTATTTCTCTTGGTTCAGTATTTCTAAGACAATATTGACATTGCTGTTTATTTTTACCAGGCCAATGTTGACAGCAAAGCCATTAGAGAACTGATTGGTGCTTTTGAGAACCCAGAAGGAGAGCAAAGCACAAGAGTTGGATGAACATTATCTGGCAATGACAATGGTTTTCCTCACTGGGAATTCCTCTGACTGCTCGAACTGTACCCACACTGTGGTGCCAGTGAACATTTCCAAGGCCATATTATTGGGGGTTATCTTAGGGGGGCTAATTGTTTTTGGGGTTCTGGGGAACATTTTGGTTATCCTTTCAGTAGCCTGCTACAGACACCTTCAGAGCGTGACCCATTATTACATAATTAACCTGGCAGTGGCTGACCTCCTGTTGACTTCCACTGTCCTGCCTTTCTCAGCTACCTTTGAGATTTTGGGCTACTGGGTCTTCGGAAGGATCTTCTGCAACATCTGGGCAGCTGTTGATGTCTTATGCTGCACAGCTTCCATCATGAGTCTGTGTGTCATCTCCATAGACAGATATATTGGAGTGAGCTACCCACTGAGATACCCAGCTATTGTGACAGAAAAGAGAGGACTCCTGGCTCTGTTATGTGTCTGGGCATTGTCTCTAGTGATATCCATTGGACCACTGTTTGGCTGGAAGGAACCAGCTCCAGAAGATGAGACCATCTGCCAAATTACAGAAGAGCCAGGCTATGTGTTGTTCTCTGCTTTGGGCTCCTTCTACCTTCCCTTGATCATCATCTTGGTGATGTACTGTCGGGTGTACGTGGTGGCCAAAAGGGAAAGTAAAGGTCTTTCTTCTGGCCTGAAGACCGAGAAATCCCACTCAGAAGAAGTGACCCTCCGCATCCACCGTAAAAATGCACCAGAAGTGAGCGGATCTATGGCCAGCTCCAAGAACAAAACTCACTTCTCAGTGAGACTCCTCAAGTTTTCCAGGGAAAAGAAAGCAGCCAAGAGCCTGGGGATAGTGGTGGGATGCTTCATTCTGTGTTGGCTTCCTTTTTTTCTAGTCATGCCTATCGGTAAGTAAAGCAAAACAACAACACTCTCTCATATTAGCTTCTCCAAAGGCAGGGAGGTGGGGGAAGGAGGTGGAATCTCTCAATCCTTTGTTAAATGTCTACGGTGACGGGCCAGATGTAAATGAAGGCAGCTCCATTCATTTCGATTTCACTCAGCATTCTTTCTTTCTTTCTTTCTTTAAATTTATATGCCGCCCTTCCCACAATGGCTCAGGGCAGCTTACAATTGATAAAGTACAACAATAAAACAATAATAAAATTCCTAAAAAAAAACTACCTCCCCCAAGCCCTCAATCACTCACACCCAAAACAACCCCTATTTATCCCTGTCCAGAAAATGCTTTTTCATATAAGAAAGTCTTGCACCGCTTCTGGAAGTTGCCAAGGTTGGGGCTCAAATGAGTCTCCTGGGGAAGGGAGTTCCACAGAACTTGGACAGCAACAAGAACGCCCTCCTGTGCACCCCCATTTATAAATCTAGAGCCACTTTAGCATGCTCTGCACTCGGATAACAATGTCCAAACTTTCAAGAGTTCAAATCTCATGTAGGCACCTAAATAATAACCAAGTTTAATTGGTTTCCAATCACTCCCATTTTCAAGAATCCTCAACACTTGACTTGTTAACGCTTGAAAATATGACCACTTGCTCTACTGCCTGCATGGGAACTGAACTCTTTAGGGCCTAATCCAAAACCCATTCAAATCTCAAGGCTCCCATTAATTTCAGTTGAGTTCTGTATCTGGCTTTGCAAAGGTATGATTTTTAGCTTCTCTATCACCCCAAACATTGTGTAAATGTCTCCTTTTTGAATAAGATGGGTAGTGAATCCTGTTGCTTTGCATGTCTTTAAAATATGTGCTAATATTTAAAATATTTCCCTGAATCTAACTGTTTCAGAAGAAACACCCTCTGGTGTAGATGGTAGCTGTATAAATAGAACACAAGAAAAAAACACAGTATTCTTTAGGCACAGATGTAATTGTAACAGGAAGCACAGGGGACACATCCCCCAGAAATCTTTCCCCTTCTCCGTAGTTCCAGGGTAATAATCGTGGTGGGACTTATGCGGACCAAGGGGATTTTAGGTATTGATGGCAATAGGTGTATCTATTAAGATTTCTGGGAGTGAGAGTAAAAGTGTTGAGTTGTTTCTGGGAAACTAGAGTTCCATTGTTGTAAATTTTAGAAGCCAAGCTCATTAATAAATCCACTGAAGGCTTTTCAGAGACCATAATGGCTTTGATATGTAATTACCTACACACCACTATAAAACCCTGGCTTCCACCTAACTAATCCTTGGTCAAATGTGCTGTGGTGCTTTTTCTCCTGTTTTGGAAATATGAGTGAAACACATTTGAATGAAGAACAGGGAATAGTTTACAAGTTTCAGATATTAAATTAGTTCTTGTCCAAACTAGTTGGGTAACTATAATCATCAGCAAGCTAAGTCCTTCAGGCTATGATCCATAAAACACTTACTCTACAATAACCCTATTGAAGCCCCCAGGGACTTCTCTGAAGTAAGGGGTTTGAGGACCGTGGCCTTGGTGTGTCCAGTATATGCCTGAAAACAATAATTTTGATGTGGAAAGATGTTATTCTGGGTTATACAAACTTAAAGATTGATTTACAAAAAACATTCTAGGGGACACAGTCAAGCCATAATAAATCAATGAATGTAATAAAAGACTTACTGGATCATGCTTTTCTATATATACAGTAAATGTACCATACTGTATCAATTTGTGTGTTTCTCCTTAATTTTGGTCTTCTACCTCTCATATTGATGTAATAATAATTAATAATAATAATGAAAACTAGGCACCCTGGGTGTTTTCAGATATGAGGATGGCATAGTTTAATCAACTTTTGTGTGGATTAAACCGGGTGCTGTCATTACACCTGAAGGTGCCTGCCAGATGTTTGCCTGCTCTGGCTCCTGACCAGGAGGGAGGGGGGCTAGCCTGGGCTGTGACTTGGGGAAATCCCCCAATCACAGCCCCGGACTAGCCCCTACCACAGTCGGGATATGGCTGCCAGACCCAAAGAAAAGCAGGCTTTCAAGTTTGAAAGCTACTTTTCTACCTGTGGTCCAAGGTGGCAGTGGGGGCCAAGCACCATGGTGACTGTCATTGGCCTCCATGGCCACCCGGTCATGGCACGCAGCACAGGGCCATGCAGATGCATGTCCTTGCATCTCTCCCATCCCCTTCCTGGCCCGGCTGCCGTAACGTTTGTTTGTCATCACTTCTAAAAACACCCCATGTTTGTTTGATGAATAGCCTAGCCATTATTCTTCTGAAGGGCATGAATATATTTTAAATTATAACTAAGACAACATGTGACTTTACCTAGTGATATACCAATCATAGCTAAACTTCAATAACTCAACTTTTCTAGAATACTATAGCTATTTACCTGTGTCTTAGAGCACATTCCCACATTCAGCAGACCAACGCTTTTTTCTTTTCCCCGCATTGTACCTTGATGTGTGAAAGACTCTATGTGCTTCTTTAACCGTGCTTGCATTTGTTTTTTAAACGCATTGGCAAGCAGCCAAAACCTACCTTTACAAGAGCGGATTTGAAATGACCCACATAAATCCTCTTGTCGGAATGTTGGGGCTAGTCTGTGTCAGTTACACAGCGCCCCACTTCCCGGCTCTCGACTCAGCTCCTCTCCCCTCTCTGGGAGCCAAGAACCGGGGAAGCGGGGCGCTGTGTAACTACATGACTCTGACCCACTTCCCCAGCTCTCGGCTCCGCTCCTGCTCTGCTGCCGCTCCTTCTCCTTCTCCTCTCCCCCCACCCCACACCTGAGGACATTAAAATGCTGCTTTTCCTAAATGCAGTCAATTTCAAAATGCGCTTAAATAAACCCAGTGTGAATAGTGCATGGGTTTATTTAAGTTTGTTTTGAAATTGGCTGCATTTAGGAAAAGCAGCATTTTAATGTATATGTGAATGTGCTCTTAGATGTACCCACATCTCCCTATACCTTTACCTTCCTTATATGTATATTAAATGTCAAGTCTGGTGTCCCAGAAACTTAAATACAAAGCATGATCTGTGTAACCTTAAAGAAGTAGTTACCAAGCTTTTGCCTGAGTGATCCCCTTGTGATATTAAATATAATATCATGAGCCCAGACAGCATGAAAGACATGCAAAGTGTACTGGGTATTAATCAAGACTGGGTAATTTTAGATGTGACGGGCTGCTTGGCCCGCCATGCTGAACCGGGATCTGTCTCGGATCCCGGTCCATGATCAGGCCGGCCGTCCTTTAGACATGCTGGCCTGATCGCTACCGGGGTTCAGGGAGGGGATCAGCCCCGCCCGCCCCCCTGTACTCCCTCAGCCGCCCACCCATGGGGAAACGGGCGGGCACAGTGGCCAATGAGGCCACTGCACCCGATCCCGTATCGGGGTTAGGAGCATGATTCCAGACCGAGGCAAGGTAACTGACGTTACCTTTGCCCCTTTACAGATCATGGCCAAGCTAACCATGATTCTGGAGGTGAGGCCAGCCTCACCTCCAGAATCGTGGTTAGGTTTAACCCCCACCAGAGATTCACTGTGGTGAACATCTGGTGGGGGTCAAACAGACGTTTACGGGAATGCCACCACCACAGGGGATCCACTGTGGTGAAATGCATTTTTGTAAAGTCTGAAATTACCCTGTGATCCCCATCTCCAGACTCCACCAGAATCCTGACCCCAGGGCTTGGGAATCCCTGCCTTTAAAGGCTTCTCTGAGTGTTTTCAGACGTGACGGGGCCAATTGGCCCTGTCACAAAATCAGTGAATTCATCCCCTGCCGGGATGACCTGTAACACCCTAACAGACATGCCAGGGGATCCCGGCAGGGAATCGGGGAGGGGGAGGGGCCGTGCGGCGCAATGTGCGGCCGCACAGCCCTGCCCCCTCCACGCTCCCCACCGCCCACCCTCTGGGGAGACGGGCATCCGCCATGGCCAATGCCGCCGCAGCACTTGCCCACTATGGCCACGGGCCGGAATCCCTGCGGGGATTCCGGGCCGTGGCCGTCGTCCAGACGTGACGGCGGGGGTCACCACGGCAGGGAATCGCCTTCACCACGCGACGGCCTCCGGTCCCGCCGCTCCGGCAGCTCGCGTGGTGAATGTGATTCCCTGTCGTGGTAACATCTGGGGGGGGAACATCCATTCCCCCCAACAGACGTTACGTGGTCCAAGCCACCACAGGGAATTGACTGTGGTTGACATTGACCACGTAACGTCTGAAAATACCCTCTTATAGTTCTATAGAAGCTCAACAGGATTTTATTGAAGTGCCCCTAAAATCCTGTACAATGAAATAGAAAATTATTTCCATTATGCAGGTTCTTTTTGTATGCAGGTTCTTTCTATAGGAGGGATATAGATTTGTTTTCTATGCAGTTCTGGAGGAAAATTTGTAAAGAAACCCATTAGGAATGTGATCGTTCTCAATTGTATTCAATAGGATTTTTTTTTAAAAGAGCTCCAGGTTGGAATTCTGCATTCTATCCTTTGGCTGTTGTATCCAAAATCTGTAGGCTCTTTTTCAGCCTGACCCTTGAAATATCTGTCAGTTTTGGAAATGGGTTTAAGTAAAGAGATATGGAAAACCAGTGGCTAGACATTTCTAAAGGGAAAGCTTTGGAAAGACTGGCTCTATCCATCTTGGGTGTCATTCTGTTGGAATGCTGGTTGCCAAGATGAGACAAACATACCCAAAAAGGGTTGGAGAAAGTGCATTACACTCTTTAAAAAAAAAAAAAAAATCTGCAAATGTGGTGCCCACGTAAAGCTGTTGTTGTTGATTCCTTTGGTTGAGGTTTCGGAAATGTACCTCATTTGAAATGGACCTTGCAATCTTTGATCCCTTTTAAGGAAAGTTTCCTAAGGTATGTCTTGGTATCTTTGCATGGTTTCTGCGTTATTTTAGAATCACATCGTATGTCTTTCAAAACCTATTTTGTCCCTTTTGTTAAAAGAGAAGAAAAGAATATGCTAAATAGAAATGCAGACACAAAGAAACTTACCTCATTAAAAACCACTGGTATGTGTCAATCCAGCCAATAATAGAACAGCCTCATGACGCTTACTTTAGGAATTTTCACCCATAGATTTCGCAGGCTATATAGGGGGGAAAGTAGCACCACCCCCAATTTATAGATGGGGAAACTCAAGCAAAGACAGACTGATTTTCAAAAGAGCTGAACACCACATTTTCAAATGCTAAGCATCCAAAATCAGGGCCCCATTTTCAAAAGTAGCTCAGCTCCCATTTAAGTACTAAAACATTTTTCAAAAAGTGCTGAGCATCCAGCAACTCCCAATTTCTCATCTGTGTCTAGATTTTCAGAAGAGTGTAGCACACTGGACACACATGAGAAATGAACGCTTTTAAAAATTCATTGGCAATTGCACATGCTGAGCAATTTTGAAAACTGTCCCTAAGTATCTTAACCTAGGATGTTTTTTGACAAGTGGCTCCCCACCCATTGCCCACCCATCATGCATGCTTCAGGGCTGCATGGGGTGCCAATGCAGCCCTGCAACATGTCTAGTGGGAGGATGGTGGGTGCGTAGTGGGAGGGGAGGTACTTGTCTAAAAGCACCCCTAGAGACACACCAGGAGGCCAGTAGCAAAACTGGGATGAGAACCTAGTCTCTTGACTGTCACTCCAGTGCTGTGTACTACAACCTTGAAGTCAGATTAAGTCAGAGGTTACCAAACTCTGTCTGGTTCAGAACCTGAAGTGGGATCATGCCATATGATGAGGAGGCCATGATCCTGATTACTCTTTTGTACATTATGCATATCTTTGTGTCTGTCTAGATGTCATGCAATTGTATTTATTTATTTATTTAGATTTTTATCCCGTCCTATTCCTGAAGGCTCAGGGCAGCTACCATACTAAGTAAAACTCATAAAACTCCAGAAAATGCTTATAAACCCACCACACCCCAGATCTACCCCTGCCTATTGAATGCCTGACTAAATAAATATATCTTGCACTGCTTCTGGAAGATGACCAAGCTCAGACTTAGATGAACCTCCAAGGGAAGGTAGTTCCAAAGCCATGGAGCAGCCACTGAGCTGCGAGCCTGAGTTGTATAAACCTGGGCCAATGCTGAAACTTGGAAGAGGCGGTCCTTTAGATATGTAGGACCATGGCTGTTTAGGGCTTTATAGGTCAAAACTAACACCTTGAATTGTGCCCAGAATGCTATTGGCAGTCAGTGCAGACTATGGAGCAATGTTGTAATGCACTCTTGGCAACCTACCTCTGTCAAGAGCATTCTGCACAAGCTACAGCCCCCAAACAGTCTTCAAGGGAAGCTCCACATAGAGCGCATTGCAGGACTCCAGCCTCAAGGTAATGAAGGCATGGATGATGGTGGCCAGATCCATATCTAAAAGAAAGGGACTTTGGGTGATTTCAGATGTTACGCCACCACAGTCAACCATAGTGAATGCCCCTATGGGGACCGTGATGGCGTAACATCCGTTGGGCCGAAAAATGATTCCCGCCAGATGTTCACCCCACTGGGAATCTTTTTTTGGCCCAACAGATGTGACGTTACCACGGTCAACCACGGCGGGATTCACCATGGTTGACTGTGGTAACGTCACATCTGCTCCCAGACCATGGCCCGGAATTGGCGGGCGCTGTGGATGCATTGGCCGCTGCACCCACCCATCTCCCAGAGGGTGGGCGGCCTCAGGAGTGTGGGGGGGGGGGCTGTGTGGCCGCAGATTGCGCCATGCAGCCCCGCCCCCTCCTCTGATTCCCCTCCGGAATCAACTGGCACATCTGTTGACGGGCCATTTTGATTCTGGAGGGGAATCAAATGGTGATTCCGTGCCGGGGTCAATGGGTGCCCCAGCACATCTGAAATCACCCATAGTCTTCTCACCAGGTGAAGCTAGTGAAAGGCACTCCTGAACAACAAGTAAAAGATGGTCTGCAACAACAATTGATCAATTTTGTATAGTAAATAAAATAAAACTTCTATACGTTGTATAAGATATACAAAATCGTAGAATAACTTAATGCAAAAAAGGGAATAGACATAAACATTTTCCAAATATATATATATATTAAAAAAACTCAATATACAAATGCATGTATAGAGAACAGGCCATGTAGGCTTTCATGGCTTCACTCATGAAATCTTTAAATAAAGCCAACACGTTTCAAACTTTCATCAGCGCCAGAATGGCCAGAATTCATGGCCAGAATGTTAGGAGTTATTCACAAAGGGATAGAGAATAAAACTGAGGACGTCATAATGCCTCTATACAAATCAATGGTGTGACTGCACCTGGAATACTGTGTGCAGTTCTGGTTGCCCCATCTCAAAAATGACATAGCTGAACTAGAAAAAGTACAGAGAAGGGGCAATGAGAATGATAAATGTTATGGAGAGCGGCTTGACAAGCTGGGTCTCTTCAACTTAGAGAATAGAAGACTGATAGGGGACATGAAAGAGGTTTATAAAATCTAGAGTGGTATGGAATGAGTAGATAGGGAATGGTTATTTACCCTTCAAATAGTACTAGAACTAAGGGACACTCCATGAGACTAGCTGCCAGCACATTTAAAACAAATAAAAGGAAGTACTTTTTCACTCAATGCATAATTACCCTATGGAATTTGTTGCTAGATGACGTTGTCAGGGCCAGTAATATAGCTGGTAGGGATAGGACTATCGGTATCAGATTAATCCAATAATGCTGATAATCGGCAATATCGGATTAATCTGATAATACCGATAATATCTGTATTGGCATATCGGTTATTTAACATTGCTGATTTTTCTGATCTTTAACATTGTGACCATTGTAAAAATGGCCACAATGTTAAAGATCTGAAAAATCAACAATGTTAAAAAACTGATATGCCAATACCAATAAATCTGATATTGGATTAATCCGATACCGATAAAACCAGTCACCGATAATTTGCTGATAGTCCCATCCCTAATAGCTGGGTTTAAAAAAGGACTGCATACGTTCTTAGAGAGTAGGTCCGTTAATGGCTATTTATCAAGTAGCTTACAGAATGAACTTCTTACTGTCGGGAGCTAGGAGTGAACAACGGGGATGGATTGCCCATTTTGACTGTTGGTTTTTTTCCCATGCGATCAAGATTGGCCACTGTCAGAGGACAGGATGCTGGGCTTGATGGACCATTGGTCTGACTCGGTATGGCACTACTTATGTTCTTGGGGTTTCTTGTATATTAAATATCATTAAACCATTACAGACAGAAAAAGGTATGTAAACCTCCAAATCCTGGATGACAAACATAATTGAAAAACATGCTTTGAAATGGCACTCTTGGCCACAGTGACAACTCACAACCTGATGTTCCAGATGCAGCTCAGTAACCAGGAGCACTCCACGGCTGCAAAACCAAGTACCGAGATGAGGCTGGACCGCATCAATGGGTAAAAATGTGTGATGGCAGCATGCCACCATCACAACTTGGCCTAGGGCATAAATCCATGGCAGACATGATCTTGACCGTGTGAGAACACAAACCATACGTGCCCATGGCCAGGTTGGTGTCCCACCTGTGTGGCCTGGGAACAGCCACAACAGACATGTGGGCAACCAGCTCCACCCCTGTGCCACTCCCAGTGCTGTTTTCCCTGCTATGATGGGCAGCCATGGTGGCCAATCATGGACTGCAGTCAACTACGGTGGCGGGCCCTGATGAAGGCTGGGTTATGGTGGGCCACAACAGATGTGCTAGCCCACTGTGGCCCAGTCAGTTGGGCCTTAGCCCAGACTGTGACTTGGGGGGATTTCCCAAGGTCAGAGACCGGACTAGTCACCAACGTGGCCCAGGACAATCCTGGGCCAACATCTGGTGGTGCAAAAGCAAACTCTCAAAACACCCTAGGTTAAGACACTTAGGGACAGTTTTCAAAATTGCCCAGCATGTGCAGCTGCCACTTAATTTCTACAAAATTGAAATGGCACTCCTGGCCACAGCTGCAACCTGCATCCTGATGTTCCAGATGCATCTCAGGATCCAGGAGCACCCCAAGGCTTGAAACCTGTGTACCAAGGGAAGGGAAGGATGGATCGCATCAAGGGTAAAAATACATGTGATGGTGGTGTGCTACCGTCACGACCCGTCCCAGGGCATAAATCCACAGCAGACATGGTGTGGGCCAGTAAAGCAGGCCTTAACCCAGTCTGCGACTTGGGGGGGATTTCCCAAGGTCAGAGCCCAGACTTGCCATTGACATGGCCTGGGGCAATCCTGGGCCAACATTTGGTGGTGCAAAAACAAACTTTCAAAACACTCTAGGTTAAGACACTTAGGGACAGTTTTCAAAATTGAAGACCACAACATTGCTGCAGGCCACAGCAGGCCTAAGCAGGCCACCATCACATCTGTTTTTACCCAATGATGGGAGTCTCAGTCCCCTCCACGTCACAGGGTCAGCCAACCTCCATCTTCACTGCAGTCTTGTCTGGATTCAGCTTTAGTTGGCTCACCCACATCCAGACTCCAATGGCAGTCAGGCACTGAGTAAGCACCAAGACTGTCTCAAAATGGGGTCATAAGCAAAAGGTTTGGGAAAAACTGGATTAAGGTAGTAGTAGTACTAGTAGATTAAGGTGGTAGTACTAGTAGATTAAGGTAGTAGTAGTACTAGTAGATTAAGGTGGTAGTAGTACTAGTAGTAATAGCGGTGACAGTGGGGAAGGAAATTTAAGCTTTATGGATAACTGAGGAAAGGTTTTTGTTCATTTGTGATTAGAAATGAGAAACTAAATTTATAGTGTAGAGAAGTTAAAATTTGATTGTATTATTTTCCTTAATGTCAGTGTTGGAAAGGAAGTGGAAAGGTTGGTGGCTTAAGGCTCCTATAGGCAAAGAAAGTAACAAAGTGTTATGTTACAATGCACACAAAGAGTATAATGGAAGTTACTTAAAAACATGAGATTATTATATCTCAAAACGTCAAGCTGAATAATAGCCAGGTGTATTTAAAGTTAGCACTTGGACAGAGCTTTACATCTTTAAAATGTTATTTTTCCAACATTAACAAACACTGCATTAACCTCATTACAGATGGGAAACCAAGGATCTTGGAGAGCACATGATTTCTTCAAGGCCGTGCTTTAAAACAATTGCAGTGCCATCCCCATTATGTTAATCATGACAATATTCCTTTGCCTCTCTCTCTAACCAGCATTTGTCACCAAAACACCCAAACACAACATAATCATTAATGAATTCCTATGTCCAGAGTGCCTCTATGAGGTAGGGAAGAATCAGCTTCATTTTACAGATGGGAAAATGGAAGCATGGGACCAATTTTGATTTGGCCAAGGCCACAAGGTATTGTCTTACAGCAGTAGCTGTAAGGAAGCACAACCGCTCTCCATTATAAACAGAGGACTGCTGAAGCCCTGATTTTGAGGAAACTGCTTGATCTATATTTCTGAAAATGTATCCATGGCTATAATTTGTGAGGACCATCATACACACAAAGTTTGAAGAAGATCCATTCAGAAAATAAAATGTTATGACTGTTTAAATGTTAATTGGTTGTGGTCAAAATGCACACATCCTCACAATTTTGAATCATCAATATTTCCTCCCCCTGGATGAGTTGATCCCCCAAACGTCACAGGCTTGGAGCATGAGATCAATAACAACTGCTTCTGTAATATGATAGTGATTGGTGCAGCCAAAACCGAGCTATTAATGATTTAAAAATCGGTCTGCTGGCTCGCACATGCGCGGTTGGGCAGCTGCTGACCGGCAAAACACAGCATAAGGAAAATTACATGACTCTACTTTTTAAAATCACGTAACTTTATCAGAAGCCAGCTCCGTCACAAAGACTTTACGCTCTAGTCAGTTTCATGTCAATTACCCACTTGCCTCAGAAAGAGAGCAAGAGGAGATCTAGTCAACTTCCTGTCAGTTACCCTCCTGACCTCACCCTGTACTTTTGACTCTCTATGAAAAGTCTGCAACTTTTCATACCAAGTTAAAAGCCTGCAAGTTTTCAAAAGTTGCAGACTTTTCACTTGGTATGAAAAGCTGCAGACTTTTCACTACTATGAAAAGCTGCAGACTTGTCATAGTCAGAAATAGAGTCAAAAGTCTGTAACTTTTCATACCAAGCTTTTGAAAAGGTGCAGACTTTTCATATGGGCCCTTTTTACGCAGACGCTTTAACACCGATAAAATGGGTGTTACATTTTTATTATACATGGTACAGGGCACCGCATGAGATGCCTCCACCCAGTTTCTCCGGGTGGAGATGGGTGGAGGCGTCTGTGTAAACACCACTTGCAGTGGGTGGGGTGCATTTCTCTGGGTGGAGATGGGTGGAGGCATCTGTGCTGCCCTGTACCATGTATAATAAAATGTAACACCCATTTTATCAGCGTTAGAGCGTCTGTGTAAAAAGGGCCATGGAATCAAAAGTAGGGAGTGGGGGGGGGGGGGGAGGGTTGACATGAAACTGACTAGAGCTTCTTCTTCCTGGCTTTCTGAGGCAAGTGGGTAATTGACATGAAACTGACAAGAGTGTAAAGTCTTTGTGACAGAGCTGGCTCCTGATATGTAAGGTATCAGGAGCTTTCCTTATGCTGTTATGCCAGGGCTCCCCTTTTCCCCGGGCCCCTTGGCAGGCTTGGCAGCTAATGGAGGGGGGGATGAGGGGAGAGGAACTACGCTGCTCCCCCGACCCTCTCCCCCCTCACTGGCTTGGTGCTGTAAGGTTTGCTGCCCCCGCTAGGGATACTGGGGCTACCAACATGTTTCCTGTCTGGGCATGCTAGGACTACATTTCCCAGCATGCCCAGACAGGAACAGCAAGATGGCAGCGGCCCCCCATGTGTCCTGCAGCGCCGCGGGGCCTTTTGAAAAACTGTACAGCCCCTCCTGAACCTCCTGTGACGCTGCAAGTGGTGGTGGCATTGTTAGTGAGAAGAGAGTGTGTGTGTGTGTGTGTGTGTGTGTGAGGAAGAACGGTGCATGTGTTTTTTTGAGAGAGTGGGGGGCAGAAGAGTCTGCATGTGTGTGTGATTGAGAGAGAGAGAGAGAGAGAGAGAGAGAGAGATTGAGTTGGTGGGGGAGAAGAAGTTGGGAGAATCTTTCCCCAAACACCTCCTGTTTTGATGTGGAGACTATGTTTTTAAAAAGTCACACACCAAGTTCCTCCACAAACTCCTTTGGTTCTTGTAGAGCTATTCCTAGTTTACACTAGGGTTAGAGGGGGATAATAAATCCCATTGACCCTAATATAAACAACAAGTAACTTCATATATGCACAACATAAAATTTGCACAACTTTTAAAAGTTCTGTAAAATATACAACTTAAAAGTTGTGCAACAACTGGTATATTAATGTGCTGTTATATCATATTGCACAAAACCTGGAAATTTACCAAAACAAAAAATGCTGCAGTTTAAAATAACATTAAATGCACAACAGTTTTTAAAACTAAAAACTTTCCTCTTCAAAAAATCACAAAATCATTTTGACTCTAGCTTAAACTCCAAAAAACATACAAATTCATTACAATTACAATTCAAAAAACATTCAACTCCATACATTGCAACAAGACATAAACACCAAAAAACATGGAAATTATTTCAGAATTTGAGGAATATTTAATTTTATCCTCATCAACATAAATGTAATATATGTACTTAATTCCTTACCATATATACTTATTCATTTTTATCAATAAGTAAACTTTCACATTTTTTCATTATTAAACTTTAATTTATTATCATAATTTGACAACGAACAATTTTTTCAGAGTGCCTACAGAACTGTATTCTGTACAACGAATTCTATAACGTTCTCTACACTGACATTGTTAACAGTTTATTGTATAGTGTATACAGTTTGTATACATGTAAAGGACAGAGTTAATGCACTCTGAAAAAAAATTCATTGTAAAATTATGATAATAAATGAAAGCTTAATAATGAAAAAATATGAATGTTTAGTTATTGATAACACCATGGCTGGGACTCACCCCAGCCCCCAAACTAACATGATGAGGGACGAGCCAGTGGGGAAGATGGGGAGATGCACAGATGTGCATCCACCCATCCCCGTCCTCATGCTGCATCCAGCAGCCCACCCTCCCCCTTGACGGGAAGCCATGTCAGCCAATGACGGATGCCATGGCACATGGTATTGGGGGCGGGGAGGTCCAGTAAAGTGGGTTTTCACATGTGAAAGCCTGCTTTACTTCCAGTTGGGCAGCCGGATCCAGTCTGTGGTGGTGGCTAGCCCAGGCTGCAACTTAGGGACTTCCCAACCTAGGCTGCCCTCACCACGGCCGGGAACCATCCTGCACTAACATCTGGTGACCAGAATGCAGCCACCAACTAACATGACAGTGCCTCCATTCAAAAGTGCAGAAAAGTGTGGCAATGTGGGCCACCGTCACATTTGAAAACACCCACTGTCATTTTTACTGGCATCAAGGATCACATCTGTGCTCTCCAAAGATAAAACCATGTGTCTCTGCCACTTCAGTGAAAGGACTGAGTTCCCCAGTTGCTAGGTGCAACAACTAGAAGAGGTGCCAATATTCATTCTGAAACTCAAATTTAACAAATTTTGAAAGTATAAAAGTGTGAATTTTAATTTAGATTTCTGTTTGTGTTTGTGAAGCTTGACTTCTTGTAAGCAATTTTTAGTAATTCAGCATTCAGTAATTAAATATTTGTATTCGATAATTCAGGATTCAGGATTGCGTAATTAATAAATGGGTATTCAGTATTCTATAGTTGCTTGTTTGGCAAGCATTATTTGGTATCTAGCAATTGGGGCTGTGATCTACAACCCACTTACTCATGGGCTTCAATGGGATTGCTCTGGAATAAGTGGTTTGTAGATCATAGCCTTGGTATTCCCTTTTAGTTATTTAGTAAATCAGTAGTAAAACAAAACATTTTTTAAAATTGTGGGTTTTCATCTAAGCCAGTAGTTTTCAAAGATTTTTGAACCACATCCTCCTTCTACTTGTCTGTCACAATTGAGCCTCCGCACAAGACACCACACAGAATTCTATACATCTTGCTCCCGTTCTTCCTTTCCCTATTCCCACCGTCCTATTGCTTTCCCTTTCTCTCACTTTCTCTCACCCTTGTTCTTTGACTCTCTCCCTCTCATCGCCATGCCATCCCATTATTATGGAGATCCTCAGTGAGAGTGTGGAGATAGGTGTTTGAGAACCTAGAATCTAAGCCAATAAAAAAAACAAAAATCTAAACCAAGGGTGTTTTTAGACATGCATGGAATTCACAGAGTACAGCCACATTTTGGCAATAGCAATTTGAGTAATTGGAGCAAGTAGCAACTGGAGCAATTGAATTCAGTCCAACTGGATTCAATTAATTAGAGCAGATGAATTCTTTCAAAATGGCAGTTGGAGTAAACATGGGGTGTTTTTACATACATATTTGTCCTGCATATTTGCTGTTACATCCTGAACTTTCTGTGTGTCTGAATCACTCACCCAGATCTTAAACATCTGGCTCTTTGAACTTCTGCATAGAACTTCTCCCAGAACCTTTTTTGTGTAAAAAGGTTCTCCTGGTAAACTGCTTTGCTCCAGGCAGCTGTGGTTTCCATGGCAGCTCCTCACATGTACAGCTGCAGCTACTTTAGGCTGCCTCAGGGCAGTGTGTGTGAGTGTGAGACAGTGAAGAATGCATCCGGAACTTAATTGTGGACTTGTAAACACAGAAGATTGAAAGACCAGTACTTTAAGGTGTCTGTAAAAATGCCCACTGTCAAAACTCCCATTGACCTTAGTGATACAAGATTGTCCTGCTTCTGTTTCTCTTGTTGCAGTAGACTTGTGTGGCCATGCCTTGCCTTGCCTTGCCTTCTCTTCCAAACTTCACAGCAAAGAGGGTTTGGGGGGACTATTAAGTTAATGTGGTGTTTGGAATTTTTTCAAATGAACCTGGTAAGATAGGCTCATCGTATGTCATTTAGGTAACCCATAGTACACTATGAAACACATGCTCTCCTCAGTGTTTGACACACAGAGGTAAAATAAAAGGTGCTTTTTTAAATGTGAGATTGAGAATCCAATTAGACCATTTCCTTTAATTAATACTCTAATTTTGAATTTGCACTTAATACGAACTTCAACGTAGGTTCCGGGTAGGTTTTTTGGGGAGGGAAGGGGGGTCAGCTTTGTCTAGTTTAGTTCCAACTCAGATTGGGGCATTTGTAAACAAGACAAAACTCCCACGAGTAGGCAATTTAAAACCGCGATTAAAATTTGTACCTACTCTTGCATGTGGTATGTGGAAACTTCCATGTCAGACTGCGCTTGCACATGTTACCTGGGCAGGGGCGGGAGTGGAACAACACTGACAACACTCGCACATGATTGGGTCCCCAGATGTAGCTCTTACACTCATGGGTGTTTTCACTTGTCATGGGAGAAAAGAGGAATAGTGCATTCCCATGTGCGCTAATTCCTGTGACAACAGTGATGGGATTGCCCTCACGGAAGTCCCCTCCCTCCCTCAGGCAATGTGTGCAAGCATCCTTAATCCTGTTTGTGGAACCCTCTGATATCAAGGGTTCTAGAATATGCATTCCAAAACTTGTGCACTAAAGATAGGAACTGATGTTTGATGCGAGTCACGGGAGATCATGGGCATTTTTACACACACCTTAAAGTGTTGGTCTTTCAATCTTCTGGGCTTGCAAGTCCACAAGTAAGTTCTGGATGCAGTCTTCACTCACACACACTGCCCTGAGGCAGTTCCTGGATTCATTCTTCACTCACTCACACTCTCTCTCTCACAAAGCCCCGCCGCCGCGCGGCCCTCCTCGGCACGGGGAGCGGCTTGCTAGGTGGCGGTTAGTTGTCCCTCCCCCTCCCAGGCATTTTAGGAAGACTGGTGGGGCGCACGGCGGGAGCAACGCGGCCCAGCGCAAAGTCTCGCGAGGGGCGGGACTTCGCGGCCGCCATTTTGGATTTCGGCGGGGAAATCACCATTCCGCGCCCAGACATCGACGTGAGTGCACCCTCCCACCCGCCCGGTATTCACTGTGGGTCTAACTGGTTGTTGAGCTTGGGCTCAAGGCCAGGAAGGAATTTTGCCTCCCTGCTAATTGGCACTATGCAGGCTGGTTTTTCGCCTTCCTCACAGTGATTGGTTTTTGATTAAATGACGGTGGAAAGGGGTATTGTTAATGATAATTGTCACACCGCAGGGGTCCTGCGAAGTAGCTAGGTTAAATAGGGATAGTCTGCTGCCAAGTCATCTCCTTAAGAGGTGGGCTCTGAGTGAAGGCTAGAGCTTGTCCGGCCAGCGTCACTTCAGAGCCAGGAGGAGGGAGACAACCCCCTGCCTTAGGACAGAGGCGGTCCAAGACATGGGGGAGCATCTCCTCACTCCTTCTTAGGGTCACAGTTGGCATAGGGCCTCCTGATCCGGATGGGGGCCACCGGACAGGTGTGACATTGCAGCAGCTATAGTTAGCATTGTTGCGGTACTGAGGAACCTCAGACCGTTTAAGATTATTATCAATTGTTAATTAGTTAATAGTTAAGGTTGCAGGACTTAAAAGGGCATAGGCCCCTCCCTACCCGACTATGTTTAATAAAGTTTTCGGTGCGGCCTAGTTTAACCCAAATAATGGTGTCAGTGTCTTCCTTTCGGGGTGTGGGACAACACAAACACATGCTGCCCTGAGGCAGCCTAAATTTATTTATTTATTTATTTTTCAGATTTATACCCCGCCCCTCCTGCAACGCAGCTCGGGGTGGCTTCCAACAATAAAAATACACTAAAATTCATTTTAAAAACAATCAAATATTACATATAAAATATAAAATATAAAACAGGGCTAGACATAAATAAATAAATAAATAAATAAATGGGTGGGGGACTAAAATCCTCCCTCCACACCCTCCCTCCCAAAGGCCTGGGCAAACAGCCAGGTCTTACAGTTCCGCCGAAATGTTAAAAGGCTTGGGGCCAGGCGAGCTTCCTCCGGAAGGGAGTTCCACAGCCGCGGTCCCACCACCGAGAATGCCCTCTCCATCGTGGCCCCCCGTTTAACACGGGGGACCTCCAGGAGGGCACCCCCGGCAGACCGCAGGAGCCGCTCTGGGGCGCGAAGGGCGAGGCGGTCCCTAAGGTATGAGGGGCCGAGACCGTGTAGGGCTTTATAGATCATCACTAGGACCTTGAACTTGGCCCGGCACACTATCGGCAGCCAGTGCAGAGCTCGGAGCACCGGTGTAATGTGCTCCCGGCGACCCGTCCCCGTAAGAAGACGAGCCGCCGCATTCTGCACCAGCTGCAGCCTCCGGGCCAAGAACAAGGGAAGCCCCACGTAGAGCGCGTTGCAGTAGTCGAGCCTCGAGGTGACGAAGGCATGGATGAGGGAGGCCAGGTCCGGGCCAGAGACATACGGACGCAGCCTACGTACCAGATAAAGCTGGCGGAAGGCAGCCTTAGCGACTGCCTCCACCTGCTGCTCCAGACGCAGGTCTGCGTCCAATATGACCCCCAGACTCCGAACCTGCTGAGCTAAAGTAGCTGCAGCTGTAGATGTGAGGGGCTGCCATGGAAACTAAGTGACCACAGCTGCCTGCAGCAAAGCAGTTTACCAGGAGAACTTTTTATACACACAAGTTCTGGGAGAAGTTCTATGCAGAAGTTCAGAGAGCCAGATGTTTAAGATCTGGGTGATTCCGACACACACAAAGTTCAGGATGCAACAGCAAACATGCAGGAGAAATGTGTGTGTAAAAACACCCAGTGACTTCAGCAGTGAAAGTTTGTGCCCTGAGTGTAGAACTTCTGAAAGGTGCAAGCGAGCCTATCCGGCAGGCTAGACAGGGATGTGCAAGTTAGGGATCACATTTCTGTGTTCATTTTCAACAAAGGCCCAAGGTATCACGATCATCCTGTAAACACACCAAAACTACAACTATCATGAAAGGGTCCTGGTTTAACCAAGGCAGTTTACACTGATGACAATCTGTAAAGAAAAAGCAGGACTCTGCAGTCTGAACAGGGCAAAGAGCAAAGCATGCAGCTATCTATAATGTGCTCCTCAGTGCAGGTGAAAGGGAAAAGCTGTCTAAACATTGTGTTTCCCCCTAACAGCAGTGTCTGTATCTGTATTAATTACCAGTCCGAGGAATGGAAAGGGAGACACCAGACAACCAATGTGTGCATCCCACGTGCATGTCTGTTCACAGGAATTCACATTCAAAGCTGACTGTGGGGGAAGGGAGCATATTCTGACTGCCTTCATTGTGGACAGAAGTGCTGCCCCAATTGCCTGGGGACGGGATCAGAGAGCTCTCCTAGATGGTTCAGGATCAGCGCATGAGTGGAGGGTGGGAAGAAAGACTCAACGTGGAAAGGTGCCATTCAGGAGAGGCTAGTTTCAAATCACTGTAAGTAATGTTCTCCAGAGCTTCCTCTGGAGTCCTTGTTGCCTGGGAACAGATGTATTTTAGCAGCATCTTTCAGATGCTTTGCCCTGATGACAGACCACTGCACAACAGGTACGTGGGGCAACCTCCCTATCCAGAAACCTTTGGGGACATACTTCCTGCCTGGAAATGGGAGGGTGAGAAAGCATGGAGAAGGATACAGGCTGTTTTGCCCCCTCCCAGCTTAGCCAGACTACTTTTTAGCTTTGCTCTGCCCCTTATAATTACCAGCATCTTATGTCTTCAGGTGCCTTTAACCTAGGTGCAGCCACATGAGCTGGGGTGGACCAATCCCCCATGCACCCCACCGGCAGGAAATTATAGCTGCCACACTTTGGGGCAGCAGGGAGAGATGGCCATACGATCTGCCCCCATGCAGCTATCACCAGCCTCTCCATGCCCTGGGGCGGACCAAGGAGCTGACCACATAGGACTCGATGCCCAGACTCCTGCTGTGCTGCAGGACTCTGCCTGCTACCACTAGGAAGCTGTTGGGGGCGGGTGGGGAGGAGCACACATGCATGCCTCCTGCTGCCTAACGGCTGATTGCAGAGGAGGGGGAGCCTAGGAGGAGCACACCTTCTCTTCTAGGCCCCTTCTCCCCCAATCAGCTGTTTGGTGGGTGAATTAAGGGGAGGGGACCGCTGGGAGGAGCGTGCACCCTCCCAACAGCTGGTCAGGGGGAAGGGGTCCTGGGAGGCGCATGGGCACTTTTCTCCCCCTCCTAACAGCTGATCACAGGGGAAGGGAGCCTGGGAGACACATGCACACTCCTCTGAACCCCTCCTCCCCCTGATCAGCTGTTGGGCAGGGGAGAGGAGCACCCACGCTCCTCCCAGGCTCCTGTCCCCATAGTTAGCTGTTTTGTGTTGGGCACATGCTCCTCCCAGGCCCCCCTACCCACAATCTGTCTACCCAACAGCTGATCGGGGGAGGGGTCTGAGAAGAGGGCACACACTCCTCCCAGGCCCACCTCCCCCTTGATCAGCTGTTAGGTGGTGGCGAAGAGGGCACTCCTCAGGACCCAATCCACAGACTCTGACTGGTAGCAGGGCTGCACAACCCAGCCTCACAGGAGGCAGCCCATTAGCTCACTTTGGGCAGTGTTATCCCACTTTTGGCAATGCTGGCATGCAATGTGCCTCAGGCCTTTTTCAGATAATGTATTGCATGTTAGCTGGCTGCCCTCCCCACCCCGGTAGGCAGGCTGGTGCTGGTCACTGCCAGGCATATGAGCCATTGCAGCGTGTGTTAACACTGCCCAAAGTGGGATAACATGTCATGTGACTTGAGCTCACAAAAAGAGCATTTTCCGCAAGAAAGTTTTTGACCTGCCCTGACTGGAAAAGATAGCAGAGATGAGCCCAGGCAAAGTTGTAGAGCGATATTGTACTGTGGGAAATAATGGCTGGGCAAATAAGAGTACAATACACTTCCTGCCGGGAGGGCGTTATGATCTGCCCCTTCTTGGATACACATCTGTTTGGCTTGCAAATGTCTTTGAATTGTCAGTAGGGTTGAAATTAATATTCAAAATGAATACTAAATTTGTTGATTTTAGTATATTTATTTCTACATGAGTGAAGTGAAGTCTTACATTGCTAAAATATTATTTTATATATTTCAATCTAATATATATTTTAGTCTTGTATATATTTCAGACTGAGGTGATGGTGGTTGGCCGGCCTTGTGATCTTTCTGGAGGGAATTGGGACTACTGTTATTAATGGAGTCCGGGCCTCCTCTGGGTAGTTAGGCTTGCAGCCTCCGAGTGCTTCTGAACCCCTTGTTGCACCTGGATTGTCAAGTTGCAGCGGTGGCCAGGAGCACTTCTCACCAACTCCATCTGGTGCGGAGGCTGCAGCCTTTTCTTTCTAATTCAGACTTGGACATTGTCATCCATGCTTTCAACACCTCAAGGTTAGATTACTGCAATGCACTCTATGTGGGGCTGCCCTTGATGACTGTGTGGAAGCTGCAGCTGGTGCAGAATGCGGTGGCTTCAGCTGCTTTTGGGGATGGGTCACTGGGAGCACATTACACTGGTGCTCCAAAGTCTACACTGGCTCCCTATAGCTTTCCAGACACAGTTCAAGGTGCTGGTTTTGACCTTTAAAGCCCTAAACAGTCTGTGCCCCATATAACTGAGAGACCACCTGTCCTTCCATGCCCCACTGTGGCCCCTGTGATCATCCGGGAGTGCCTCCCTGTGGATATCATGTGTTAGTCTTGTTCATACCGCGAGGGCTCGCAGGCAAACGTTCTCGGCTTTTGTCCCAATCTCCCTGAGGTTCCTGAAGTTCGTTTGAGCCTGAGCCTGGGCATCTTCCTGAGGTGGTGTAAGACTTTTCTGGTTTTTAGGACATTTGGCGGGCAGGATAGCGAATGGGGGGGTTTGGTGGGTTTTTGGGGTAGGGGTGTGAAGGGGACAGTTGGGGAGGGGGTTTGTGGAGTTGGGGAGGTGGGAGGGGAAAGATTGGAGGGTTGGGGGTTTTTATGCTGTGTTATCCATAGTGTTTTTATTTGTTTTGTAAACCGCCCTGAGCCATTTGGGAAGGGTGGGGGGGGGGGAATTGGAATAAATAAATAAATAATATTTAAGAAATTGACAGTTTTGAAGAAACTGTCACAAATTTATTTATTATTAATTATTATTGCTATACAAAAACTACACAAGATGATGAAAAGAATACAGAAAGCTTGACTTCTTCCTCATTTGAGAACACACTGAGTTTGAGTAAGTCCTCCCCCCCCCCCCTTAAAAAAATATGTCAGTTTTCATAAGGCTTTGGTGTCAGATAGACCCCAAAACACAACAAGGGTTAAAAGCCAATGCCTCCCCCTGGCACAGGCCCAAGTTTGCTCCTGAACAGAAATTACCATAAGAAAGGCCTTCTCTCTCTCAGGATTGTTATGATTCAGTCTGCTGTAGTAGCTTTCCTTTTCACTGCCCAGACCAGTGCTGTTGCTCTCTCACATCATCCCACATGACAGTACAGTTGCCTCCAAGGGTAGACTGAAGGATTCATCAGGAAAGTTATCTCTTTCTCTTCTTATGCAATATTTTAACACCACATTCCCTGCCACCAGCCACTCTGGTTTCACACCTCATACCAGCCAGCATTGCTCTAGCTTCCCTGAGTGCACAACCACTTCACTACAAATCCTGCTGGATGCTGATAAGGGTTTTAAGAGCCTTTTCTATCCCCCTGCATGTGGTGATGCTGATGTGGAGATTGATGTTAACCAAATTTCCAGATGATGCAATCTCATCAAAGCACTCCAGCTGGATGTGATAAATGTAATCCCATAGCCAGGGGACTATGGTGCATTGGTTTATGTAACAGAAATGCAGTCTCATTTAATGCAGCATAAGAATAGGAGTAAGATAGGGTCTAGGTTCTGGTTGCCCAGCTCTGCAAATTCCTTAGCCTCACTGTGCCTCAGTTTCCCCATCTGCACATTTGAATTCAGCATCCTCACCTTGCAGAAGCTTACAACTTTGTAAAGGAGTCTAAGAAGTGTTTTGAAAACTGCTAAGTAATGTTATTAACCTTTGTTCTTCATCCCCCAAAGCTATGCAGCCTTGTCCTGGTATCACAATTCCAGAGATGCTCTGAGACTCCTCCCCTGCAGTGGGACTTGAATTCCAACATTCAAGACCTTGCTATATAATCAGTCAGACATATGTGTGAATACTAATAGTAAACCCTTATGCCCTCTATACATCTTTCCAGCCCAGTGGTTGTGTTGTGTGCTTCTAGACACTTGTGGTGAGCTTCTCACCCTGATTGTCCCCTGGCTCCCAGTGCCACAGAGGGCTCAGCAGTCAAGAGTGCTTGGGATGGGAGAGACAGGCTGGAATCTTGCAGTACAACAGTGCAACTGATTACCACTGAACTTCCAGCTGCTGCCAGTGGGGTGGGCTGAGCTTCCTTAAATGGTTGCCTGCAGAACTCAGGAATAGAACAGAAAAAAGAGCCATTGGGAGGCTGGCTATCATGGGCTGGGTGCCAGACTAGCCTTTCTAGGGTACCATAATTAATAAATAAACTGCCCCTCCTTGCTAAATGGCACTCAGGCACTTCATGGCATTAGTAAAATAAAATAAAACACTATGAAACAACTTATATTGCATATAAAATCCATTTAAAACCATTTTAAAGGTGAAGGTAAAGGGGGAGCAAAAAATACATGAAGGGAAACCAGCACTAGTTCCTCTAAAAGCACCTGAAGAATAGAAAAGACTTCAGGTGCTTTTTGAGGGCGAGGAGGGAAGAAGTGAATATTGGAAGGGAGCAAGTTCCACACTGAGGGGCCTGTCACAGCAAAGGCCCAGTCTCCTGCCAACTTACAGCATGATAGTGGGTTCCCCAAACAGCACACAGATATATAGCACCGGCCATGTACCTGGCACTGTACAATCCGAAGTTGTAGACAGGACCCTGCCCCAAGGAGCTTACAATCTAAGAGACACAAGGAAGGGGGAGGGGGAGAGAGGAGAGACAAGGAGACATTTACAAGGTTGCAGGTGCATGTGCCTAAAGTAGGCTGCTTTTAGACTTGCATGGTGAACACGCTACATAAAATCATGCTGCATGTAAATATTCCATGTGTGGGATTTAGTCGTGACATTTTGCGCATTTAAGCTGGTCGCACACTTTTAAAGCTGCAAATTAAATACCTCGATGTCAAGGTATTTAATTAGTGCCTTTAAAAGAATGCACGACTGGCTTTAATGCGCAAAATGTCACGTCTAAATCCGACACATGGGATATTTACATGCAGCGTGATTTTGTGCAGCATGTTTGCCATGCACATCTAAAAGTGCCCTCTGTTAAAGGAAGGAGATCCTTATCACTCATGATGAGCCAGTGAAAGCCTGACGGAAGAGGTAGGTTTTCAGGAGGGACTTGAAAGTTGGAAGACAGGGAGCAGAATGAATGTATCCAGGGAGAGTGTTCCAGGCAGGGGGGCAGCAAGAGAGAAGGGGCAAAGGTGTTTAGAGGAGCATGGGAGGCGCAAGCAGTTGAGGGTGAGGGAAGAGGAGGAGAGAAGCTCTCGGGTGGGAATGTTGTGGGATACCAGTTCTGAGAGATACAGGGGAGCACGACCATGAAGAGCCTTGAAGGTGAAGACCAGGAGCTTGTGTTTGAATGCGTTCCCATAGGGGAAGCCTGTGTAGGGCAGAGAGGAGGGGCTGAACGTAGTCAAAGTGACAGGCAAGGTGGATGACTTTGGCAGCAGAGCATTGAATGGAGATGAGAGGGGTGAGATCAGAGCAGGGGAGACCAGTAAGGAGGAAGTTACAGTAGTCAAGGCAACAGATTAGTAGAGCGTGGACTTAGGGACTAGGGTTTTTGCAGTGGCAATAGCAAGGCAGGTCTGGATTTTAGCAATATTATACAGAGCGAAGAAACAGGACTTGGTAACAGTATAGTATAATGTTTTATTGCGGCCAAAGCCATAAATTCAAAACCAATAACAACATCAAATACAAACACTCATAAACAATAAACAGTACAAGTTGCAGTTTAAATACAAAGAACCCCATTTAAAGTTTCTATGAATAATAAGCTCAAAGAAAGCTTAACCCACCAGGGTTAGATCCCATCACAGAAACAAATCCCAGAGCGATGCCATGGCTCAAGTGTCACTACTCAAGGAAATGCTTAGATTGGAGAAAGCGGCTACGAAGATCTATGGCAGCCACAAGGAAACAGGCAACCACCTCCGAAGTGGGTAGATCCAAATCAGCCAACGCTAGGATGCATAAGTTATGTTCAGTACGGCCAGGAAATTTCTGGAGGAAGGCCAGTAAGAATCTAGAACGAATTGCATCATATAGCTGACACTGAAACAAAATATGGCCAGGTGTTTCCACGTGCTTCTGGTCAAAACGGCAGTCTCTCTGAGAAATTTAGTGAGAAATAACAGCCCTCCAGAACCATGGACGGCAACGCATTAAATCTGGCCGACATGAACAGAAACTTTGCTCTGGATGAAATCACTGATAGCAAATAAGGAGCCATACTAGGGGAGGGCCTTAGCTGAGAGAGATAATCGGCCAGATGACCAGAGGCTCTGATTACAGCCGCCTCTTCCTGAAAATCCCTATCCCTGACCCTGGTGACGAGATCCTTGACAACCACTGCCAACTCCCTCCCCAACCAATATTCCGGGCTAAATTCCAACTAGCGCAAGAATAACTCTACTTCCAGTGACCACTGGCTCTTAAATGAGTCATTTAACCAGTGGTAAATTAAACCCTTTGGTGGAGAATAATGTAATTTCACCCAGAATTTTAGTACACTAATCCAGGCCACCATGGACCAACTAAACTGCCCGGTCTCATGTCGAATGGCCGCAAAGGGGGTAGCACTGGGGACCTTCAACAATCTCTGGAAAAAACAGACCTGAACACTATCGAGTTTCCCAAGCTTGGGGGCAATATAGGGTGCCCAGACCTCCGACCCATATAAGAGCTGGGCACGTGCTTTGGCGTTAAACACCTTAGATGCAGGAAGTATGGCCCTACCTCCAGAGTTCAAATACAGCCTGGATAGAGAAAAAGAAAGCCCCCTCACCACAGATAGTGCCTTCTCAACGTGACCCCTCCACGACCCTGACGCAGAAAAAAGGAGACCCAGATACTGAAAAGATTTATCCTGGGCTATACTGTGGCCTTCTACACACCATTGATGGAACTTACACACTCAGGAAAAGATGACTATTTTCGATTTCACATAATTTATTTGAAGCCTGTTCTGCTGGCAAAAGTCGGCAAAGCAGGAAAGCTGCCTCGTGAGGCCCACCCGGGTTTGGGAGAGGATTGCTATGTCGTCGGCATATAATAAGCTTCCGACTGGACGGTCAGTCAACTTGGGTGGAAAAAAAGCAGATGAAGCCAGCATGGCGACCACTCCATTAATAAACAGGTTAAAAAGAACCGGCGCCAACACACACCCCTGTCTAACTCCCAGCCGAGTAGGAATTTTCTCCGTCAGTCCCCCAGACCGGCCCGTCTTAACTGCTAAGGAAGTATTTGCATGGATTTGACGTAAAAGAAAAAGTAGACGCTTATCTATACCCAAGATGGCTAACTTCTCCCATAGAATGTTCCTGTTTACAAGATCAAAGGCTGCTCGAAGATCCAGGAAGGTCACAAATAGCTTTCCATTTTTTTTCCTATACTTATCTACAAGATGTTGCAAAACAAGACAATGCTCGACTGTCGACTGCCCTTTCTGAAATCCGGCCTGCTCAGGGCAAAAGACCTGATCCAAAGTTACCCAGTTGATTAGCTTCTGCAGAAGCCATTTGCCATAAATGTTGCTGATGGTGCAAAGGAGACTGATGGGCCTGTAATTAGCCGGAGATTTTTGGTCACCCTTCTTATAGATAGGACCTACAACTGCCGACCCCCACATGGGGGGAAACTTACCTGTATTATTTATCACTGTAAATAATAGGGCCAACCTCGGTGCCCACCATCCCAGTGAGTGTTTTAGTAGATCGATGGTAATGAGATCAGGGCCAGGGGCTTTACCATTCTTGAAGGAGCTGATAATTTCGGCCATCTCTGATGCTGTCACTAGGGGCCAAGATAGAAAACAAGTCCCCTCTTCAAACATGCCCTGAAGGCCCAGAGTGTCCTGATCATTATCAAAAAGCTCTTGAAAATAAGAGACCCCCCCAAGCTCCACCTCTCCTCTGCCAGGAAAGAATTTACCTTGGTCAATATATTATCATTTAGCCTAACCAATACATGGCGGGGTCCCAGAGATTGTATAGATGTCTCAACCACCAAAGACACTGGCAAAAAACAGTTGGAGTTCAACGTAAGTGTCAATGGAAAATGGTCACTCCCATGGCACGAACCCACCGTAAAGTTTGTAATATGTGGAATTGTGTCAATGGTGATGGCATGTAATCACATGTACTGGCACCCACAGAGCCCACAAACGTAAATTCACCCTCTGTGTCTCCTAATCCTGATCCATTCAACACGTACAGGGAAAATTCCAAAACTAATTTAGCAAAAAGAAGATCTGAGCTATTTGTGACTTTATCCTTAGACTTCCTAGAAGCCATGAGGCTGGGTTCCCCACTGTCCCCATTGGTTGACAGTAGCCCATTGTCCTCCTGAGTCAAGTGGGCATTGAAGTCACCTGTTAATAGAATCCTGGCCTTGGGATGGAGCTGCCCGATTTCCATTAACAGCTCACTTACCAGGGCCCAATAATTTGTCTTGTAGGACTTAGCATTTGCAGGGGGAATATAAACAGTGATAGTGGCAAGCAGAAAGCCATTCACATTAAGTACCACTGCCAGCACACAGGGAATTCTAAAATGGACAGCTGCTACCAAATTCTTCAATGAATCTGACACAAAGCATACCAATCTGCCTCTCGGCCACCCCCTATTCACAGGGGGAGAGGCTGGCAGATGATAGGTTAAATAATTGGCCAAAATAGGTTGCCTAATTGCCCATGTTTCCTGCAAAACTATAATTGAAAAATCCTTCAGAAAATCCTCAACTTCCGGACAGTATAAGAGCCTTGACCAGCCTGCGCAGTTCCATGAGCAGATACTAAAGACCTTTGAATCATGGCACCACCTATGTCAATTGGACAGGGACTCAGCCCCAGCAACCTTGTCCTGCAGCGTGTCTTTGACCCCTGCACATTCCTGTCCTAAAGGGGGGGTCAGGGTCCTGTCATCACCCTCAGGGTTATTTAAGATTTCCCTGTGTTTATTACCCACCCGTATATTCCCTAGGCTAGCCAAATCAGAAAAAACTGAAGAGGCAAAATCCATAGTATCCATTGCCGGTGGAGAAGGCAGAGGAGGGTGAACACAATGTTCCTTGTGGGGCTAAATTTGGTGTGAGAGAGGGAAGGAGATCTAATTATGGCTGGGGTATAGCCAATTTGGCAAGTCTGGCATTAATTGGATTGCTAGATTTATGGCTTCTACTGGTCTTCAAAATAAAGGACCTCCTTGGCTTCGATACTGAAGGAGAAGGGATGGCTCCCTCAAGGGGGCAATTTGACCCTCAGCAGGTACCCTCGGTAATAGTGGGTGCCTAGCATTGTCCATCAATACTTCCCCCACAAAAACCCCCCAAGAGGCAAACAAATCAACCTTAGACAATAACCGCTGCACCAACCTAGGAGAGCAAAAATGGATTACCAGCCTTTGAAGACACCCCACAACGGGGAGGATCTGGAAAGACTGAAGTTGCCAGAGTGGAACTGCCTGGGCTAGAATAAAGGAGAGATGCTGTTGAATAGCTAACTTGGTATTCCATTTAGGGAACACCCCATTCGGGAGAGGATAAATCCTCAAGGCAATTGCAGACTGGTTAACTACATATGCTGGTAAATATGGAGGCTCCCTTAAATCAGGGGAACCCCCAACACCTGCCCTGACACTCCCAGGTGACTCAACCCTAGGAGAAATCAACAAATGGCTGGTGTTTTGGGACAATTGCTCCCGAGGTTTTTGATTTACTCCACCAGTTTGCCAGCTGGATTTGACTGCTTGATCCACAAACAGCTGCAACCTATCTCCTTGGGCAGAGAGCAACTTTGTAATACCATCAAGCTGAACATGTAACTTTTTAACCAAATCTGTTACAAGAAGGCATTGGTCGCCTAACAATTTATAAAGGAGTGTATTGGTGGTTATAACAGATTCCTGATCCTGGTTCAATGATAGTTTCACCACTTGTGGGTCCATAGAATCAAACAATGGGGAGCGCTCAAAACTGAGCCACCCCCCCCAGACAACCTCCGGCTATTCTGCAATCAAGGAGGAGGGGGAGACAGGTCCACAGCCATGGGGGAACCATCCTCTTTCCCGGTAAATAACATACCTGATGTTGTCAGGAAAAAAAGTCCAGTTTCTTTTGCTTGGAAATCGGCTGCTCAGCAAGTCTTAGGTGATCCTGACGCTCTCTTTTCCTTGCCATGCTGGGAGACACTTCATGGGCCAAAGCCCCAGGCCTCAGTCAAATGGCAAAGGAGTTTCAGAATGAACCAAACACACAGCAGGTGCCCCAGCCACCAACCTGCACCTAAGGCCGTGCACACAAGGACGCGCTCTTGTGCGCACAGCCCTTAGGTGCACGGCACCGACGCGCGCCTCCAGTGCCGCTGAAGGCTCGTCCTCCTTGAAATAGCCCCTCAGGCTAGCTCCTCCCCAATAGGCATGTCCCTCCAGCCGGGACAGGTGCAGGGGGACTGGTAAAGCGGCTAGTGGAACACTGGCCCCCTAGCAGCAAGGCAGATCCCTGTGGGCAGTCAAACGCCGGATCCCAGCCAGCAGTACTCTCCCGGGATACTCCGCTCCCCACTGTCCACACCGCCGAAGGCTCGTCCTCCTTGAAATAGCCCCTCAGGCTAGCTCCTCCCCAATAGTCATGCCCCTTCAGCCGAGACAGGTGCAGGGGGGGGCTGGTAAAGCGGCTACTGGAACACTGGCCCCCTAGCAGCAAGGCAGATCCCTGTGGGCAGTCAAACGCCGGATCCCAGCCAGCAGTACTCTCCCGGGATACTCCGCACCCCACAATCCACCAGTAACAGTCTGGATCTGAGGCATAAAGGAGAGGGAGCAGTCAAAAATGAATCCCAGGCTACGTGCCTGGTGGACAGTCTGGATGGTGACATCCTCAATGAAAACTGAGAGGGAAGTAGGAGAGGAACATTTGGGGGGGGGGGAGATGAGGAGTTCAGTCTTGCCCATATTAAGTTTGAGTTGGCAGTGAGATATCCAAGCAGAGGTTTCAGAAAGACAGTCAGTGATGCAATCATACGAGACTGACTGAACGAGGAGAGCATGGGAGTGGAGATAGAATTGCATGTCATCAGCATACAGGTGATACTGGAAGCCATGGGATTCAATGAGTTTACCTAGAGAAAGAGTGTACAAGGAGAAGAGAAGCAAGCCCAGGACAGACCCTTGAGGAACTCCCACATAGAGGCAAAGCAATGTAGAGGAGCAAGAGAAATGTAGTAGGAGCAGTTTGAGAGGTACGAAGAGAACCAGTAGGGAAGCAAGTCCTGGAAACCAAGGAAGCATAGCGAATACAGAAGGTGGCCATGGTGCCAATGGAGTAGAGGCCCTTAGACTTATCTAAGAGAAGGTCATCTGTGATTTTGTCGAAGGCAGTCTCAGGTTGAACAGAGAGGGTGGAAGCCCTATTGAAAGGGGGTCAAGGGAGGAGTTAGAAGAGAGGAAATCAAGACAGCACATATAGACAGCCCATTCCAGGAGTTTGGAAGCAAAGGGAAGGAGCAAAAAGGGGCGATAGCTGGAAGAGTTGGAAGGGTCAAATGTGGCCTTTTAAAGGATAGGGGAGACAGTGGCGTGTTTGTAAGCCGATGGAAATGACCCAGTAGAGAGGGAGAGATTTATGATGTTCAGCAGATAAGGTGCAGCAGTGGGGGCAATCACCATTAGGAGGAAAGAGGAGATGGGATCAAGGGGGCAGGTGGAGGAGTTACATAAAGAGAGGAGGAAGATGACCTCATCAAGGGATACTGGGGGAATGAGAAGAGGGGAGAGGCGGAAGGGGGAATAGCAGGGCAGAAAATAGAGTAGAGAGAGGGTTGAGAAGCAATATTAAGGCGGAGTTTATCAATCTTGTCATTGAAAAAGGAGAGAAGATCTTGTGCAGAGACAGGAAGGCGGGGGAGGATAGGGAAGCTTCAGAAGGGAAGCAAATGTTGAGAATAGTCAGCGGGGGTTGCAGGAGTGAGATTCAATTAATGTGGAGTAATAGTGGTCTTTAGCCAGGAAAAGGGCATCACTAAATGCAGATGATAGAGCAAACTTATAGTGGATTAAATCAGCAAGCTCACGAGACTTCCTCCAGAGGTGCTTGGTGGCTTGAGAGAAGGATTGGAGGTGGCAGATAGTAGGAGTGAGCCAAGGATGGGGCTTTATATGATGGATAGGCTGGCACGAGAGGGGAACAAGCGAGTCAAGGGTGGAAGAAAGAGTTGAGTTAAAGTTGGAGATGACAGAATCCAGGCAGGTGGTAGAGGAGACAGATGAGAGAAGGGGGGAGAGAGAGGAGACAAAATTAAGCAGATTGATGGATTGTAGGTCACAGAAGGAGCGAGAGGCTGGGGAAGCAGCAGGAGGACGCAAGTGGGAGAGACTGAACAAAGCAAACAGGAAGGGCATCAAAGGAGAGATCTGAGAGAGAACAGTTTTTTGATAAGATAAGGTTGAGGGAGTGGCCATCATGATGCATTGGGTGTTCCACAGGCGAAGGTCAAAAGAAGGTCAGCAAGAGGAAGTGGGAGGCTGTAGGTTCAGAGGCTGTGTTCACATGGATATTGAAGTCTCTGAGAATGAGGGTGGAAATATTGATGTCGGCAAGGAAAAAAAAGAAAGTCAAGTGTCAAAATCAGAGAGAAAAGAGGAGGGGGATCCTGGGGGGCAGTAGATGACAGCAACACAGAAGTGGAGGGGGGAGCAGAGACAAATATTATATTATTATTATTATTTTATTTTTATTTTATTTTATTATAACCATTTATATAGTGCCAGCGATGTACCTGGTGCTTTACAAAGAATAAGAGAGACACGGTCCCTGCCCGAGAGCTTACAATCTAAAGACAGGGGATGGGGAGACAGGGAAGGGGGAACAGAGGGAGAGACAAGGGATGCGACAGTCATGAGAATGCGAGAACTTACTCAGGTACACGTTCTTGGCTTGGTTATAGTACATTGGGAGTTTGCAGATAACAGGTGGGGGATAATCCTGGGTGGGGGTGATTAGCAGGAGTTAGGAAGGGTGGACCGGAAGAGGTGGGTTTTGAGGAGGGACTTGAAGGTGTGGAGGGGGGGGCAAGGCGGACAAGGGCAGGGCGGGAGTTTCAGGCTTGCAGGGCAGCAAGGGAAAAGGGACGAAGCAGTTGGGGGAGCAGGGGAGGCGTGAGAGGGTGAGGGAGGGGATGGAAGAGGAGCAGAGTGCTCAAACGGGTTCGGAGGGAGATCAGGGCAGAGAGGTAGGGGGGAGCGAGGTTGTGAAGGGCTTTGTAAGTGAGGACAAGGAGCTTGTGTAGAATACGCTCAAGAAGAGGGAGCCAGTGGTGAGAGGAGAGGAGAGGCTGAACATGGTCAAAGCGACGGGCAAGGTGGATGATCCTGGCAGCAGAGTTTTGAACAGAGATGAGGGAAGAAAGGTGAGAGCGGGGAAGGTCAGTGAGGAAGAGGTTACAGTAGTTGAGACATGAGATGACTAGAGCATGGATGAAAGTTTTGGCAGAGGAGACAGACAAAAAAGGGCAGATCTTAGCAATGTTGTGGAGAGAGAAGCGGCAGGATTTGGTGACAGAGTCAATTTAGGGTTTGAAGGTAAGGTGCAAGTCCAAAATGAAGCCCAAGCTACGGGCTTGGGGGACAGGGAGGATGGAGACCCCATCAATGGCAATTGACAGGGAAGAGGGAGAGGAAGGATTGGAAGGGAAGATCAGGAGTTCAGTTTTCACCATGTTCAGTTTGAGTTGGCGTTGAGACATCCAGGCGGAGATATCAGAGAGACAGTTGGTGAGACGAGCTTGAACAGAGGGGGAGAGGGAAGGAGTGGAGAGATAGAGTTGAGTGTCATCAGCATATCGGTGGTATTGGAACCTGTGGGAGGAAATGAGTTTGCCTAGGGATTAGGTGTAGATAGAGAAGAGGAGAGGGCCAAGGACAGAGCCTTGGGGAACCCCGACCAAGAGGGGTAGGGAGGAGGAGGGGGAGGAGTTAGGAAGAGATACCTTGAAGGAGTGGTCAGAAAGGTAAAAGGAGAACCAGTCGAGGACAGAGTCCCGGAATCCCAGGGAGTGACGCGATTCAAGCAGGAGCGAGTGGTCAACAGTGTCGAAGGCAGCAGAGAGATCAAGGAAGACAAAAATAGGTGGCTGGATTTAGCCACAAGAAGATCGTTGGTGATCTTAGCAAGAGCAGTTTCAGTGGAGTGAAAGGGGCGGAAGCCAGATTGGAGGGGGTCAAGGGAGGAGTTGGCAGAGAGGAGGTCGAGACAATGGGAGTAGACAACCCATTCAAGAAATTTGGAAGCAAAAGGGAGGAGCAAGACAGGATAGTAATTAGAAGGTTCAGAGAGCTCCAGAGTGGACTTTTTGAGGATGGGGGAAACAGTGGCGTGTTTAAAGGCAGAGGGGAAGGAGTCAGTAGAAAGGGAGAGGTTGATGATGTGCAGGAGGGGAGGGGCGATGGTAGAAGCAATGGAGGTCAGGAAGCAGGAACGAACGGGGTCCAGGGGGCAAGTGGAGGGGTTGGAGGAGGAGAGCAGGGGGGAGATCTCCTCAAGGGAGACGAGAGAAGGAGAACAGGAGAGAGGAGGGAGAGGGAGGGAGTAGTAGGGGGAGAGGACTTGGAGGCGATTTTCAGGCAGATTTTGTCGATCTTAGATGTGAAAAATAGCAAGATCCTGAGTGGGGATAGAAGAGGGAGGAGGAGGACAGGGGGTGTTGAGAAGGGAGTCAAAGGTGGAGAAGAGGCAGAGAGGGTCCCGGGAGCAGGACTCAATGTGTGAGTCATAGTACTGCTGTCTAGTGAGGGAGATAGCAGAACTGAGTGATGAGAGGCAGAATTTAAAGTGGAGGAAGTCAGTGTGCTAGTGGGATTTTCGCCAGAGGCGTTCGGCAGCCCAGGTGCAGGAGCACAGATGGCGAATGGTGGGGGTGAGCCAAGGGCGAGGGTTACGAGAGCGAAGTGGGCAGGAGGAGAGGGGGGCAAGGGAGTTGAGGGTGGAGGCGAGAGAGGAGTTGAAGGTGGAGATGGCAGAGTCAGGGGAGGAGGTGGAGAAGGCTGAGGGGAGAAGAGGAGAGAGGGAGGAGGGAAAGTCCTGGGGCACAACGGCCTGCAGATCGTGGAAGGGATGGGGAGATGGGGAAGAGGAGGGGGAGCAGTGGGAGAGGTTGAAGGAGGCAAGGAAATGGTCAGATATGGGATGGGGCTCGAAGGAGAGATCGGAGACAAAGCAGTTCCTAGAGAACATGAGATCAAGAGAGTGACCATCAGTGTGGGTGGGGCCTCAAAGGAAGAGAAAGAATGAGAGGGAGGAGTGAACATGAACAGGGGTTGGAATTGACAAGATTTATCAAGGAGCAGGCCAACATCGCCATTGTGGCCATCAGAGCGTGGCAAGTGGGTGAAGGTGAGGCTGCCAAGGGAGAGGGCAGAAGAAGTGGCAGTGTTACAGGGGGAAATCCAGATTTCTGTAAGGGCAAGGAGCTGGAGGGAGCGAGAGAGGAAGAGATCATGGATGAATGGTGCTTTCTGGATGGAGGAGTGGCAGTTCTATAGGGCGCAAGAGAAAGGCAGCCAAGCTGGGGGGAGACGGGATGAGGTTTGGGGGAAGGGGACAGTGGTGGGAGCGAGGAGTGGGATTGAGGGGGCTGAGATATGGGGAGATGGAGGAATGTTGCTCTAAGGGGAGAACTGGGAGAGAAGGAGAGTTTAGGAGATAAGGAGGAAAGGAGAAGGAAGGAGAGGTACATGGAAGCAGACCAGATATTTACTGCAGGCAGACAGGATTAGTGGATTGGTGCCAACATGGTACAGCGATATGGTGAGAGGTGTAGCAGAACATCACGTCACAGGAACAGGGGATACATGCTACATTACATATTGGCCCCCAAACTGGTACTGACCGAGGTTATCAATGCCACCCTTCGAGAGGGAATGGTGCTGAGCTGCTTTTAAAAGGCTGTGGTCCGACCCTTTCTCAGAAAACCATCACTTGACATGGATGCCCCAGCTAGCTACCAACCTGTCTCTAACCTCCCCTATTTAGGGAAGGTTATTGAACGGGTAGTGGCTTGTCAACACCAGGCGCATTTGGATGGCATCCATTTTCTTGATCCCACGCAGTCTGGTTTTCGCCCGGATTATGGCACGGAGACAGTGCTTGTGTCCTTGGTTGACAACCTCCTCGTGGAATTGGACAAGGTCATATAACTCTGTTGGTCCTATTAGATGTATCGGCAGCCTTCAACACTGTTAACCATGCGTTGTTGGTGACTTGTCTGCAGGACCTGGCGGGGGTGGATGGGACTGTTTTATTATGATTTGGTTTGTACCTTGCAAATAGATCTCAGCAGGTGATACTGGGGGACTGTAATTTGTCCCCTGGTGGTCTCCCATGTGGGGTCCCACAGGGTTCCATCTTGTTCCCTCTCCTGTTTAATGTGTATATGAAGCGCTTGGGGAGTTTGTGCACAACTGGGGGGTCCACTGTCATCAATATGCAGACAATACCCAGCTGTATTTGTCATTTTCATCTGACTCAGACTCCGCTGTCTCCTTGCTGTCTCAGTGCTTGGCCGCCGTGGGGGATTGGATGAGGTCGAGCCGATTGAAGCTCAATCCTGATAAGACAGAGGTGATGTTAGTTGGCAGGACTGGTGATCTGAGTGAGGAGGTTTTCCCCATTATTGGAGGTGTTCATCCTCCCTTGGTTCCATCTGTGTGGAGCTTGAGGGTGGTCCTGGATTCCCAGCTACATCTGGATCTCCATGTGTTGACTGTGGCCAGGGGCACTTTTTGCCAACTACATCTGTTGAAGAGGCTCCGCCCATATGTCTCAGACTCCGCTCTCACCACTATCATCCATGCATTCATCACCTCGAGACAAGACTATTGCAATGTCCTCTACGTGGGGCTGCCCATGGTGATGGTTTGGAAGCTGCAGCTAGTGCAGAATGCGGCGGCCCATCTCCTCACAGGGATGGGCTGTAGGGTGCACATAACACCATTGACCCAAGCGCTGCAGTAGCTGCCTCTTGTCTTCCGGGCACACTTCAAGGTGCTGGTGTTGTTGACCTTTAAAGCCCTTCATGGTCTAGGTCCTACATATTTGAGAGATTGCCTCACCCCCCTGGACCGCTGGTTGGCCCTTGCAGTCATCCAGGGGCACTCTCCTGGAAGTCCCGCACTGTCAACGAATTTGGACAGACAGGAGGGCGTTCTCGGTGGCTACGCCGTTGCTGTGAGGTTCTCTCCCGGTGGAGGTGCACCTCAGCCCAAATCTTCTTGCCTTCCGACAAAATTGTAAGACCTGACTCTTCTGCCAGGCATTTGGCAGGGGAGATGGGGAGGGTGGGACGGGTCGTTCATTTGGTTTTTTTGCACTAGGAATTAAAAAAAAAATTGGCACACACTATAAGTTTTTGTATTGTTTTAATATTTATTTCAGTGTTTTAATGTGTTTCTATTTTTTTGTTATATTTTTAGTATTTTGTAAGTCACCTCGAGTCGCTTGATGCAAGAGGGGTGGGTTAGAAATACAAATATTAATTAATTAATTAATTAATTAATTAGATGCCTGCAAAAAGGCCAGCGCTCTTTTACATTGCCCTTCAGCTGCCACCCAAGGGATGCCATCCTCTGGAGTAGGATGCAGAGGAAATGGAAGAAGATGGATCCCTGGGGGTGAGGCTGTGGGTGAAAACAGACATAATGCTAACTCTGCTTTAACACTGCTTGAACATTTCTTATGCATGTTGCAGGGTTGCATAGGGCAGCAGTACAGATCTGCCACATGCATAAGAAATGTTAAAGCAGTGTTAAAGTGGAGTTAGCGTTATGTCTGTTTTCACCCAGAGCTGATTAGCAGGTGAATGGGGGGTCCCAACAAAGTAGATGATTGGTAGTCTGGCATGCAAAGAGGCCACAACCCTCCCCTTTCACAGCCCTCTCCCCTCTGGAGTAGATTGCAGAGGAAATAGAAGAGACTAGCCAGTTTGGTAAGGTTCCAGGAGCAGGTCTTGAACACAGCCAGGGTCTATACCATTCAGGTCTCTAAAAAGCAGCAGCACAATCTGAAATTCAATCTGCCACTCCACAGGCAGCCAATGCAGAGAGTGCTAGAATGGCACAATATGATCACAGCTGCTCAAACCAGTAAGCGGCCGTGCTGCCGCATTCTCACTGTGCTGCAAGTGACAGAGAACCTTAACCCACTCTTGCTCTCAGGATTAAACCTGAAACAAATATCTATGGCAAATGCTCTGTCTCAGAAATTCACCCATTTTAACTCAGATCTGAAAAAGCAGATATTCAGTCCCACTTGGCTGGACATCCACTTCAGATATTTTGGTTCAGTTCCATTTGTCATTTGGGCATAATTGTGCATGCACAATAGCTAAAGCAAAGTAACTAAAATCACTGGAATAACCAAAATACTGACATAATTGAATAGGCATATGAATATCTGTTTCAGTTGCAGGTATGATTCAGACATTCGCAGAACTATCTCAACGTGCAAATAACATCCATTAATACAAAATGTATTAGCTCAGTTTAGGACACAGAAAGCAGAAAAGTGCATCTCCCCAGGGGCTTTTATATTTGTAACGTTGTGGTGAACTAGTCTTGTGAACTTTACTATCAAAAATGCTGTCATGGGAATCCTCAGGGTCTGCCTATGTGCCTTTCTGCAGCTGGATTGTAATTATTTAATTCTTATTGCTGAAGAGGACAACAATTTGCAATCCTCACTCTAGCCAAACCAAAAATTTAAATGCCCTGCTTTGGTGCAGGAGGAGCTAGGTTTTATGCATCCTTGGTAAGATGAAGACCTGAGAGGCCATAGGGTCACTGCCATGAATTCCTAGGTGATTCCTCTTCTAATGCTTTCCTCTTAGTTTGTCTTTGCTGAATATTTTACAGTTTTCATCTTACATGCCTTTCCTTGTAGCCTGTTGGGATTTCACAAATAGCTTGATAATCCTCAAAGGTCATGCTAAATACTCCCCATACCAGGATTGCTGTGCTGAACTGGGAGTAAGCCTTCTGTTAGGTACAGCTCATTATTTCTGCTTCCTCTTAATAGAAAGATCAATAATTTGATTTGATTCTTCCCCTTGGGAGAATGTTTTCCAATTGTCTCTCCGAGCTACACTGTTTGAAAATCAGCCCAGAATGTGCCCACATTCTTCCACCTATTCTATAGCGGTAATGTTCCCTGTTCTGCAACCCATACCTTCTAGACACCATTGTCTCCCCCAACCAAGATCAGGTAACATGGGGGGAAATGGTGTACACTTCCTTGCCAGCACTCAGGGTCTGCCTAACCAAAGGGCAACCTGGTTTTTTTGCCCTGGAACCCATTCTGCTGGGGGGCCCCTCAGTGGCCCCGATTTCTCCAGGTCAGAGTGCAGGGGCTCCACTCTCTTCCAACAGGGCCCCAAACATGACCTTTTCTAGGGCCCCATAGAGGGTTCCCTCAAAGTGGTGAGGCCATGAGGAAGGGATGGGATCACCATGTCCCGCACATTTTACCTTCACCCTGGCCCCCGCAAATTCTACAGCTGGTCATGCCAGCACTTTTACAACTTAACACCTGGCTGCTCTTCTCCTGTCTTGCAATTTATAGCATGTCTCTGGCATGGATCCTGTATAGGGTTAAAATGAATATTCAAAACAAAACTGGTTATTTTGGTATCTGTTTTAACAAAGTGGATACAAAGAAGCTTTCACATCCCTCTTCCTTTGCCATTCTGAATATTTGTTTCATATTTCTGTTACTTTGTTATCTCGATATTTCAGTATTCGGTACTTTGCTCACTTTTGCAGTAATATTTGACAGGTTTTTTGAATCTGTGGATGTGACTGTTCCAAAATAAAGCAATTGTATTCACACTCAAAAATTCAAAAAATCCACTGAATAAGACCATCAAAGTGACAAAAGCATAGTCCTGTCAGTATGTGGGAGTGCCTTTTGCTAGTGACTGATCTAGACTAGTCCATCTCAGGTTTTGCACAGGTCTAGGAAGCAGGGGCCAGTCTGGAGAAAGCCAGAGTTGGCTAAGCTGTGTTTGAACTGGGAGCAAAATAAAGTTGCCTGCCTGTTTCAACCAAAGAGACTGTGCCAGTTATTTCTGGAGCATCAAGTACACTGGGAAACAACATAAACTTCCAAATTCCAAGTAACCAAAATACCGAATATGAAGTACTGGAATACTGAAGCAAAGATAAAGAAGAAATTAATCCATGAGCAATGGCAATGAAGATGAACTTGGATATATGTTTATTTGAACAAATATGTTAAAATAATTACCTTAAATATAATCATTTCAAGTCCTAATTCCTGTTCCTCTTCTTCTCACTGCCCGACTGGTTACGTCTGTATTGTACTGTACTGTTGTCAATATCCTGTTCTGTGGAGCGTGGGAGTGCCATTTTGAAATAATGCAAACCACAGAACTTGGCCAAAGGCCCTTCAAGACACAGCATTTAAGAGTCTCAAGAGGCACACAGAGTGAGTGTTTTAATTTGTATTTATGTATGCACAAACACCAGAAGGCACAAAGTTGGCAGTTCATCCATCCTACATGGCACAGTTAAGTATGTGGGAGTTATCTTGCTAGAGAGAACCCAGCCCTCTCCTGGGGGTTCTTTCCCACACGTGTCCGAAGGTCCTTGACATTTTATTGCTGGTTCTCCCTCCGGCTCACCCTATTCTGTAATGATCTTCATTAGCCTGGAGTACAGCATGTGAATAAATAGCTCCACAGACCCATTTTGAGGTGCAAAGTGAGATGCAAGAGTCTCTGAATTCCAAGTAGTTCCATTTGCACTACTTCCTCAATCAGCCCTGAAGAATGCTATAATTTGGCAATCTGGCTGTCATATATACTATTTTAAATGCTATTTTATTAGTATTTTAAATTGCCACCTAGAGACAAATATAAGGAGAACTTAGAAGAAACGTCAGTGGTCTTAGATTTCAGCAGTTGCTACGAACTCTTGTATTTCCAATTTTTTTGCTCTCAGAAGAACCCCCTAAATACACTCATGTTCTCTTCCAAAGGCAGGTCAGGATGACTCAGAACACCGAGCCAAATTCTGAGTTAGTAACAAGCCATAAGCCCACGCTTCCCCTGCTTTGAAGCTTCATTGTGAGAAAATTCCATCCAGTTGTAAATATAATCCAGTTCCCACTCATCTTGTTCTGTGAGAAGGCCAACGTTAACACAGTCACAATCTAGGATGGTGAATGTGACAAATGTGATATTTCATAATTGTCAAAATAATTTGTATAGGTATTCCAACAAACAAATATTGCAACATTTGGAATGTTGTGTCTTCAGTTTCTTCAGGGTCCTTCCTTTGGTATTTTGACTATTTTGGTATTTTGACTATTTTGGTAATTTGTTCACTTCTTGGAAGGATTTATACATTTTTAACGTGAATGTGATTGGTCCATAACAAAGTAACCAAAAGTTAACAAGTACACAAATACCTAAGTGGAAGAAATACTGAGCATAGAAATCCCTAAACAAAGATTTGAAACTGCAAAGTAAGACCCAAATGGCACTTCATATCAACTTCACTAAAATGGATTCAAATTTGTTGAATTCTCTGTTCACTTTGGACATTCATTTCAGCCCTAGATTCAGCCCTAAACAAGAACCCAGAGTGGGACAAGTCCTAAACTGATAATGGCCAGCATGATAGCGTAAACCAGGTCACTAGCAAGATAGCCTCAGCCCCACACCCATGGTGAGAGTCACAATCTGTGCAGGATCATGTCAGACATATAGTGTTGGAGACAAAGTACTTCAGGTGACATCTTTTATTGGACCAACTGTAGTTGGTGAGATCATGCAAGCTTTTGGGCCATACAGGGCCCTTCCTCGGGCACATGACAAGTCAGAACTATAGGCTGAACAAATTGAGAACAGGTATATATGAGAAAAGGCAGTGTCTGGGGTGGGGGTGGATAGGAAAAATAACTTGAAAGGGTTCCGTAGGTGGAAAAAATGTCCTGCATTTGCTCAGTCTTAGAGTTCTGATTTCTTACATGCTTGACAAAGGCCTCTGTGTGACCCAAAAACTTGCATACTGTCTCCAACTACAGCTGGTCTAATAAAAGATAGCACCTGAACTACTTTGTCTCCATCACGTACATTTGGGATCAACACAGCATCCACCCTTTCTCTCCAAACATAAATTGGGAAGACTTATTCTCTGTTAATCCCCTATGCAAATAAAAAGTGTCTATGGCTAGAAAGCTCTAAATTGTGCTTATTTCAGAAATCATTGAATATGACTTTGAACTGAATTGGAGACAATATTCAGATTTAGATTCCATATTGCCATCTTAGTATGACAAAAAATAAACCACTTCACTCCAGCCAACCAGAGCAGAAGGAGGTCAGGGAGAGGTGAAAGCATTTGTGTTCAAGAAGATCTGGATTGTGTGTGTGTGTCCGTTTTTAAATGGGCACAGCTGGAGGATGGGTCCATGTGCGCTGTGTGCCGTGCCCACACACGTCCGGTGAGTGAAAAGGGAGTATCAAACAAGCAGGAATGGGTGTGCAATGGATGTGCGCCCCTACCCACGCACAGTTTGGCTTGCCCCTGCATGGTGCATCCTGGATTTTTCCCTGATGCTCCATGCGTGGGCATGAGTGGGTGGTGCGTGGGTCATGGAAGTGTGCCCCTCCAACTCCGCCTTCAGATGGGCGCTGGGTGGGTGGGGGATGGGTGAACCTCCGTGGGCGTGTCTTGTCTAAAAACGACCTCTGTGTGCATGTGAAGCCACTGAATGTGAAGTAATCAAAACAGGAGAACACTTGTTTCTTAATCAGAAGACAAATCTTCCATACGCACAGATCTGAAAGACCACTTTAATCTTGAAGTTCAGATTTTGATCTCTTTTCTACTATATCATAATCTAGAGTTAATTTGATTCCTAAATAAGGGAAAAGATTCTAAATTACCTTGGCCTGTTCTTTCTAAAGAAGTGACTTAAGCTCTCCATGGCGTTCTAGTCGCGTGTCAACCAGGAGCCATTTCCTAGTCATTAACATGCTATCATCATGCACAGCAAGGATTTTAAAGCCACGCTTTTATGCCCCCTGGGTGCATGAGGTGGGAGGAATATCAATTTCTGACATACTGCCTCTGAGTTGCCAGAGTGCTTTTACAGGGGGAAAGGCATTACCCATCCATCAAGAAGTAGTGATGGGTGATCCAGAAAGGTTTCACAATTGGATTTCAATCTAGATAAATACACAGAAGATCAGGGACAAATTCTGTGTATTTTTGCTATTAAAAATGCAGTGTAGTTCCACTGGAATTGCACTTTTCCCTGGAATTTTCCAATGTAGTTGATTTGAGAATCAGTGCGATTAGTGGATTAACACCACAGAATTTTGCTCTAGATTGCTTATCAGAACACACTAAACTTAAGGCCGGTTGTAAATAGGGCAATGATTGACCTTCTGAGGAGATACTTGGTGTTGGTTTCTTACACCAGGAATATTGATTTTATGTATGCACCTATCAAATTAGGAGACATTGGAACAGAGCATGATGATGACACCAACACCATTAGATCTTAGTCCTCCCACTAGCTTCTCCCACTCCCAGTACAATTAATTCAGATCAGCTTCCCCCCTACTTCAGCTAAGTTCATCCATCAATCATTTTCTGCCTCTCTGCCATGGAGAATAGGTTGTACAGATCCCTGAATTCTCTCTGTGGTGGATGAGCACAGCCTCTCGCTTGTGATTTTGGCATTTCTGATTCCTGTTGCAGTTAGAAAATGCAAAAACTTGGGGGGCAGCATATGAAAAACTTAACCAAATCTAGCAAAGGTACAATTTAAAGCAGGGATGGGAACCTTTTCTTTCCTCAGGGCCACTTTGAAAATTAATGCAAGCTCCAAGGGCTGCATACAAGTTGGTGCAAGGGTGCTTAGTAGTATGTTCAGAGTGGGAAAAGAAAAGAGAGGATCTAGGGGTGAAAACAGACATAACACTAACACCACTTTAACATTTCTTATGCATGTTGCAGGGCTGTATTGGTGCCCTGCCCTATACAGCCCTACACATGCATAAGAAATGTTAAAGTGGAATTAGGCTGCTTTTAAACGAGGAGCGCTGAAGCGCCTCCTCAACGCCGCATTAAAGCAAAGCCGCCGGAAGTGACATTCTCCCCGTTGCCGGCAGCGGCGGTGGCTGGAGACACGGGGCTTTGGAGCGGCGCATTCTTAAGCCAGATAATTGAACTCTTAAGAACGCGCCGCTGCAAAGCCCCATGTCTCCAGCCGCCGCCGGCAACAGGGAGAACGTCACTTCCGGCGGCTTTGCTTTAATGCGGCGTTGAGAAGGCGCTTCAGCGCGCCCTCGTTTAAAAGCAGTGTTAGTGTTATGTCTGGTTTCACCCTATATCATGTGAAAACACCCAATGCGTGAGTGACGACCTCCTTCTGGGACAGAGGTGGATGATTATTCCCTCCCTCAGGCTACTTTGAAAATTAATACAACCTTCATAGCCCGAATAAGAACTGAGGGCCGAAGTGTTTAAGGGGCAAACTCAGGAAGAGGGTGGAAGAGGAAGGTCCAGATATTGAATCTATGCCATGAACCCATGCCCTTATGCTTAAGTGTGTCCCCTCATTTCTGCTCCCTTCTCCTGAGCTTGCTGTTTCAGTGTTTAAGGGTAGAGATTGGATCCACAGGCCTGATCCAAGAATTGGAAAGGGGCCAAATAGAAAATAGCTATGGGCTGGATTTGGCCCATGGAGCAGAAGTTCCCCATCGCTATTCTGGGGAGAGCATCTTACAGAGGTATAAATCCTAATATTTTTAGGCTAGCAGGAATCTTTCACAAATTGCAGCTAGTCTCTTAGATTATTCCTGTGTCATTAACCATCAGTAAACTCTGATCACATGGTAGAAAGGAAGTGGAAGATTTAAACTTGGAAAGGCCATTCTCTAACAACCATGATTAATAGACCCCTGCATGTTTGCAGAGCAATGACCAATACGCATATGCTAGAATATGCAGCTGGATTATAGTAATGTAAGAGCCTGAGAGCACAAAAGATTGAAGAGCTCCTAAATCACAGGCTGCTCTGTGCAGTTTCTCTGATGCTGATTTTTTTTTATTAGTTGAGAAGGTAACTAACTTCTGGAAACCTCTCCTTAGGGAAGTGATAGATTCCCTGTTCATTGAGACTTGAAAGCAAAATTGGATGCCTCTCTAAGGGTGTTTGCTCAAGATCATCTCTCCCAGATGAAGAACCCTTTAACACACTTTAATCGCCCTGTCATTCTCATGATAAAACAGGCTAAAGGGTGGGTATATGTGCCACTCATCAAAGGCTTGGTGGGAAAGGAAAGAGATGATCAGGGGGTGAAAACACAAAACAGACATAACACTGTGGCTGTTTTTACACAGTCCTGGGTGGGTGGGTGTGTTGATGGGGCGGGTGTCGGTGGGTGTGTGCCCGCTTACACGGACACAAACCCATGTACACCTATTGACACCCATCTCCCCCCACGGAACTTCCTCCGTTCTGTCAGAGGGCTCCACGGGTGGAGGTGGGTGTGGGTCAGTGTGCAGCGGGTGTTGGTGGGTGTGCAGCAGGAGCACACACGTCCAAACACCCACCGCCCGTGGCGTTTACACGGGTGCACACCCACCACACACCCCACCTACCAGCAGCCTTTTACACAGATTGCCCCTGCCCCGCCGCACACCCACCCGAACACCGAGCATCGTGGGGTGGGGGCAGTCCATGTAAAAACAGCCCGTTTTTGTCTCGTCAGAGAAGTGTGTTAGCTATTCCACCAAAACTAACACTAACTGAAAAAGATCATGAGAGCACGCCCTAAAACAGGGGTGGGGAATAGGGGTGTGCACCAGAGATCCATTACTGAATTTGTTATTGTTATTAGTTTGTTATTATTTCATTTCAGAATTTGTAATTTCGTAATATATAAATTTGTTTTCGTTATTGAACTTCGGGGTGTTTTTCCTGTTGATTTCCATAGGAAATTGATTTCTGGCTGTAACTGCTTCATTTTTTATTCAATTTGCTTGAAATCTGGAATGATTGTACCCCGCATCCTGAGGATTATCCCTGCCTAATTTCATAATGATTGGGTAAAGGGTCCCTATTCTGCAAGCACTTGACGTTTTGTAGTTTACAAACACATTTGCAGCTGTAATGTCTTTGTTTTCCATACAATTTAGTTGAACTTTGTACTCATTGTACCGATCTTGAAAGGGATCATCCCTACAAACCTTCAGCAACATTAGATAAAGGTTCCTGATTTTATTAGTAATTTAATCATTTCATGGTTTGTACACACAGTTCCAGGTGTAGCATCTTCGTTTTCCATCCAATTTTGATTAACTTTGTACAGGCTGTTCCACTCCCTCAAGGAGAAGGATTGGATAAAGGATCCAAATTTTATTAGTAATATCAGTTTCATGATTTTAACAGAATTTGTATATTTCCTTAAGTCACTTGCAGGTGTCGTTTCTGTTTAAATTATAGATGTTTTACTAGATGAAGACATCTGTTTTTTGGAGCATTTGTACAGAGAGTCAAGAAGACAGGAGGAAGTGGGAAGAGCAGAGGAGGAGTAGGTGCCAGAGGCACTGGCTTCAGTCATTGGCACCCCAAAATCTGTGGGGGCATACGTGGGGGAGAGTAGGTGCAGAGTTCTGCTTTTTTGAGCAGTTGCAGTGAGACTGAAGAGTATAGCACAGTCATACCGCATTCACACCTTACGGTGGTGTGGCAGTGAAGTCCCATGAGCAAAAGATGCAGCGCGGGAAGGAGGAGGAGGCTGGCATAACTTCCGGTGCGAACAAGGTTTTGCCATGACAATTCTCATGAATAACAGGGCTCAAAATCCAGCCCTTGGCTCACTAATTGCCAAATAACGGGGTGCTCACTGGGACAGCTAGATAGTGTATACGAACTTAGCTTGAGGAAAGTGATTCCCACCATTCTATTAGCCTTAACTCACTATCATCTCCGACTATGGAGATGACTGGGTGGGCTATTGCCAGGGTGAGGGGTTTGGGACAGGGAGTGGTGGCGGGGGTTGGGGCACAGGTTCAGGGTCAGTGAAAGGAGTCGGTGAGGGAGCAAGAGGCAAGAGCAGGGTCAGACTGGGAAAACAAGGGCGGGGCTTGGAAATGGAAACAAGACCAGAGTAACAAGAGAAAAGCAGAGCCAAGAGCAGGATGCTGGTTTGCCCAGCTTCCTGATGCTAACAGCCAGTCTTATATCCTGGACAGCAGCCAACCAGGAAGCCAAGAGGTTTGGAAGGGGCTGGGACAAGCTGGAGACGTATGTGGTCTAGCCAGTGCAGCGAGCCCTCTCTGGAAGTGGCTACGACCACAGCAGGCTGAGGCAGTGGTAGAGAAGGGCCAGCCACTCCTGCAGAATCTATGGGATGTGAAGGTTCAAGGCTGGATCCTGACAGATACTAGTTATTAAATGGAATCTCTACAGTCTGTTCTTTCCACATGCCATGTCCTTACCATTTATTTGTCCCTACATGACAGCAGTACTGATTGTCAAATAAGCCCTAATCAAGCAACTTCAGCGTAATAGATTTACAGAGGAATTGCGGAATGCTCTTCCAAATAAATTGGCACTTAATCTGCAGGAGGCATATGGCAATCTTACAGCTGTCAGCTCAATGGAACAACATCAGCACCATGCAAACAAATAAAGGCTTAAACTGGGAAAAACAAATCCTCCCGTTTTAGGAGAGGGGTGGGAGGAGGCAACCAGCAGTGAATATTTAATCTGCAAAGACAATTAAGGAACTGATGTACTAATAACAAAACTCAGCTAATTCTATTTGTGAATTACAAGAGACTGAATCATGTTAATGACTCTTAATAAAACTCAGCTGTCTGGATGTGAAACACAATTCAAGGATGTTTTTTATACAAAGCCACTACTAGGAATTAAAATGCCAGTCAATTTGTCTTTGTTCAGTTTGCAGCACAGCCTCCAAAGAGCTACCATATATGGCCCAGTCAAAAACATAGTAATATTTATAGTACCTAGCCTTTATATAGGGTTTTTCACCTGTAAATCACAAAACACTTCACAAAAGAGAGTAAACAACTTCACCAGCCTTTTTTCTATATGGGGAAACTGTGACACAGAGGGGAGGTGATTTGCCCAAGTAACTAAAAGAGGCAGAGCTCAAATCTGCCGAGTTCTGTGTGTTGTCTACTAGCTCAGTGACTTTCAAACCAGGTATGGGGAGTGGATGGGGAATGTGCCCCAAGGATGCCCAAGGAGGGTATGGAATGTATCCTGGGCAGACTTGAGAAGCGGTAAGTATTTGTAAGGTCAGTCCTTCTACCCTCTTATAAGCAGACTTCCAAACTTCTAACTCTCATGTTTTTTTATTGAAATATTGGCATCCCCCCAACCAAACAGACTTACAAGCTGCAGTCTCTCCTGAACTCCTTCTTTGAGGCAACCCTAGCCCCATGCAGCCAGCACCCACCCACCCAGAATATGGCTGAGGCCCTTTTTACACAAGATGCCCACACATGTACACCCACACATGTACACCCTGCGAACAGGTGGGGGAGCACATGTCTAAACGCAGCAGTGAGTGGGTGTGCGCTCCCACAACCCATGCATCCCCACACAAAAACACACACAGAGCAACCTGAAAGGAGCCGGGTTGCTCTGTGTGTGTTGATGGGTGGAGATGGGTGGTCAACAGTCATCTGACAGGGCAGCACACCCACTGTGGGACAGGTCTGCCAACACTATGGAGAAAAGGCCACGAGAGGGACAGAACGGTACATCGCTCGGCTGCAAACAGACACACGCCCCTGACCTATACGTCCACAGCCCAGCAAGAAGCCCTTGAAGGACACGCATGCGAAGAGACGGGTGCTCTGACTGCCTCCATGGCCCCCCAAAAGGCAGTGGAAAGACCAGAGCCAACGCCATACAAGGAGATGCAGAGCGCCATGTAAGCGCATGGCACCCAGACAGGGGAGGGGCACAGTGCCCAAAGGAGCCACGAAGGGAGGAAAGCAACAGGACAGCTGACAGCTACCATGTCCCATGACAGACAAGCACCAGCATGGCTGCCACCACCACCACCACCACCACCACCACACACCCCAGGAAAAGAACCAGGCTGGCCACTGGCAGCATCTTCTCTGACAGCAGCCAGGTATGCCAGCAGAACCCCAGGAAGAGACGGGGCACAGTTCCTTACAGAGCAGCTGCAGAGGGAGAAAGGTGACAACTCTGGGTGCTTCGTTGCTTTAAAGGCGATAACAGTTCCCAAGGCCCCCTTGGGATAGCATGGTGGTTCAGTTATTCATGCGCAGCATTCCATGGATGCACCCTGGTGCCAATGCGAAGAGACATCCAGGTATTAGATAGGTAATGGCCAACCATATGATGGGGTGTGAGTCGCATCACAGTCTGACTACCCCATTGACCGCTGAGGGACTATGGGAGGCTGATCACGGCATGTGGAGACATACAATGAGGAAGAGGTACAAAGATCATTTGTAAACTAAGGTTTGTTTACAAAGGAAAGGGGGGTACACATATGCAGAGGGTTCCATGGCTGGTTTACCAGGAGATAGTTGTCCATTCACTGGTTCCGCTGGAGCCTTGAGATATGGCATAGAGCATCCCACCCTGTTCTCATCCACTATATGCCATTCTGCACTGGTATGGACCTGCTGGAACAGAGGCACTCGATCAGAAGCATGTTGTGGGAGTGGATAATCTAGAGTGGATAATCTAGAGCACCTCCCTCTGTCTTGCAAATATTGTGAAGGATACATGCTTCAATGATGAGCATGGGCGTCCACTCAAGATCAAACTGATGCCTGTTCCAAAGTAGCCACCACCGCATCTTGAGCACCTCAAATGTCCACTCCACCACACAGTGGGCAGATGTTAGCCTTGTGTTGTACAGCTTCTGTTCTGGGGTCTATGCTGTGGGGTCCACCTTCATGAGCCATGGGGTTTTAAGATAGGCCGGGTCACCGATCACAACTGGTGCCATGGGTATGCCCTCAATGGTTCTGTAGATGTTGGGGACTATCTCCCACATGTACATTCTGGTGAAAAAGGGTGATGTCTGTAGGATCCGAGCATCATGACTACACCAACAAGCCCATGGAAACAGCAATTAAAAGTCCCCTGTGATCTTCTACTGCTTGAAGAGTCATGGAGAACTGACTCTTTTGATTCAGGTAGTTGTCCTTGCTGTTGGGGGGACGAATCATTTGGAATTAGGTCCCATCAATGACCCCAGTGCAATGGGGAAATCCCATCTTGGCAAATCCTGCTATAACATCCTCAGGATTTACTAGCTGTATCACCCGCTCCAGGAGTGTTCTACTATAGCCGTGCACACTTCCGTGAGGACCTTCGCAACCATCGGGGTTCCGACCCTGAATTGTTGACCAACACTCTGACATGAATTGGGGGTTGCAAGTCTCCATATGGCAATAGCAACCCTTTTGTCCACCGGTATGAGCTCCCTCATGTTTGTGACCTGCTTCTCAAAATGCAGATGTAGGGTTTCTACAAGCCATGATAGGAGGCTCTGGGGCATGCAAAAATGTTCTTTTCATTTCTCATTCCCCCAAGGTGGACAGGATTCTCTCCCACTAAGTTGTGGTCTGGTTGTGAACCCACTGCCTCTTATCTGTGGGGATGGTCAAGCGTAAACCATAGATGATGGTCGTCACATCCTTTAAGGAATTTCATTGCCCTTGTCACCCCCCTCTGCATGGCTTGTAGCTGCTGCCTTCATGACATGTGGGAGCACCATATCACAAGGACACTGATCCATGCCCTGTGGGCACTATGCACCCAAGGTCCCATTGGGCATTGCCCACGTTTGATTGGAGTCTGACAGTTTCCTGAAGAACATGCATGCTGGCCCTCCATACCTTACAGATGCTGAAAGACATGCCTCTACCACCTGGAGGTGAGCAGGTAGGGAAGTAAGGCATGGTGGTATCCATTGCTGCTGTGTATGCCTTTTGGGGGGGATTGCACAGTTTGTCCATGCATCTTTATGCCTTTGACATCCCTTGCCTGTGGAGCGTGCCTCCACTGTGCTCCGTGGTTCATTGGCCAGCTCCTTGTCCCACTGCAATATTCATATTATAGCCTGCACTTGGGCATGGACAGGCCCCTTTTCCCTGTCCCTCTATGGGGGAACCTCCTCCCAGGACCTAACTGTTCTATGCACCGGTTTGCTGGACGTGGCTGGCCATTACCCATCACTGCCACAGTGTGATGCCTCGTGGGCGAGGTGTTGAGGGCAATGTTGGCATGGCATGCCTCAGCCTAAGTGTGTGCACCTATGCATGACTGGCCTTCTGTCCATGAGCAGTTGCTGGGCCAGATTGATGGTGCACCTGCTCAGCCACTGTCCGTCATTTCCTGTTTTCCATCCACAGTTCCCCTTGTCCAGTGATTGGGCCGTATCTCGGCCATTGTGGTGAACCGGAGGAGGGCCATAGTGGCATTACACGGGTGGAGCAGGCGGGGTGTGTGTGTGTGTTGAACTCATAGCGTCTGCAAAGTCGTGTCCAGCGGAGCTGTTCCGGGTGGTGCGGCGGCTGGTTAGTCCGACCGACCTCCGCCTGGATGGGGACTTGTCCCAGACCCGCTGTGAGGTGTTTGCCACCTACTTTGCAGACAAGATCACTCAGATCCAGAGTAACTTTGACACCGGATTGGAAGCAGTAAGCAAGGGGCACGAGGTTATGGAGGCACCGTCTGGTCGATCTTTCTGGGATGAGTTTCAGGAAGTGACGCTGGCTGATGCGGTGAATGTCCTGGGGTCTGTCAGAGCCACTACTTGTGAATTAGATCCGTGCCTGTCCTGGTTGGTGAAAACCTCCAGGGAGACCTTGGGGACGGTGCTGGCGAGGGTAGAGAACACGTCCCTTCGGCAGGGGAGGTTGTCACCCAGTCTCAAGGAGGCTGTGGTGTGCCCCCTGCTGAAGAAACCATCTTTGGATGTGGACACACTCGCCAGCTACCGACCTGTCTCTATTCTTCCCTTTTTAGGGAAGGTTATTGAACGGGCAGTGGCACTGCAGCTCCAGGTGCATTTGGACAGCATCGGTTTCCTTGACCCTTTTCAATCTGGGTTCTGCCCCAGCTACGGTACTGAGACGGCATTGGTGGCCTTGGAGGATGATCTCCGCCAGGAGATGGACACAGGATGTTTGACCTTTGTGATCCTGCTAGATCTCTCGGCCGCCTTTGACACCGCATGGACCATGGACTGCTGTTGAAATGGCTGTGAGACTTGGGGGGTCTGGATTGGACTGTCCTTGGATGGTTCTGCTCATTCCTCTCGGGTAGAAGCCAGCGGGTGGTGCTGGGAGCTGAAACATCTAGCCCCCGGGCCTTGACCTGCGGCGTTCTGCAGGGTTCCATTCTGCCTCCACTGTTGTTCAATGTGTCTATGCAGTCCCTGGGGGAGATCGTGAGAGGGTTCGGGGTGCGATGTCACCAATATGCTGATGATACTCAGCTGTACCTCTTGTTTTCAACTGACCCAGATCCTGCTGTCTCGTTACGCTCCCAATGTTTGGAGGCTGTGGCAGATTGGATGCGGCAGAGCAGACTGAAGCTCAATCCCGATAAGACGGAGATGATGGTGGTGGGAAGGGCGGGGGAGGTGCTGGCCTCCCTGATCGGCAGGTGGAGGCGGTGGCTAAAGCCACCTTTTGCCAGCTGTATCTGGTACGGGGGCTTCGACCTTTCCTCTCCTGGTCCGATCTGGCCACTCTCGTCGATGCCTTCATCACCTCGAGGCTAGACTACTGGAACGCGCTTTACGTGGGGCTTCCCTTGTTTCTGGTTCGGAGGCTGCAGCTAGTGCAGAACGCAGCAGCCCATCTCCTGACGGGGACGGGATGGCATGAGCACATAACACCTGTGCTCTGCGCTCTGCACTGGCTGCCTATAGCGTACCGAGCCAGATTCAAGGTGTTAGTAATGATTTACAAAGCCCTGCATGGTCTGGGTCCCTCATATCCCGGGGACCGCCTCGCCCTCTGTGCCTCAGATTGATCCCTTTGATCCACAGGGGGCGCCTTTCTAGAGGCCCCCCATGTAAGACGCAGGGCCGCAATGGAGAGGGCGTTCTCGGTGGCTTGGCCATGGTTGTGGAATACCCTCCCGGAAGCGGCTCTCCTGGCCCCGGGCCTGTTGGCCTTTCGATGTATTTGTAAGACTTGGCTGTTCGCCCAGGCCTTCGGAGGGGAGATGGGGTGGTGGGCTAATTTTGTGGGGGGTGTTTTAAATTTATTTTTTGTTTAAAAATTGTTTTTAAAATTGTTTTATATTATGTTGGAAGCCGCCCCAAGATGCCGTAGGCATGGGGGGGCAGCATATAAATATAACAAAATAAATAAATAAAATAAATAAACTGGCGGCATAGTGAGGCACATGAGTGACACCACCTCAATTCAACAAAAAACCTCCCTTCTCCCACTATTGCATTCATGTGACATTTGCTGACTGGCCATTGCCTGATGGTTATCTGTCCCTCTCCCTCACAGGTCATCAGCTGTTGTATGTGGGAGCATAGGGTGCAGTAGGGTGACAGGCTGCTCCTCTTGGTGATCATGGTCGACTGCGGGGCATTTCCCTGGGCCATAGCAGTCTATTGTCCCAAGCCAGTGGCATCCATCCATATCAGGCTGCCCCCTTTGGGTTCCCCCTGTTTCTATGCCCATGTGCCCTTCCCCCTACTGATGTCCTCTCACACTGTATGGGTTCCTTCATTGTTCTCTTTTATTGATGTGTGTTGTATTATGAATACATGCACTGACGTATCTGCAGAGCCGCACTTGGTTATGTCACCGTCCCTCTGCTTTATGTGTTTCCGTTGCCTTTCTGGTGTGGAGTCTGCCCATACCTCCGTCCATATGCATCCCCCCCCCCTCCCTCCATGGGGCCAAGATCATGTCTTCTGGCTGTATTATGGGAATGCAGTCCCATTTCTCATGAGGGAGTGTCTGTACATACACTATCTTGTGGCCATGGGACTGTGCTTGTGTCTGGTTTGAGGCACCTTTGCTTTCGAGTCAGCCTTTCCATTCTTTCACCGATTTCCTATTGCCCAGTTTGCCTTGCATATTGGCACTATGTCTGGCCCTCTGGGTGCCCAGGTGTGTGGTCCTGCTGGTGTGGAGGTTTGGCCTGTGTGTGGCCAGCATGCTGCTCGGTAACCTGTGGTCGAGGAGCACTTTACAGCAACTGTTGAGTGATCCTCCTCTGTCCGCTCACGACAGCTACAACCTACATTCACATCGGACGTGGCTGCTTGGACACCCTTGAGTGGGTGGTGTGTGGGTTCCTCCACCGACCATACTCCCCACGCACACACACTCAGTCATGCCTGTTTAAAAAGTGTCTGAGTCATGAAGACAAGATGCTGACTCTGCTATTGTTTGGTCTTTCACTTAGAAATCCCCTCTGCTCAGCAGTGCTTCACCGACTTAGGCCATTTTTGTGTGAGACGGTCCCACTCATGCCCACGCAGATCTGTTGCATGGGCATGAGTGGGTGCTGCCTGTGTGCATGCTGCAGGCGGTGAATGGGGGTGCGTGCATGCTCCCATGACCCACACATCCCTGCTCATGGAGCAACCGGCGAAAACGGAGGTTGTTCCATGAGTGGGGATGTGGGGGGGATTGGAGTGCAACCGTGTGCACTGCCCCCCCCCACCGCTCCCGCTTCCACAATGCACGTTGTTACCCCACCCCCCACCCCGCACCACAGTGTGTATAAAAATGGCATCTGTGTCCATGCCATTCACCCCCTGCGTTTCCCTCTGTCTCTGTTAGCACAGTGCTCATGAATGCTGAGCAGTAGCTGACACATTATGGGGAGACAGATAATTAACCAGATGGTGAGGAATGAAGCTGGATGAATAATTTTAAAGCAATCAGGTGCCCTTGTTACTCTCTGTGAAGTATGCAGGGACGGTTGTTGACTCTTGCTATAGTGTCGAAATGCCAGGGTAGACATAAGATGGGAAACAGCCTTCACCCCTACCGTTTGGGCATGCCCCCAGCACATGATCCTTGGAAGGGCCACCATAGCAGTGTTTTCAGCTCACACCTCACCCTTCCTCTCCCTCTTTCGCAAGGGGCTTTGAGGTGGGAAGGAGGGAGTGGCAACTTGCTATGGGCCTCACAAAAAAGCTCCCCCCCAAAAAAAAATCTGGCTTGAGGTTTTAATAAGAACAATAATAATTTTATTTATATAGTCTCCCCTGCCCCCGCCCCCCATCACCTAGTGGTGGTTGGCATGCTTTAGCACTTGACTAAGGCTAAAAGAAAAATAAACTCTAAGGGTGCAGTCCTAAGGGCTACATACACCAGTCCTTACTTGTGCTGCCTGCACTGAACATCAGTGCTCAGGCACGCATGCACAGCAAGCCATGTGGGGCAACAGAGCGCCCCTTCTGCTGTAACCCGCCACGCCCGCACACCTTGCAGCCCAGGGCATGGCTCCTGCTCCATCCCCAGGGCTATGGGGTATGTGGGCTCGGCGGTCACAGCAGAGGGGCACGCCATTGCCCCGTGTGGCTTGCTCCGCGCATGGGACACATGTGCACCTGGGCTCCTGTCATCCAGCTCTATAGTCCCCTCGCTGTTGGCGTAAACTGGTGGTAGAATTGCACCCATCTTCCAATAAATTCTAATTGATTAATTCTAAACATGAAAAGCTTCATTAGAAATTCAGTTTCAAGACAAAAATATTAACTAAAAACATAATTTTAAAAGCTGAGCATGTAACATTCTTCCCCCAGTCATGAACCTTCAGGCAGCCCTGCCCCCATCATGCACACTACCCACTTCCAGGAAGGAGAGACTAGAGGGCGTTTTCACACAGACATTTAATTAGGAATTTAGGCTTTAATTCCTATTTCAGCTGTCCCTGTGAATACTGTAAATCCTAGTTTAGTGGTACGGATTAGTGAAAAAGTAGGTATTTGTATAACCTCAGTCACTAGGGTTTACAACATCCGGATGTCAAAATAATCCTGATTAGTGTCCGTGTGAATTACTAATCAGGATTAGTCAATTAATCCTGATTAAAGACATAGAGTGCAGCATAAAGACTTTACCTGTGCTCTGGGAATTTTCAGCTCTATGGTACATAGGGGCACATGACTGTGGTGTGATCGTATTACCTCTGTCATCGCTCCACACTGCATCGCAGAGCACCAAGTTTAAAAGCCCGGAGAAGAAAGGGGAGAGTCTCCATTTTCTTCTCCGTGCATACACCGCTGCTTTAATAAATTATTGGTTTTCTTCTACTTCAATGACTCTTGCTTTTCTCTATACAGACATCAAAAGGTTTTAATACTTCATGTCTCATTGCCCTGGAGCACTGGAATACACCCAGTACATTCACTTAAAAAGTTTCATGCCACAAGGGCAGGGTGGGGGAAACCACTGGAGCACAGAGAGGACGGGTGGAGGGCTTCTTAAATTCGGGTGCTTGCAGATGGGAGCAGCAAGAGGGGGAACTTGAGTGCACTTTCATTGGATTGAGCGCTGCTCCAGGTGGTGGAGGAAACTGATGGGGTGGAGAGCAGAGGGGTGGAGAGCTTTTTAAATTAGGGCTCTTACAGATGGAAGCAGCGGGAGCGGGGACTTGAGTACACTTTCGTCGGAGCAAGCACTGCTCCGGTGGTGGGGGAAACCACTGGGGTGGGAGAGTGGAGGGGTTCTTTAAATTATGCCACTTGCAGATGGAAGCAGCAGGTGCGGGAACTTCAGTGAAGCTCCACTCATGTATGGGTGTGGGGGGAGGGGTTTGGACGCTTCACTAGTGATGTTGCTGAGAAAGGACGTGATGTGGGAGACCCAGAAAACATCGCACTGAACACGGCAGTAAAGCACCACGGGACTGAAATTCATCCTGCAGATTCTAAATCCTGATTAGCAACAAGATTGCATTCACACGGACTATCAAGGATTAATATTAGTTAGGATTAAAATGTCCGTGTGAATAAATGGGAGTTTGTCAATACTAGCTAATAAGCTAGGATTCTACTAATTCTTAATTAAATGTCCATGTGAAAATGCCCTAGAGTGGTGTGAGGAGTTGAAGGAAGGAACAAGGAATGTGTTTTCTTAGAGGTTGGAAACTCTTATTTTGGATGTAATTTTAATGGGAATGTGGAATATAGAACCAACCCCCTCCCCCCTCCCAACACACATTCATGTTTTGTAGGGGGGATGCCCATAGATCCATTAATCCACAAAACTACTCCACACCATCAGATTTATGACCCAGAACAGCCCCTACCTGAAGCGGGGAGGAGCCACACCTAAGTGAGTCTCTCTGGGTAAAAATAGACATGCACCCGGTGTGCCAGCTACACAGCTCAGAGTGGGACACTGAACTGATATGTGCCCAAATGGGCTGGCCGGTAAGCCCCCCTAGTGGGGGAATGAACAAATGTGTGACTGGGAGACCTTACCCCCAGCATGCCCCCAGCTTCTCCCTTCCCCACTCCCCACCATAAAGGCCAGCCATGGCTGCCCATCATGGTGGCCCCCAAATCCTTGTGCAGGATGGAGCCACTAAGATACGTTTGGCCCTGCTGTGACCAACGTTGACCCGCCTGGGCAGTCCTTGAGTGGTCTGTGGTCTCAGAATCATCTGGGGGACCACATCTGGGCCAGCCACCTACCCGGCCTGGGGCAGCAGCAGGCCCACATCTGCCAGCCTGCAAACAGATGCACCGGGAAGTTTCTGGCCCAGGCAGGCCATAGCAGGCCCGTGTCACATCTGTTTTCACCCTCTGTATTGTGAATTCCCTGGTAAGAAGTCCCCCAAGCCACCACGTTTACAGGACAGAGCAATCCACTAGGCCATGAATCTCCCCCTTCCTGAGGCTATGGTTTTTAACAGCTCAGGAGGAAAGAGATTTATTTTCAAAAGTCAGGAAGGATGATCTTCTGGGTGTTGTCTCAGAGCACCCACACATCCCCAGCCACCCATCACAAACTCCAGGGCCAGGAGAACGAAAGTGACTCCTCTTCTTCTGAATCTTCCAGCTCTCTCCAAAAAGGCAGTGAAAGAGAGGGGACCAAGTCCAGTCAGCCCCTGAGTTGACTGAGCAGTAAGGATTCCCTTGCCTGCACCTTAGCCAGCCCAGTGAGAGTAAGAAGGCAACAGAGTTTAGGACCCTAGCTAGGATCTGTCCTTCAGAAGGTGGTGGTGTCAGCTGCATGGCTCTGCACCCCACATGCTCCCCTTAGATGGATTACTGGAGTTTGAAGCAGGAGGGGAGATTGGGGCTTGAGACAGAGGAGGAGCTTGAGATGAGAGGTGTAGAAAAAACGTTGACTGTAGGAGGGGATGCAGAAGGAGAGGCTACGAAAAGATGGGACAGAGAGTTGGAGATGGTGTGGAAAGAAGGAATAGTTGCATTGTCGACACCCACCACCACCAATGAGATGCAGACACATTGCATGGGTTATAAAACAGGCCGCACACTTTATCAATCAAATCTCATGACGGTGGATAATTGTATCAGGCAATCTGGGTCCAGTATGCTATCTAATCATAACCTGTTAACTTAAAGCCCTGGATGTGCCTTCCGGTGACTTTGCCTTTTAACGAACAAAACTTCACCCCTTCGACGGGTCACCAGCATGGCTGAAGGGGGAAGCCCGTTCTGGGCCAGAGTAAGGAGTTTCCATGCCCGTAAGGTGTAGGACTGTGCCTGTCCTTCTTCACCCTGCTAAGACACTCCTCCCAGGGATGTGATACCAGTGCATGTTGTGCCCGGCATTGCCTGGGTATCACTTCCCCATCTCTTAAGGAGATGACTCTAACTTTCCTATAACCTTACCTAATTATCCTACTATTGCATACTGGACGCCTGCTGAGTGCGACAATTGTCCATTCATCCATAATTCAATAAAGATGTTTCCGATGTAATGTCAAATTGTACCCAATTGTGTCAAATTATATGAATTATCATCCTTCTTGTTCAAATTACCCTATTTAATAAACCAATTCGAAACTGTCGGATTAGATCCAATTCAATTAAATTATACAGTAATCGTTCCTTTAACGCTCAAATGAACCAATACACAACCTATTTAAACCCACTCGAACACTGTGAAGGAGGCATAAAAATGACCCTTGTTAATAAGGCTACTCGGTAAAATTCCTCCTTGGTTTCATAATAGCAACCAGAATTATCCCACAGTGCTAGAGGGGAGGTGGGTGGGGCTGACTGCTCAGCCTCCTGATCCAGAATGCTGTGTTCTCTCTGCAGCGCAGGAGGATGGCCCCTCCTGCAAGGAGCCGCCTCCCAGCCCACGTGATGATGCTTTTCGCGCCAAACAGCTGGTTGCCTAGCAACCCCAGAGCAAAACAGCGCGGGGAGCCTTCTAGAAGGCTTCCGGCCCTGTGGCTCCCCTCTACGCTACGGGGGTCAGGGCACAACAAATCCCCCTCTTGCAGCTGTTTCTGCTGCATGGGGACTTTGAGGGCAAGATCTATGAAGCAGCAGGGCATCTCCACCAGCCTCTATAAACCTTACTTATCACTAAAAGACAACTTTCATCCAGCAGGAATTTGGCTCCAGCTCTGGTCTTAAACCCAGCACATGCTGAATAGGAACAACACTATAATATTGATGTCTTGTTTTTAGTTATTGTTGTTTTTAGTGTTGATTATAAGCCACCCTGCGGCAAGAGGGGCGGGGTAACAAGAATTTTAAATTAATTAATTAATTCAATAAAATAAAATCCTTAACCAGAGGAAAAAGAATCAATTTCCCAGCAATGCCCTTCATGACTAATAAAGGGTAGTAACTTCCTTCCCCACCCTTTCCTTGTGGCCTAATGAGACCTGGTTCCTGACGAGATAGCAAGGGTTGAGTAACAAGGCCACACACAGATGACACAAATATGCATTTTTGTATTAACAAATATCTGGGTATTCAGATAGCCATATGCATATCTAAACCGTGTCCACAACCAAAATGAGTATCTCCATAACAATTTAATCAAATATTTATTTTGGATACTCCTATTTTTCTGGGCTTTTCAGTAATTTTTGCTTAGATCTTAGGATATTTAACTAAATATCTAAACTGAAATAGCCCCCCCCAAAAAAACCCCCAGAAAATATCAACCCAGAAAGCTGAGACCAATATCCTAACAAAGCAGCACAAAGAGCAGTTTGTATCTGTGACATCAGAAATGATTGGATTTGAAAATTATCAAATATGATACGACATGCACTACGGATATTCATTTTTGCTATCATGCCACATCCAACTGGAACTGCTGAAAAAAATTGTATAGGTGGATGGCAGTTATTAGAGCAGGGTCAAAACTTACTACATGAAATTTCATAATAAAAATTCCTGTTTTGATTTATCAATTTTTTCATCAAAATTTCATTGCAGTTTCAGAGTTTTGTCAAAACACTGACTCTCCAGAGTGGCAAATTTTAGGTCCCCAATGTCAAGATTTTGGACATATGAGTTCAGGAAAAATCTTGACAACATTGTTTGAAATGTTGAAAGTTGTTTTTCCAGATGATAGCGTTGTTTCTGACCAGTTCTAATGGTAGCTTTCACTGGCATTTTTACAAAACAGTGGTTCTCAATGTGTTTGTGGGCAAGATCCACCAAAACATTTTTTTTTAAAAAAAATCCAGGATCTACCTTAAAAAATTCAAGGACCAAGAGCAGGCAGGTGGCACTAACAGGAGGGGAAGTGGGGTGATTCTGGAAGCAGTGACAGCAGCGGGTAGTGAAGCCAATGCCAGTGAAAGCTAGGGATGGGTGAGCATATCGCAGTTCGGGTTTGGCCGTTCGGTTCGGCTGCATTCGTTTCGTCCGTTCGGTTCAGCTGTGTTCGGTTCGGCTGTGTTCAGTTCATCCGTTCGGTTTGGCAGTTCGGTTAGTTTGCCGAATTTGGGTTTGGCTGTTCGGTTCGGTTGTCCGAACAGGCCGTTCGGTTAGGCCGTTCAGCTGTTTGGTTCGGCCATTTGGGAAATGTTGTTATGGGTGTTTTTTTGTTTTTTATATGGCTTTTTATTGGGTTTTATATGGTTTTATTTTTTATTTTTATTTTTTTATTTTTTTTATATGGGGGTTTTAAAAAAATTTTTAATCTAATATATATATATCTATCTACACTAAATCTAACTGCTATTAACTATTCTAAATGCTATGAACTAAATGGATTATCTAATAAGTACACAGGCCTACTTCTACAAACACTAAAACTAAATCACTAACACTATCTCTATCACTAAGCTAACTCCTACAACTCTTTACATCTATCTGTCTATCTATCTCCCCCATCCCATATCCAGATAGATAGATCTGGATATCTATATATATGGATGGATATATGGATATATACATCCCATATATATGGGATGGGGGGGAATCACAAACAGAAGAAGAGTCTGTAGTGAAATACATACATACTCAATGAGTCAGTACAGTGAAATGCATAACACAAGGTTTCAGTTTAAGGTTTCAGTTTCATTTCAGTACAAAATTGAAATGAAATTTAAAGCAATCTAAAAATCCTACTCAACGCCTGCTGTTCAGGAACAGTAAGTAGTAAGTAATTTATTAAAGCGTGACCATAGGTCATTGCTTTTAGTCACACATAGTTATACAAACATTACAACCAATACAAGTAATGCAAATAAAACAAAACAAAATAAACCTATGCAGTAAATATAAACTTAGGAATTGAAAAAACCCTCTTGGGGTGGGCTTGAAAGTATCATACCCTTTATATTCCCAAATAAGAATAATGAAAATATGACAAAAACTATAACAACAATATACAAAACTATATCAAAACTAAGACATGGGGTAACCATTTCTAGCGAGACAGAGAAAAATTTAGAAGTCTGTTCTAAGTCTGTTGATTCCAATTTAAAGACTATGACAAGAAATTAACCAAAACAGACCCACACTGGTGTTCCAAAATAAATTAGACACTAGACATACAACTAAAAATAAGTTATTTAAAAATTTAACCATTACTCATACAAATATATATATATATATATAAAAGGCAATCACTATAACAAAAGCCAATTAAAATTTAGCAACTACCTTTACTCATCTGTATCAACAAGTTAACAAGTATTACAAATATTACCACCACCACCCCACCCCCCCACCCCCCATAGTTCCAGAAAAATTCACACCAGGATGACAGAGCAGATTGTTGCCGTAGATATACCACGGCTTACTTTAGCTTGAGATAGTTTTAAATGCCAGGAAATGTTCCCTAGCAGGTACCATTTGGATCATAAAGGAAGCCACATTTTTAATTACTGATTTATCAGTACTATCCATCAAGAAAGCCAGAACTACTGAATCCTCCCGCCCCGGGAGCTTGTCTAGATGGTCTTTCAAATATAGTTGTCTCCAGCCATCATAAAGATGGCAATGGAGCACCATATGCCCTACCGTCTCCACAGCCTGCCTGTCAAATAGGCAAAGCCTTGAAAGAAAAGGAGTGCCTGCCCACCGCCCCTCCATGACCTGGGAGGGCAAAGCATTGCAACGGGCAGACAAAATTAATTGTTTCCCTCTGGCTGAGATTTGAGCTTGAAGATAATTAGCCATCTGCCCTAATTCGGGGATAAAAGCAAGATACGATGACATATGGGAAGATGCAGCAATCGTGGCCATTTCCGTTTGCCTATAAATATCCCACAACCGGGTTTTGACCTCCTTTGCAAGGGCTGCCAATGGCTTATGGGCCAGATACTCTAATGATAGCCCCATTTGTGGCAGACGGTCCTGAAAGCTAATCTGCCAAGGGTTACAAAATCCATCTTGCCCTATGGCCCGCAAAAGCTCCGAGGAGTGGGTGTCAATTGTTCTGCACCATATCCCAAAAGCACGTTCCAAGGCTATTTGCAGCGCCCAGAAGCCCCGCCAGGTGAGCAGGGCCCCACCCCACAGCCACAAGCCAAAGGTGCATGCCTGCCCCCTGAAGCCCCCAGCAGCCTTTGCAGCCCCCAGAAGCCTTTGCAGCCTTTGCAGCGCCCAGAAGCCCCGCCAGGTGAGCAGGGCCCCACCCCACAGCCACAAGCCAAAGGTGCA
>QEPC01012560.1:1501441-1539480 GCA_003113815.1 Sphenodon punctatus | reverse complement strand
GCTGTCCCCTCTCCTTGTCTCCCCCTCCTTGTCTTTTAGATTGTAAGCCACAGGCAGGGACCGCATCTGATTGTATGTTCTGTACAGCGCCAGGTTACTACTGGCGCTTTATAAATGTTTAATAATAATAATAAGAAGAAGAACAGCTAATCTGACCACACTCAGCTCTAATCGCTGCATAGGGCGTTCCTCTAGGAGCATGCAGGAGGGCTTGTAGGAACCCTGCCTGTATCGAATTAAGTTTGTGGGCACAAAGTGGGGCCCAAAGGTCTGCCCCATAAAGAACCTGGGCTTGTACTTTGGCACTGAATGTCTGGACGGCAGGTAATATAGCTGATCTACCTACCCAAGCAAAAAAGCCCAGAAGTGCTCGGGAGGGGCCCTTGGAATTCAGAAAGGCCCAATGGATGTGGGAGTTCCATAGTGTGGACTGGTGGAACAATATACCCAAGTAGTGATAACTAGGGACCTGCTGGAACTTGTATCCCTTGACATCCCAGGTGTACTTCCTTCTCTTGGCAGAAAATACCACCACCATTGATTTTGCGGTATTAATAGTGAGTTTCCAGGTCTTACAAAATGTCACAAATGCCTCTATTTGCCGTTTGAGCCCTATTTGCATTTGGGAGAGTAGGACTACATCATCTGTGTACAAAAGGCATCCTACCACTTTGTCCGAAATTTTTGGTGGAAAAAACCTCGGTGCCCTCATTAAGGATGCCACATCATTTATGTAATAATTAAACAGGGCTGGTGCTAACACACAGCCCTGTTGGACGCCTTTAGACGTAGTGATAGAAGGCATCAAATGCCCTTGGCGATCTACCTTAACAGAACAGGAGGAATTGGCATGAAGGGAACAGATCAGATATAATAACCTCCTATCAACAGTAGAGCCCATCAGTTTTTCCCCATAAGAGTGCCCTATCAATGGAGTCAAATGTGGCCTTTAAGTCCATAAAGGCCGCAAAGAAGGACCCGTTTGGGGCTTTATACTTACAGATGACATGGTATAACACTAAGCTTAACTCAGTGGTTGAGCGGCCCTGCTGGAACCCAGCCTGCTCTATCGCTATGATTTTTTCCCCCCACCAGCCAATCGGTAAATTTATGCAACAAAAGCTTGGCGTAGATTTTGGCTATGACACACAGAAGACTGATGGGTCTGTAGTTGGCTGGGTCACTGTTGGGGCCTTTTTTAAAGATGGGGATGATAATAGCTCTTCCCCAGTCTAGTGGAATCTCCCCAACGTTGTTGATTGCAGTAAATAAAGCGGCCAATACTGGGAACCACTAATCCCTGTGTGTCTTTAAAAACTCAACATAAATGAGATCATAACCTGCAGCCTTCCCGTCTTTGAAGGAGTCTACCAGTATTTCTACTTCTTCTAAGGTAATTGGAGTCCAAATGGGACCCAAATTATTATTCCCTACAGTAGACTCACGCTCGTCATTCCCGGTGTTTGACTTAAATAACCTCTGGAAGTGGTCCATCCATGACCTTGGCATAACAACAATTTCCAGAATTCCTTGTTGTTATTTTGTTCAGCAGCCACATAGAGTCTTTCCCAACTCACTTGGTCATGATTCCCTTTTTTCCCTTTTAAAAGAATCCTATATTCTGATTTAAGCAGTTGATAAAGAGCCAAAAGTTCAAATTCAGAGGTCCTTCTGTATTCTCTATATACGGAGGTCAATTTGGCCTTTGCTAACCTACACTCTTTGTCAAACCAGCCCTTACTATGTGTTCCACTTAGTTGGCTGGAATGACCACGTGGTCTTGACCATAAGGTTTTAAATATTTGGGCACAGTTATTAATGAACCGATTATATCAGTCTATTGTACAAGTGCTACTTGGGGAAGCAAGAAGGACTTCCCTCAGTTGCTGAGAATTGGAATCAGAAATTATAGCATCAAAGGAACCTGTAGGAACCCTATCCCACTTCATGGAACAGTGGAGATCCATCTTATCCAGCTCAATAATGTCAGCCGGTGAAGCGTGTGACGAGATAAAGGAGGAAGCTAGGTCCAGTGTAATAGCCAATGGAACATGGTCACTGGTCAAAACAGATCCCACCTGAAAATCCAACAAATAAGGAATAACAGGGGAAGAGACCAGTGCAAAGTCTACAACACTGGACCCTTGGTGCCCCAAATAGGTAAACTCTCCCCCCACATCACCAAAACCTGATCCATTTAAGATGTGGAGATTACAGGATAGAGCAAACTTGGCTAGTCTTATGCCAGATGAATTAATTCTGGAATCCTTGGAAGTTCTAGGTGAAAGTCTCCCATATGGATCCAGAGGTAAAGGATCACAATGCTGCAAAAGCTCATGATCGTTTGGCCCCAACCTAGCATTGAAATCCCCTGTTACTACTATTAACTCATCCAGGTATTTGTTCAAAAGGGAATCCACCAGATCCTCCAGCCTATTCCAACTGGTTTGTCTGAAGGAACCAGCATTACTTGGAGGAATATAGACCGCTATAATGATCCATGTAAGTTTATCTATAGAAAGGACCAAGGCCAAGGCCAAGGCCAAGGCCAGAGCTTGCACCTTTATGATCTCTATTTCTTGAAATACAAAGGAGTTAGAAACAAACAACCCTATACCGCCACAGGGGCGGCCCTGGTTTTTGTATCTACAGGCAGATAGATCATATGCCTTGTAACCTTCTAGTACCAGTGCAGCTAATATGGAATGCCCCAATGAACTCTAAAAAGTCCGGGTCCCTACTATGCCTGTCCCAACCCGCCAAGTTCCAGGAAGTTCAGCCCACCTAGTGGGGGAACTGGGACTAGTCAGGACGCAGAGAGGAAAAGCTGGACATTACACGTATCGGGGGAACCGTTGTCCTCTGTGTTATGAGAGAATACCCTCTCCAAAGGTTGGAAGAGGTTATCCATTCCAAGAGGAAGATCAAATTCATTAGTTGAGTTATCAGCTTTCACTGGAACAGAGCCATCACCCAAGGGAAAAAGGAGGGTTTCAGGAACAGTGACTAGCTCAGAAGGTGTTGGGAAGGGGGGAGGCAGATAATTAGTTTCGTTTCTTGCAAGCCTCTCCACCCCTGGTGCCTGGAAGTCTGCTCCTCAGTGACTGACTACACCTCCCTGTCATGTTTGACCTTCCAGTGAACCTTTTTTTGCCACCCGAACTCACCCGAACGTGATCCGAACTGTTCGGCCATTTCGCCGTTTGGTGTTCGGTTTGTTCGGTATGTTCGCGTTCGCATTCAGGTTCGGTCATCCGAACAGGCCGAGTTCGGGCCAAACTCCGAACTTCTGAACCGCGTTCGCCCATCCCTAGTGACAGCATTAAGGAGCCAGCACAAGGCAAAAGTTGGGAGCCAGAGAGGCAGGAAAATTGCCAGAAGCCATGTCCCTCCTCTCCTGATCCTGCCCCAGAACATGGTGGCAAAGGTGGCCAGAACAAGCGGTAGGAGAGGACACAGTAGGGGATAAACACAGCTGCCCCATGGGCCCCCCAGGAACACCGCTGCCACTGCCACCCTCTCCTGGAGGCCTGTCTGGGACCCACCTTGTTGAAAACCACTGGTTTAGGGTACCCGGTTTCATAGTGCACAACATACCTAGGCACGCTGTTTTATATTCTGTTCTAACTATCCTCTGGTCATTTCAAAATAGGTTTCATTTTTAAGGCTCAATCTTTATGTTTCATTGCTCTGTCAACAATGATTGTCAGTTCAACAATGGTACTATATATTAAGTTCTCACTATTTTTATGGTAGCTTTATAGAACAAAACACAGAAGGATTCAAATCAAAACAGTGTGTGATCCCAGTGTACAAATTATGGTGTTATTGGAACCAGGAGTTGGGGTCATCATTACTCCTGAAGAATAATTGGTTTACTTAAGTCATCAAATTCATAACAGTCCCATAGTTAATGAGAATTTTTTTTTCTAGATCTGGGTTTTTCTCTACAATGGGATTTTGATTCACTCTTTCAAGGGAAGACAGAATAACAGAATCATGGCAAATATTTCATAAGTCTCAAGTCACGCCAAGCCATCACTTGATGCAAAAACAGAATTGTGCTGCTATTGTACTTCATTGCTTTCGCTGGTTTAAGCACACTAAAGTGGCAAAGGAGATCATTCATCAGACTTGGTGTATTTCATTTTGTTTTGCAAAGTCAGGAGGGTGTGACAGCAAGAGATTCAAACTGATAAAACATGGAAGATTTATAAGGAAAGTAATGTGCAGAAGATGATTTTGTGGTTACTGGGGACCAATGATGCTATCACAAATTTTCTGTGCAACTGTGGACAAGTCAATTAACCTTCACTACCTCAGGTTTCCTGTAGATATTTCTCTCACAGGAGTGTTGGGAAGCTTAATCCATTAATGTTTGTGGTGCTGACCCCACTGCCCAGAGTTTGAAGGGGCAGGGTCTAGATGAGCGAGGGGTGGGTTGCAATGCAATATAAGAGAGCAGGGCCTGGCAACCCACAGAGCACTGAGCAGTTGACCCAGCCTGTTGTTCCCCCGACTTCCTGCCCACCTGAAGAACACTTTGGAGAGCTTGCCCTGCCTCCCTGGTTGATCATGCCTGCTGTGCTGCCCAAGTGAGCCTTGCGCCCCATGCCTCTGGTGACTCTGCTCTTCCCTGTCCAAGCAACCCCACCCCCTACCCATCCCAACATCACAGGGCAATGAGTTCCACAAGTTAGTCATGTGAAGAAAGACTTTTCAAAACAGATCTATATTTACTTTCTCTACACCACTCATGCCTCACGACAACCCAAACAACATAATATATTTATGTGAGAGCAGAGAATTTGGTCCTCAAAGTTCAAGCTGTATCTGGCAAGGGAACAAAAGAGTCAGGGATGAATAGTAGTTTCTACAGACAGCAGCATTTGTTTCCCCTTCAAACTGCTTTCTCTCTTTTTCATTTACAGTTAGACAGGAAATCTCTACACTTAGCAGCCATAAAGGATACATTTAATAGTAAATTAGCATTCAAACCTCCCAATCCCCCCTCCAAAAAGAGACAGGCCTTGACACTGTCCATTCCTATTTTTAACAGACTTTGGCAGGTCATTAGCATTCTATTTAAAGCAAGCCAGAACACACAGCAAACTGGAATTATTGATTGATTGATTTTTCACCCACTACTACGTTTTGTTTAATAGATCACTTCCCAGGCATGGATTTCTCTTACCCATTGCATGAAAGGGGTAAGCATCAGGGTTACTAATGTGAGATAACTAAGGCTGGGAATTTTAAAAGCTTCTATGAGAGTTAGAGGCCCAGCCACTTTTGAATTTCAATGGGATGTCAGCACATAGTGTCCGGTAGCTGCAGAATGTTATTGGTTATAGCAGGGGTGAGGAATACTAGAGCCTGTGAGCCAGACTCAGCCCCGCAGCTCTATTTTATTTAGCCTCTTTCCAATTTCTGGATCATCTTTGGGAGCTGGGAGTCCAGAAATAGCAGGAAATGATGATAAGGTGGGCAGGGCTTAAGCCTGATATCAGGAGCACTTGTGTGCATTCTCTCTGCTTTTGCTGTTTGTCTTGTCTGTACATATACAAATAGTGCCACACATTAAGGTGGTTGTGAGTACAAAATCTGACCGTACTTTCTTTGTTGTTATTATTATTTATATAGCACTTTCAGTGTTCAATGTGCTTTTCAGTCCTTGGGCATTTTCACACAAGACACTCTCCACCCACCACCTACCCACTATACATGTTTCAGGGTTGCCCTATGGCTGCCCTGTAACATGTATAGTGGGTGGGTAGTGGGTGCAGAGTGTCTTGTGTGAAAATGCCCCTTATCTAGTTCACCCTCACAACAATCCTGTAAGGTAGTTATTACCAGTGCTTAATTTGTTAAAAAAAAAAAAAAAAATTAAAAATGAGTTGCTGGGGGACAAGTCTGTCCCAGAAGCCACGCTTCCTGCCCTCGAAGCTACGCCTGATCAGAGTGCGTTAATTTATATGATAACCAGCACAAGAGTGGGACAGAAAAGTCAATCATGAAAGCCCAAGAAACCATGCTTATTCCAACCCTGAAATGGCCAATATTGGTCTTTTCTTGTTTTTTCATATTTCAGGGTGCACACTCCTATTGGGAGCATTTCCCAGGGCTCAGCCACCTCACAAATTAATCCCTGGTTATTCCCATTTTACAGAGGAGGAACTGAAGCTAGAGATAGTGACTTGCATAAGGCTACCCACTGAGTTTATGGCTAAGACAGGATTTGAACTCTGGCTTCTCAGGTCTAATTCAAATTCCTTCTCCATGCTTTTGTACTTTATAGAAATGTGGGCCTCTTCAGTCCAGCAAGATCTTTGCCCTCCCACATCTCAGTCCGATGGGTCAGGTAACCATTCCCAATAAGGTGGGCTGCAGGCAATAATCAGGACTTAAACCCAGGACTTCCGCTCCACTGCTCTGCCTCAATGATAAATGTTAGTTACATTATTATTATTATTATAAGCATTTGTATAGCATTTGTATAGCGCCAGCTGTGTACCCGGCGCTTTACAGAACAATAAGATAGATGCGGTCCCTGCCTACAGCTTACAATCTAATAGACATGGAGGGGGAAGACAAGGAGAGGGGACATAGGGAGAGACAAGGGATAAATTACATTCAAGTATATGCAAAGTCTCCGGTGCACGTGCTTGGCTTGGTTGCAGTTAGGCAGGAGTCTGCAGGGAGAGCAGACAGCAAATATTGAACATGCTCATTTATAAGGATTAAATTTAAAATCTCTATATTAAATTTAATAAAAAGAGCATGATACATGAGAATAAGAATATACAATGCCCTCGTGGTTTGTTTTGTCCAAAGTCAGCTAATATTTGAAAATGCAAAATGTCTTATTATATGCTGCATTTATCAGGGGGTGCACTCCATATCTCTGACTCTCTTACTCAGCCCTAGTGCTCAGTGGCTTTTCTAATTTCTATTGGCCTGATATGGTGTCCCTAAGGGACCTTACATTAGCAGAAGATCTCAGAAATACATAGCACTCTGACCACCACCCTTTCTCCACTCTCCCTCTCCCCTAGCATACCTTCTGTGCATCCCCTTCCAGTTAGAAGAGTAATGATGACTGGCATGATGGGAGGGGGACATTGCTGGCATTTGATTATTGGGACCACATTCAGCAGAAGCAGATGGAAAGCTCCGTACTGTTGGTATCTCTAGAGATCTGGTTGATGAACCCAGAAGCACCATTGAGACTGCAACGTTCTCCTCAGCTGCATTGTTAAACTTTGTTGAGTCCAGACTTGTCCATACCTAGCAGATGGAGCACTGTGGAGCTTAGAAACTGTTTGCTGGCATGGTTAAACAGCACAGAAAGACTGAACCAGCAATACCTCATAGCGTCTGCGAAGTCGCGTCCAGCGGAGCTGTTTCGGGTGGTGCGGGGGCTGGTTAGTCCGGCCTCCCTCCGCCTGGATGGGGACTTGTCCCGGGCCCGCTGTGAGGAGTTTGTCATCTACTTCGCAGACAAGATCGCTCGGATTCAGGCCGATTTCGACGCTGGGTTGATAGCAGTAGGGGAAGAGCGCGGGGGGGCGGAGGGTCCGTCTGGTCCATCTTTATGGGGTGAGTTTCAGGAAGTGACGCCAGCCGATGTGGTGGATGTCCTGGGGTCTGTGAGGGCCACGTGTTGTCAACTAGATCCATGCCCGTCCTGGTTAATAAAAGCTTCCGGGGAGACGTTGGGGACGGTGCTGGCGAGGGTGGTGAATGCGTCCCTTCGGCAGGGGAGGTTGTCGCCTTGCTTAAAAGAGGCTGTGGTGCGCCCCCTGCTGAAAAAACCATCGTTGGACGTAGACGCGCTCGCCAGCTACCGACCTGTCTCTAACCTTCCCTTTTTAGGGAAGGTTATTGAGCGGGCAGTGGCGCTCCAGCTCCAGGGTCATCTAGATAATATCGGGCTCCTTGACCCGTTTCAATCTGGGTTCCGCCCCGGCTATGGCACCGAGACGGCGTTGGTGGCCTTGGTGGACGACCTCCGCCGGGAGATGGATGCGGGATGTTCGACATTTCTCATCCTGCTCGATCTCTCGGCCGCTTTTGACACCGTGGACCATGGGCTGCTGTTGAGACGACTGCGTGACCGGGGGGGTCTGGACGGGACTGTTCTTGAATGGTTCCGTTCATTCCTCTCGGGGAGGAGCCAGCGGGTGGTGTTGGGGGAGGAAACATCGAGCCCCCGCGCCTTACCGTGTGGCGTTCCGCAGGGATCGATCTTGTCTCCATTATTATTTAACATCTATATGCAGCCCTTGGGGGAGGTCGTGAGAGGGTTCGGGGTGCGATGTCACCAGTATGCTGATGATACTCAGCTGTACCTCTCGTTTTCTACCGACCCAGACCCTGCTGTCTCGGTGCTATCCCAATGTTTGGAGGCCGTGGCGGATTGGATGCGGCGGAGCAGACTGAAGCTCAACCCAGATAAGACGGAGGTGATGGTGGTGGGGAGGGCGAAGGGGGTGGTGGCCCCCCTGATTGGGGGGGTTTGCCCCCCTGTAGCTCAGCAGGTCCGGAGTCTGGGGGTCATATTGGACGCAGACCTGCGGCTGGAGCGGCAGGTGGAGGCAGTCGCTAAGGCTGCCTTCCGCCAGCTTTATCTGGTACGTAGGCTGCGTCCGTATGTCTCTGGCCCGGACCTGGCCTCCCTCATCCATGCCTTCGTCACCTCGCGGCTCGACTACTGTAACGCGCTCTACGTGGGGCTTCCCTTGTTCTTGGCCCGGAGGCTGCAGCTGGTGCAGAATGCGGCGGCCCGTCTTCTTACGGGGACGGGTCGCCGGGAGCACATTACACCGGTGCTCCGAGCGCTGCACTGGCTGCCGATAGTGTGCCGGGCCAAGTTCAAGGTCCTAGTAATGATCTATAAAGCCCTATACGGCCTTGGCCCCTCTTACCTTAGGGACCGCCTCGCCCTTCGCGCCCCGGAACGACTCCTGCGGTCTGCCGGGGGTGCCCGCTTGGAGGTCCCCCGTGTGAAGCGGGGGGCCACGATGGAGCGGGCATTCTCGGTGGTAGGGCCGCGGCTGTGGAACTCCCTTCCGGAGGAAGCTCGCCTGGCCCCAAGCCTTTTGATATTTCGGCGGAACTGTAAGACCTGGCTGTTTGCCCAGGCCTTTGGGAGGGAGGGGGGGGGTGATTTTTAATCCCCCACCTTATATATTTATTTATGATTGTACCACGCCCTGTTTTATTGATATATTTTATAATTGTTTTTAAATGTTTTATACTGTTTTTATGGTTGTTAACCGCCCCGAGCTGCATGGCAGGATGGGGCGGTATAGAAATCTAGAAAATAAAATAAAATAAATACTGGTTTCCACAAATATGCTACTTGAAATAAGCTTACTCGATGCAGGAGGTGCTAAGTTCTCTGGCAGGTTGGTTGGCTTTGTTATAGACCAAACAGCCAGGTGCTGTGTTATAGAACTCTGGGCTTCATTCAGGTCTTTTTCTCTCTTTGTGAAGGATTTGACAGGATGGCATAGAGGAATGCCTGTTCACTGGGGATCTTCTTCCATTGCATAAACAAATCTGCTACAATATCATTTCCCGTCTGGGAATGCTTACCATTTCACTTTGGATGGAGATGGGGACCATATGTCAAAGCTACACAGGGTTGTTGGTTGAAAATTTGGCCGTAAAGACCCAAACAAACAAACTGTGCTTTCTGGGAAATTGGGATAAGACTTGTGTCCAAGAAATGCTGTCCAAATTCCATATTGCACTGGAAATGATGGGGCCACTTGGTCAAAGGGGTAAATATTTTGAGAACATAATAAGGAACAATCTTTAAATGCACTGAGGGTTTGTTTAATTTTATGGAGGAGTCTATGATTTATTTATTTATTTGGATTTCTACCTCACCTTATCCCAAAAGGCTCAGGGCTGCTTACATAAAAACACTACATAAAAATAAAAGCCATAAAATGATAAAAGACACTCACCCATAAAGCAATAAAAGACACCCACCCACACCAACTCCACACCAAGCCAAAGCCTACCCCTGTCTGTTGAAAGCCTGGCCAAACATTGAAACTGGTCCTCAAGAAACTGGTTTTAGTCAGAGAGCCCTAGCACAGATATTGGGTGTTAACTAATGTGGCACAGACCCGGTTTGCCCAGTTCTGGCCCTCATGGGCCAGCACCAAACCCGCATATCTGTTCCAGGCTCACCAGATGTGGGCCCAGTTCAGACCCTGGTGGGGTTGGCAGCTGGGCCAGAAACGTAGACCTAGAATGAACCAAGCCCATGGTCCAGACTCGCGAGCTGCCCAGGCAGATCAGAGATGGGTGAACGTGGGTATTTGTTTTTGCGCTCACCTGGCCCTGCATGGGGGGTTGCCATGCAGCCATGTCTGCCCATTATGGTGGGGGGAGGGTGACGGGCCAGCTGCAGTGTGGGGGCAGAGTCGTCAGGCTGTACAGCACTCTCTGCCCCCCTCCCCAGCCAGGTCAGACCAGGGGAACGTTTGATTCCGTCCCCTGACCTGGCCCGGCCGCAGGAGCAGTCATCCCACCCCAGCAGCGGCTGCACACTTGTTTTTACTTTTTACCCATTATTCTAGCAGCATGAAGTTCCATTTTCTCTTTCATTCACATCCTGACATCACTGTTTTCAATTCCATGAAATGTGAGCTTCACAGTTAGAGGACAGCAGAATCTCAGCATTCTCTGTTTCCTTAGTGGCCTTTAGGACACAAGAACACTCCAAAAAATTCTTCTTTGGCATTGATATTGGCCATAATCCTATGCTGTGTGGAACGCCACTCGGAGCTGCATCCACACGTGCAGCATAATGTGCTGGCAATGCGGCTCTGTGCAGGTTGCGCACAACTGTGTGCGTGTGCTGCTGCGCATGCACGCATGTGGCTCCATGCAGGAGCTACACGGCATTGGATTGGGGCCATTTTTATTAGAGTTGAACTGGGGTAAAGGTCCTGAGGTGTCTCCATCTACCTATGGTATATGACCACAGAGAAGTTAACATGTGTCCTACTTGCCTGGACTAAGTAAGGGTATGTATTTGTACCTTGCATCAAGATTCAGACATTCTTGGTTCAGTCCTTGGTGTATCAGTTTAAAGATGGATTCTAGAAAGAATGTGGCTGTGTGGGGGTCTCCAGTACAAGAGAGACAGGAGTCAAAGTTGTTAAGAGTCAGCTTCTGTTGGCGAGAGTGTGCAAGTTTCCGAGCGGCACAGAACCTCTTCTCAAGCAAGACTAAAAGCTGAATGAAAGCAAGGTTTCTTTGATTAACATTTCATAGCATTTGTTAGAAGATGTCTGTTAGGCAGTGCTGGATATAGGGAAGTTGTGGCCCCAATACAAAATGGTGGTGTGGGGCCCCTTCTAACATAGGAATGTTTGACACACATTCACTAAATCACCCATTAGAGAAAGGTAAATGTTACTGTCATTAATTTCACTTAAGTATAACACCCCCTTTAGGGGTCAGGGATCCCTGCATTCCAGGTGCTGAGGGTCAGTATATTACACATACATTGTTATTTTGAGTTTATTCTTGGGTCCCATTTATTTAAATTTGTAGCCTGCCTCCTCCCAAATGCTCAGGGCAGGTAACAACACTAGGTAAGAACAATCAAAGAAATAACATATGAAAAAACATTTTTAAAACCCCAAAACCTTCAGTGTTACATCTCCTCACTCTCCTTAATTGCTTTGAGCCATCCACAGGTTGGAGTTCCCCACTATTGAAGCTCTTTGGGGTCATACTTTACTCAAGTGCTTCTCACACTCATATTCATTTCGAATTTATTCATGAATCCCTTCTACTGGAGGCCCCTGTGCAGTCAACACAATTTGCACTTGCCTGAATCCAGTTCTGCTGTTAAAGGGAATAAAATAAGGCCATTAACAATTCAGTTTAAATGCAATGAAGGGAAAACAGAAGCTAGAGGTGTAAACAGCAGACTGTCTGTTTATTGCAGACTTCTTTAGTGACTCATGAAGACAAAATCTTTATTTAATATTTAGTCTATTGATTTTGGTATCAAGTAGAATATTAGCTCCAAGGCCTGGCTTTTCAAGGTGCTGTACACACTCCCTTACAGAACAAGATTTAGGAGATCAAGAATGGAGTGGTCAATATGGAATAGCGTGTCACATTTGACCTCAAACAGGATCCAAATCAATACATGCCCTATTCTGAGGAATTTAGATTGGTAAGGCAGGGGAGACTACAATATGGAAAGAAGCACCCCATGGCAATGTGATCTCATTATAGCCTTCTGTAGGCAATGTACCAAATTCTGAGGCAAGTAATCCTAGCCACCATCAGGGACTATACTGAATTAGGGGGACATGGGTATATGTGTTTTCTCCATCTCCACCACCTGCATGAAGGCCCAGTACAGTAGGATGCCATTTTTCTTAAGGATTCCCCTGCTCAAGGACCCATTTAATAAGTACAACATATCAGAACAGGCAATACAAGAGGCAAAAGCCAAGCTCCCGAATCCAGATGGAGTCACTGTCCCCAGGCTAGGCCTTCTGGCTACTGTCAGACAAGAAACTCCCAACTTCCCTCCCCCAGCTGAGACTCACCCTAATTAGTCTACACCATTAACCCTTGTGAACCAAAGTCAGGCATCCATCTAGTCCTATCTCCGATACAGCAGACAACTGACCTGATGCAGCATGGCAATCTCTATGGCACAATTCACTGTCTCATATTCTAACCAGGTTTCTTTCATGCCTTGGGTCTCCTATGCATCTTAGGGAGCATTGTAGGCATGGGTGTAATTAATTATAGAGGAGGCAGGGGGAATAATCCCATCAGACCTAAACTTCCAGCAGCTCTCTCCTTCATGTAAACTTCAGTGGGAAAAAAGGGGTGGGGGTAGAATGATTAAATTGAGCTTTATTTTGTGATGCCAATGTGAAGAATGCGCATGCAGATGACATCTGAAAAGGTGCCGCACGCAAGATTGAGCTTGCCAGCGCACTGACAGGCGTGCTCTACTGACCTGAAAAAAACAGGTCGGTAGAACGTGTCTGCCAATGCGCCGGCAAGCTCAGTCTTGCGTGCGGCACCTTTTCAGCCGTCATCCGCACGTGCATTCTTCACCTTCGCATCAAGCCACCCGCACTTTTAAGTGCTGTTTAAACAGTGTCTGAATGAGCCCTTCATTTGCAGGACAATAAGGCTTTAGGGCAGGGGAAAGCTCTCGCATTGGGACTTCCAAAGGGGTGGGAGGTCAGTCCTCAAGGCAGATCTGTCTCTCTGCTGAGGGAGAGGCTGCTTTTGGAATAGACAAGAAACATGCAAATTCTGGAATAATAAACTCTTCCACAGCAACAAACTTCTTATATAGTTTCAAAAATGTCAGAGTTTAGTTTTCAAATGATTTCTTGTTGAGGCCTTCATGGGCAGGGGGTTCAGCCATGTGTATGCCAGGGACAGGGCTTTTTCAGTCAAGTGTGGTTTTGGCATCCCTTCTGTCAACATTTAGCCAAATGTGACGCCAATGGTGTGTTCAGTATCCCACTCCTCTGGCTGCCTTCCTTCACAAAGGGAGGTTTTCTAAAGGAAATAAATTCAGAAAGAAAATGCTTTGTTTTATTTTTTTCCCAGTCATTACTAAGCAGCATAATTTTAGGTCAGTGATGGGTCTTGCATACACACCCACACTTTCTCTTATTGTGTACAACTCAGATCCCGCTGTGATTAAGCATGGGAGCTCTGAATGAATACATCATGATCACTTTGAAAAACGACATAGTGCAGCTATTCACTTCCAATGACTGCTCTGTCGTTGGCTGCAGCTGAACAGAGCACTAAGCCCATTTTGGCTCTGAGCCACCTTTCTCTTCTCCTTTTCATTGCTTCCCTTGCAGCTTCGGCAAATTGCTGCAGAGCACTCTTACTGCAGGATAGTAGAGGAATTTTAAAACAGTTTACAGAACTACTGCTCATGGTGACTGATCCAAAGACGTTTTGAGGCAATTTCTGTTGACTTGGATCAGGCCCATGATGTACTACAGACTTAGGATGCATTCTCACAAGATGGAAAAAAACTCACCAAAACCTGTTGCCTCGGTTTTTTTTTAGATTAGATTGCAGGATGTCTTGGTTGTGATGCACAAATGACCTGCAATGGTTAGGGCAGAAACCAAGGTCTAATAAGTAATAACCAAAGATTCGCCAATTACATCTGGTGCGTCAGCTTAGGCCATATGTCTCAGACTCGGATCTGGCCACAGTCATCCATGCTTTTGTTACCTTGAAACTGGATTACTGCAATGCACTCTATGTGGGGCTGCCCTTGGCGCTGGTTCAGAAACTGCAGCTAGTGCAGAACGCGGCGGCCCGTCTCTTGACTAGGGTGGGCCGACGCAAGCACATTACACCAGTGCTACGCGCGCTGCACTGGCTGCCAATAGATTTCCGGGTCCAATTCAAGGTGTTGGTGCTGACCTTTAAAACAGCTTGGGCCGCACCTACCTGCAAGACCATCTCACCCTCTGGGTCCTGTATCGGCCCCTGAGGTCAGCCAGGGGCGCCCTCCTCGGGGTCCCCCAGGTTTCCCAGGTGTCCACCATGAGGAGGACATTCTCTGTGGCTGTGTCGCAGCTGTGGAACTCCCTCCCGTTGGAGGTCAGCTGGATTACCGACCTCCCCTCTTTCTGTAGGCAATGTAAGACCTGGCTGTTCCACCAGGCCTTTCCTGAGGGAGATGGGGTGGGTGGGTTGGGTTAGGGTGAGGGGGTGGGTTTTATATTGTTTTAATGGTAGTTTATAATGTTTGTTTTGATATGTTTTTAAATGCTGTGAGCCACCCCAAGATGCCTGAGGCAGGAGGGGGTGGCATATAAATAAATAAATAAATAAAATAAAATGAAATAACAGTCATGCTATGTAATGATAGTGGGAACTTTGGAGGAGGAACCAAAAAGGTACTACATAGTGTTGCATAGGGGAATGCTCAAATGTGAAGCAAATTGGACAGCTTGTGCTAAAGATCTGTACATACAGCATGGAATAGCTGTGGCCATGCAGTTATTATACCTGAAGAAAAGCACGGGAGACTTCATAAGAAACATTTAACATTGACTAGCTCAAAGTAGAGAACTGTACATACAACATAGCTGCCTTTCTTTTATTCCCCACCCCAGTACAAGCTGTTAGTCTTTGGGTGTTCTCAGACAGATGTGGGGCTGCCTGCCCCCAGAGCTGCTCCAGGGATGCACACCCACATCCGCCTGCTCCTAGTCCTGCCTGAGTTAGAATCAGACAGACCTGATGGGTTCCATGGCCCACCTGTGCACACCCCACACACACCATAAAGTTGTGGACTAGAGCATCCGCAATGTTGCCTGGGGCAACAGCCAGCTGGAAGTGGAGCAGCAGCATGGGTTCATGCATCAGACTGACAGTTGCTCTGCTTCAGACCAGTGCTCCGGGTTTGGCCTGCCTACTCCGCCAGTGGCACTCTGGGATGTTCTGAAGTGCTGCTGGCGGGGCTGCCCCTGCTCCACTTCAACATCTGGGGGGCCGCCTTCAGACAGACAGGCCACCCGCAGGTGATGTGGGCTGATACAGCCAACACTGGAACAGTCCGTCTGTCTGAAAATACCCTATGTGGTAGCTTGGGTTCCTACTCCAAAGTTCCATCATTACATGTTATTATTTCCATCTTGTGCATTTTTCATAAGGTGAGAAGGGACACTTCCTCCTTGCAGTCATCAGCCTCACAGAGACAGCCATACAACATCATGGGATTGCTAGAAGCTGGAAATAACCAAAGCAAAATTGAAAGTGGAGAAGCCACATTGACAGCATAGGAAGCAATGTGTGAAAAAAGATACAGCACAATTGTAATCTCCAGCAGGAAATTTAAAAAGCAGAAGAGAGAGACTCATGTGAATGCACCCTTACAGCATAAACTTCACTTATTATTAAAGTCAATGGGAGTTTTGCCATTACCTTCAACAAGTTCAGGACTGCAGCCTTAAAAGGTGGATTCTTCCAAAAGAACCTAGGGGAAATGCAGGTTGAAAACCTGAGCCTGCTGAAGCTGACGGAGGTTTCCCCCTTGACTTTAGTGGGGTTAGGGCTGCATACTTAGAGCACATTCCCACATTCAGCAGATCAGCGCTTTTTTCTTTCCCCCACGTATTACCTTGATGCGTGAAAGACTCTTTGCGCTTCTTTAACCGTGCTTGCATTTGTTTTTTTAAGTGCATTGGCAAGTAACCAAAACCTACCTTTACAAGAGCGTGTTTGTAATGACTCACATAAATCCTCTTGTCAGAATGTCGGGGCTAGGCAGTACATGTCAGTTACACAGCGCCCCGCTTCCCCGGCTCTCGGCTCGGCTCCTCTCCTCTCCCCTCCCCTCTCCGGGAGCCGAGAGCCAGGGAAGTGGGGCGCTGTGTAACTGAAATGACACTGACCCACTTCCCTGGCTCTCGGCTTGGCTTCTGCTCTGCTGCCGCTCCTCCTCCTCACCCCTCCCACCCCCCTGAGTACATTAAAATGCTGCTTTTCCTAAATGCAGTCAATTTCAAAATGCGCTTAAATAAACTCAGTGTGAATAGTGCATGGGTTTAAGCGCATTTTGAAATTGATGGCATTTAGGAAAAGCAGCATTTTAATGTATGTGTGAATGCGCTCTTAGAGTGCAGTCTTTTAACCTTTAAGTCAAAGTGCCAGGTACACTGCTGGCGCTATATAAATGTTTGTTAATAATAATAATAATAAAGTCATTGACTTGGCTTCTATTGATTTTAATGGTGGATGATTGCCCCCAAAGTGGGAGCTAGGCAATTAAAACTCCCTTCCTCTAACAGACAGCTCAGTAAATCTACTCTCCAAGTGGCAGAGATTCCTTTCCTATTTGAAATCCCACTTGATTACTTCTTTGATACACGAGCAGTCTGGCATTTTAACTCCTGGGGAAAAGTAATTTCCCCACTCTCTGTTCATATCAACACCTTACTCAGGCTCTGGATTTCACAGAACTTCCATGTGTAATAGCTGCCTGTTTGGCTTACACAGTGGCTGAATCCGAGTCACCAGTTTCCAAGAGCCTGTCTCAAGTATACAACTTCTGCAAATCAGGAAAGAGGAGTTTTTAAAAGTGCTCTTGTGGGCAATACACAGTTCTAGATTTTATCTCAACCCATTAGAGCTGGTCAAAAATTTTTGCATGGAAATATTTTTATAAGTTCAGCAGATTTAAATTCAGTTTTAAAAGAAGATGCTGTAATTCAGAGTAGCAAAGTGTGGTTGTTACTTTTAAGTCTTTGTAGGCCCAGCCTCTCAAAAATCACATCATACAGAGTAATTTCAGACATGACGAGATCACAGTCAACCACCCTGAATCACAGTGGATTCAGGGTGGTGGCTGTGATCCCGTGTACGTCTGTTTGAGTCCCACCAGATGTTCACCACAGTGAATCTCGGCAGGAGTCAAAGCTAACCACAGTTCTGAGAATTGGTATTTTCAGACATGATGGGGCCAATATTGGCCCCATCACAGAATCACCTATTGATCATCCTCCGGGATCAAAACGGCATGCCAACAGGGCTGATCCCGACGGGGAATTGGGAGAGGGGGCGGGGCTGTGGGGCTCAACGTGCAGCCGCACAGCCCCACCACCACCACCCAATGCTTCCTAGGCCACCCGCCCTCTGGGAGATGGGCTGGCGCCACGGCCAATGCAGCCGCAGCGCCCGCCCGCCCCCCAGGGCATTGACCATGGCCCGGAATCACCGGCAAACACGGCCGCTGATTCCGGGCCATGGTCAGGGGACAGACGTTACGATCCCATGCACAACCATGGTGAATTCCCCATGGTTGAGGGTGGGAACGTCACGTCTGTTGGCCCGAACGTGAGCTTCCCACTGAGTGTTCACCCCTGTGAATCATGGGCGGGAATCTCTTTGACTATGCAAACGGTGATCGTCCTGGTAGGATTGCCGTTTGCATGGCCAAAGAGATTCCCGCCCGTGATTCACGGGGGTGAACATCTGGCGGGAATCTCTTGTCAGGCCAACAGACGTTACAGTCCCTTACTCACCATGTGGGCATTCACCGTGGTTGAACGTGGGATCGTAACATCTGAAAATACCCGATGGTGCCAGCCCTATCCCCAGAATCGTGGTTAGCTTGACCACGATCTGTGATGGGCCAAAAGTAACATCTGTTACCTTAGCCCATCACGGATTCTGACCCCAACCGCAATATGGGATCAGGTGCAGCGGCTGCATTTTCTGCTACGCCCCCCTGTCTTCCCGAGGGTGGGCGGCCGGGGGACCATGGGGGGCGGGGCCATGCGGGCGCACGTTATACTGTACGGCCCCGCCCCCTTCAAGGTTCCCCAGCTTGATGGAAACCGACATGTCTAAAGGATGGACGGCTTCATCACTGACCGGGATCCGAGATGGATACTGGTCCGGGGTTCAGCGTGTTGGGCCTCCGGGCCCTGCACATCAGAAATTACCCAGAGTCAGTGTTTCACAGTTAGAGGTGCTTATTTGCAGTTGTCCATCATAACATAGTCCATCAATAAAGTAAATCCCTGGCCAGAGCTCCCAGCCAACTCCTGAACCCTCCTAGCTCCCAAACACAGAATACCTTGGAGAGCTCCCCACAGGGTTTCAGGTCCTTCTTGCTTGTCCACCAGCAGCAGACTGCCAGAGGTCCAGTGGGTGAAAACAGAAGCACATGATGCTAGCCTACTATGGCCTGCTGTGGCCCAGAACTCACTGCACGTGTGGTCCCGCACCGCCAGATGTTGGCCTGGGACTGCCCCCATGGTAGATAGGCAGATGGTCCATGATCTGTCCCAGCCCTGTTCCCTTTGCAGATATTGGGGGTTATACTATTTGTAGTTTTCAACAGAAGCATCTTTACTAGGGAACATCAGGAGATGTAAATGTGTTCCAAATAAACACTTGTCCCAATTATATGAGAGTTGACTTAAGTCACAATTTTCCATTGGGAAAAACTTTTCCAGAATTCTCTCATTTAAGTGGCTGTTCTGATCATCAGTATCCATATTAATTAAAGTTAGCAGTATTATAGAATCTAAGATGCTTTTCTTCCCCAGGAAGGGTGTTTATTTGAACTATCTATTATTGGAGAATTCAAAAACATTTTAATTATTGTCTCTTTCCTGGTCTGATTATCTGAAATTTCTCAATGGCTGGTCAGTAATGCTGTCTTTATATTTTATTCCAGGTTCTTTTTTTCCTGCAATCAAGCCTTCAGACACTGTTTTTAAAATAACATTTTGGCTTGGATATTTAAACAGCTGCATCAACCCAATCATCTACCCATGTTCAAGTCAAGAGTTTAAAAAAGCATTCCAAAATGTCCTGAGAGCCCAGTGTCTACTAAAAAAACAAACTGCCAGCAAGTACACTGTTAACTTCAACCACCCAACTACTCATGGCATGGAAGCTCCCAAGGATGTGGTCCGTATCCCTGTAGGATCAGGGGAGACCTTCTATAAGATTTCCAAGTCAGACGGGGTCTGCGAGTGGAAGATTTTCTCCACCATGCAAAGCATGTCTACAAAAAGTGCAATCCGTAATGACAAGCCTAATTGTGCCAAAGCCAAAGTGAAGAGCAAAGGCTTCCTGAGGGTATGCTGTTGTGCTGGCACATCAGGGAAGACCACCAAGGAGAACCGTAAAGTGCCAACTATTAAGATACACACCATTTCTGTCAGTGAAAATGGGGAGGAGGTCTAAGGGATCAATATCTCTGCTGCAACAGAGAGATCTTTACATGGAGCTGTTTTCAACTCTGGCCACCTCATAGCTCCACTAGCAGGAGGCTGGTCTTCTTAATGGAGTATTAGGGATTTGGCAATAAGGGAATCATGCTGAGTTTAAAGCAGTAGCGCTCGATAAAATATCTTGGGGCAGATCCTGGGAGGATTGAAGTCACTGGGCATGGTCATACCCCTTCCCATCCACTTGGAATATCTCCAGTAACTTTGATGGATACTGAGTCATGCCATAGGTACCTCTTGGAACCTGGTCTCTTGGAGTGATCGTGGTATCATTTATTTACTGTTTAAAAGCATTGTGTTTCACTGTATCTTCTTTTCAATGTGCAGCAACTCTGTTCTTAAAGCTTAGTGAAGGGGGAGGAAAAAACGAAAGTATCCTAGAAGGGAGAACTATAAATATACCATAATGATTTCTGCATGGCTGCTTTAAAATAGCTCTAAAATTAGAGCCATTTTAAAGCAATGTGCTCTTTCTTTTTTAAGAATGAACTCACTGATCCAGCAGTAGTAAAGGGAGCAGGAAGCCTTTGGGGAGTGTTATAGGTCTCCAAGTTCTCTAGAATATGTTAATTCTGCAATCAAGACTTTGGTCTTGTTCAGGGGGCTCCTATGCTTCTGGGATAGTGATCATCTATCCTCCTGTTGAACAAAACAGGAAGTTGAGGGCATGTTAGGCAAGATCCTTGTCTGGTTGACTTCCATGGAGCTATGCTGATCTACGTCAGCTGAGAATCTGGTCCTTTCTATCTTGTAGGCATTTCCTGATCCCAAATCTGTTGGAAACTCAGTGGGTTCCGTTTCCCAAACTTGGTGCAACCTAGGGCTGAAATAAATATCACATTTCATATTTAGAAAGGTAATTTTCATATTCATTCCTGTGAACAAATATCTGATTTTGGCTTTGTTCCTGATGCAAAATTAGCATCTTTGTGTCTTTGTTCTCTTTGCTTCGGTATTTCAATATTCAGTACATCATTCACTTCGGCGGTACTATTTGGCAGGGTTCTTAAAAAAAAATTAATGTGAAAGTGAACGTAATTTTTTGGACTAATCACATTCACATTTGTAGGGGATTTGGAATATTCATTTCAGTCCTAGTGCAAACATTCCCTTTGTTTTCTGCCTGTCTGTCTCCCTGCCCCCTGCCATACTCTGTTTGATGATTTGGGTGCTGATAAACTCAGTCTCAAAATACAAACTGGTCAAAATAATTGTTTTACCTAGTTTCACAAGTTTTGCATTTAAAAATAGGCATGAACTCATTCATTACCCCAGAACTATTCAAGAGATTTCCAAGCCTAAGTGCATATGGAATGAAGCCTTAAAGCTGGTAGGTTTTGTGTCCTTGCTTGTTATCCAATCCTACCTTTCCATCTCAGCTTTCCAGTCACTCTGTGCTCCAGATAACTGCAGAAACCACTTGGGATTACCATGTGGTAGATTCATTCAGACATTATGATAGATCATCTAAGTACCACAATCACTACAGAATGGCAGGTGCTGTGATCTCTTAGTTGCTCTTCTGTGAATTTGTCCTAGCTTTTCCTTTTGATGACAGGTCTAGACAGAGGCTAAATTTTCATCTAGGTTCAAAACACCTCTCAGGATTGGGCCCTCACTTCCTATTCAGATAACTGGGAGTCACACATAGGGTGAAAACAAACATAATGCTAACTCCACTTTAACATTTCGTATGCATGTTGCAGGGCTGTACTGGTGCTCAATGCACCCTTGCAACATGCATAAGAAACATTAAAGTGGTGTTAGCGTTATGTCTGTTTTCACCCATATGAATGAGCTAAGGATTACAGCTGAAACAGATACCAGGGGCAAATATTATATCCAACAATTTCACCCACTTCAAATTGGATCCAAGAAAAAGGATGTTATTATTTCTATAGCACTTTCAGTGTTTAATGTTTATAGTGCTTTGCAATCCTTAGCAAGTTCATCTTCACAACAATCCTATGAAATAGGTCATTATTATTCCCATTTTAAAGATAGGGAACTGAGACTGAGTGACTTGGCCAAGGTCACCAAGTGAGTTCATGGTTAAGACAGGATTTAAACGATGGCCGTTTTCAAACAAGGCCCACCCATGTATGTCCACCCACGGGACTCGTGTGGGAGCGTCTTGTTTTAAAGTGGAGGTGAATGGGTGTGTGCTCCTGCAACCCACAAATTCACTAGTATCCCCACCCACCACCCACTCACGGAGCAACCGGCAAAAAAGCAGGTTCCTCCATGTGTGGAGGTGGGTGGAAATAGATGTGCACCCATCTGCTCCCTCCCCCCATGCATGGCCCCCACAGCAGCAATCCACCAGCTGCACACAAACTGCTCCTCCAGTGGTGGTCCGTTTAAAAACGGTCTATAGTCTCACAGGCCCAAGTACAACACCTTATTCACTACGCTGCACTGGCTCACTAGTCATCTATGTCTAGATATTTAAAAGATTGTTCTTCCTAGTGGGATATTTGTCAATCAGCAGAATGAAGATCCATTAGAAATATTCAATAAAGAGATTGGAATATTATATTGTTAACAAGAATATTCAGAGTAACAATAGTTAATTGTAACAACATTTTTTAAAGGCTCAATATTATCCTTAACAGAGATCAAGGAGAGATTTGGGGTGTATACAGTCATCACTCGAACCTCCCCCACAACTCCCCACCCCCAGCAGCACCTTTGGGTTGCATTGGAATTAAATTGTAGTGGTGTTCTGTGTGGTGTCTCAACAGATGTACCACATGGGAACTGGAGGCAATCCTTGGTAGAAGCACGACTGAATAATATCCAACATGCCTTGTCACAGATCACCTTGGGATTATCATGTGGTAGATTAATTCAGACATTACAAAAAATGCCTGTGCTTGCCTTGAGACAGCCCCAAAAAGTTTCTGGGGGATGACCATGTAGGATTCCCATAGCATCTGAATGCACCCCTGTTATTGCAGGAGTAGATTACCCCATATCTTCCTATTATGGATTTTCTTGCACCTTCCTTTGAAACATCTGGATATTGTCAGAGACAGGATACTGGTCCAATATGGTCTGGACCAAAATGACAACTCCCTGTGTTTCTAGTACTGGCAGCTAAATTTCCTTTCTGTTAATTATTTTGTTTTGTTATGTCGTAAAATATCTATGTTGTACAGTGTGAACTGGCTGATCTTGTTGCCACTGATGTCAGTGGGAGCTTTGACATCGATCTCAAAGGGATCGGAAGCAAAACGTACAAATGGGGAAAGTATGCTGGTTTTCAGATCAAACTGCCATTATCAATTCAGTATGATTCAAAGACTCAACCAAACTAAAGAGGCATGAACAATCTTGGAAAGCTAGTATTTTCTTTCTACTACAACAATCCAGAGCACTTGAAGCCCTATGCACGTCTGTCATATTCCTCAGACGTATTATTGCCTCAGATACCTGTTTCATTCATTTTAGACCCTAGAAGAATAAAATGTGATCTCTGCAAATTTGACAGTTTGCAGGGTGGTAGCTGACCTTTTAAGGAGTGACTCCTTGAAGCCTGGAAGTGATTTGATTCTGTTCCAATCTGAAGATTTTTTTATTTTATTTTTTAAAGTGCTAGGCAAAGAACCAAGCATAAGCTTAGCAAAGTAGTTCTTACTTCTGCATGGGATGTATGGAAAGTGCCATGCATTTTGGTTTGTATCATAGGAAGCTGAATTAAATAAGGTGAGAAAAATAAATCAAGAAAAGGACCATTCTGCATTCCCTTTTACTCAACTGAGTAGTTTTTGTTCCAGGAGTAGGGAACCTGCAGTCTATGGGACAAATATAGCCAGTGGCTGTTGTTTTTTATTTGGCCTTTTTCTAATTCCTGGATCTGGCTCATAGACCCAGCCCTTACCCTCAAGTTCAGTGGAAAGCAACAGAGCTGAGGGCATGCACTCAAGGCTAGGGGTTGGATTCATGACATAGATCTATGATCTGGCACCTCCTTTTCCTTCCCCCATTTGAAACACACCCTTAAGCACCTCTACCCCCAACTCTGTTCAAAACTTCCATGGGAGGGATTCCCCCCACCCCTGTTTTATTCATTGATTAGCTCCATTAACCTTACAAGAACTACTCAAGTGAAGAAGAATTGCAGGATTAGGAGAGAGCCTAGTTCATAGGTTCCCAAATTGTAGGTTACACTCCCATGTAGTCACATCCTCGGCTTATGGGGGGTCACAATCCTGGTTGATATTTGACATACTTGGCTGCTGTCTGGCAGGGCTGGCCTTAGAAATTGCAGGACCCAGGCCAAACACAAAATGCGGGAGGGGGGGGGCTCAGCTCCATGCACTTTCCCATGGCCCCTCCCACTTTCCCATGGCCCCTCCCACTTTCCCATGGCTTGAACCCTCCTTCTCTGGAGCATATTCCTATTACACTCCCAACACAGGAGTTCACACATTGATCTATGTTTGATCAGCTGGATCTAACAACCCCACACAGTCACAGCACCCCCCAATAAAGTAGGGGTGAGGAACTGAACCTCAGGCCCAGAGCAGCCAAACACAGCCCTCAGCCAGATTTTGTCAGTGTGACCCCTTTCCAGTTACTTGATTTGGGGATCTCAAGCACCAAAGCACTAAAAATCCAGTTAAACATATCAAACAGGAAACAACCCCCCCCCCCCCCCCCCACACACACACATACACACACGATCACAGCACACACCCCTTTCCAAGTCATCCCCACGATGGCCCTAGTCTACTCCCGAAGCCCCATAGAGGCGTGCAGCAACACAAATGAACTCATATCAGGAAAGAAGAGGAAGAGGTATTGGCCAGGTGGCCCTTTCCTCAGATGCTGCTGGGCCTGGGTCTTCTGGGAGGGTGGGAGGTCAGTCTCAGGCAGGCAGGCTTAGGTTCCTAAGCAGGAGGGACAGCAGGAACATTCTGTTGGGCCTCTACTTGGGCATGGTGGTGGCTCCCTTTTCCCCTCTTGGAGCAATGGGGGGCAGGGGAAATGGGGGCAGACATCGGGGGGCGAGATGGGACAGTCACAGGAAGGGGGCGGGGGAGAGGGAGCAACCCCCTCTCACGCACACACCCTTCTCTCTCTTACACACATCTCTCACTCACACATTCATTCTCTCTATGTCGCACATGCTCTCACCTCTCTCACACACACACCCATCAAATTCACACACACAGTCACCTCTCTCTTTTTCACTTCCACACCCATTCAAAGACACACACGCTTTCACCTCGCTCTCTTTCACTCACACACCCATTCCACACATAGGGCATCTTTAGACATAACAAAGATCGGGTGTCAAAACCCCTAAGCACGCGTTTGGCCGTTGTGTGTAAGCAAGCACCATAACAATCCCAACACCATGTCGCCACCTGTTGAACACACAGTGTGAACACTATTCCATCACAAAGACAATTTGCATGTTTCAGCTGAACACGTGACCAACGTTGAGTCTAATGATATCACGTGATGTGTTAGCAGGTACAACATGGGGAATGAGGCAGCAGCGCTTGCATGCTGAGATCGGGTGGTGAGCAAATCACGGATTTGTCCCACTATGAGGTGTGTGTCTAAACAGCGCCACATGCTGAACACAGGGCAAAACCCATGTTCACAGCAAGGTCAAAACACACATTCAGACACCCGTTGACATTATGTCTAAAGACACCCACTGTCACGTTTGGTTCCTGTCTGCTAGATGTTGACCCAGGGTATCCCAGGACTTGTTGGCAGGTAGCCCAGACTCTCATCTTCGCAACCATCTGAGGTAACAGCTTGGGCCAGGGCCTGCCCTCCGGGGCAAAGAAGGCCATCCAAGAACTAGAATCATAGAATCTTAGAGTTGGGAGGCACCTCAGAGGTCATCTAATCCAACACCCTGCTCAGTGCAGGAAATCCACAGCTACAGCATCCCTGACAGATGGACGTCCAGCTTCTGTTTGAAAACCTCCAACAAAGAACACATCACTGCTAGGGATGTGTGAACAGAAAGTGGTTTGGATGTTCAGCCGTTCGGCCGTTCGGTTCGAAAACTGTGTTCGGGTTCAGTTGTTTGGTTCGAAAAACTTTGGTCTCGCCAAGCATTTGGTGGAGTGCGGACCCACCGTGAGGCTTGGGGTACTCCAGGGACCCCCAGGGGGGCCCATGGCAGGCCGTCAGAGACCCAGAGCAGCAGCAGCAGCAGCAGAGACCAGGAAGCCTTGGCACTTGGCACCCCAGGTTGTGCCCATTGCACCAGGGCTGGCTGTCGGAGACCCAGAGCAGGGACCCAAGTTGACTGTACCAAAAAAGCTTAAATTCTGCAACCAGTGAAGCCAAATTCTGCAAATTCAATGCGAGCATTAATATTTGCATAATTCACTTGTTTTGCATAACTATGCATGCTGGGAAGCAAATTTGCAATAGGTTTGACATAGAATCACAACTTTGCTAATCAAACACAACTCAAATCTTCTGGAATTTCAGCACCTCCCTCACGCAAACATAGGGCCTTCAGACCCCACCCACCCACAATTGGGTGGGTGGGGTCTGCCAGATGTGGCAGGGGCCTATTTACCCTCGGGTCATGGACATGGTCAGGATTGGCTGATTCTGTGAGGATTGGCTGATTCTACGAAAATCACTGCAAATTGCAGCAACGCAGTGAACTCAGGTCCCTGACCCAGAGGCAGCAGCAGCAGGAGCAGGAGCAGAACCTATGCAGCAGTGGCAGCAGAAGTAGACAGGCACCTTGATGAAAAGCAACTTCTGCTCCATCAACTTGGTCCCCAGTCTCAGTAGGTGTGGCAGGCAAATGTCCCCCACCATAGAGAACACCCGCTCGCTGGGGATACCCGCTCACTGGTTGGTGGGCAGGACAAGAGACCCTTAGCCACATTGGACAGGGCCGGCCACACATCCCTCTGAGAGCTGTGTCACCACCATCTTCTGCCCGTCCCATATGTTCCATTCAACCCATTGATTTGAGCTTCCTGGACGACCCTGTGGACAGCGGCCCCACCAACAAGATAGAGATCAGCATGGACTGTGTCCGGGTGCAGGATGTGGATGTGGGTGACCCCCATGTGGGTGAGGAGCAAACCACCTGTCAATTCTTGTCTGGGCTTTGATCCCTGGCACCCTAGGAGCTGCCACCACCTGTTCTGGTGTCTGTAAGGCGGGCAATGGGCATGTGGCAGAGGTCGTGCCAGCAGAGCAGCAGCAGGCATCAGCAGCAGCCTGAGCCCATCACCATGCCCCAAACGGCACAGGCCTGATTTTGGCAGTCAGGCTTCAGAGACTCCCAGAAGTGCACTAGCCCGGGTGCGGTTCGACATCGCCTCCTGCCGGAGTCCTCCACTGCCACGCAGGGCACTGGAAGGCCTGCACTCCAGGAGGCTGCGGCTGTCTCCACTTCGGTGGCTGCAGGAGCAGGTGCTTCGGGGTCGTATGTTCCTCCAGGGCCACCAATGTCCCTGACCCCTCATTATTGAGGTGATCCCCAGCAGTCCAGGGCTGGTGAATCACACCCCAGCTGCTAGAGGCAGGGCCCCACCCCTGGGCAATGACAGCAGGGACAGGAGTAGCAGAAGCAGCAGCAGCAGCTATAGGGGGCACACAGAGAGTGGCAGCAGCATGGTGGCCAGTTCATCAGCCTTAGGCTCCAAGTACTCCCCTTCGCGGGACATCACTCTGATTGGGGACAGCGAGGCAGACACTAGTCCTGTGGAGGAGATGTCTGGTGCTGAGGCGATGGCTGTGCCTCTGAGAGCTGTGTCGTCACCATGTTCTGCCCCTCCCAGCAGCGCTGTCAGTGGTGCATCACCCGGTGTGGGCCAGAAGGCAGGAGGGGGCAAAAAATCCTCCATCTGGGCACATTTTAAGTTGGTGCAGGCAGGTGATTCCAGGGAGATGCAGTGCAGTTTGTGCCAGAAGGGGGTGAAGCGTGGGCAGGTGCTCACCAACCTTGGCACAACTGCACTATGCTGTTATGCTGCACAGCGCTATGCTGCTAAGCGGGCAGGCAGGGGCAGTGGATGCCAGCGTGGTCCCGACTGCAGCAGCTAGTCATCCGCCTCCATCAGCGGGCAAGCGTCCTGCTGTAACAGCTGCTGATAGTAGCAGAAGTGGTATTGCTGCTCAGGGGGAGCAGCAGCATCAGCACACCATGGAGGAGCTGGGGTGGGGGCAGCTGCCAAGTCCATCAGCACTGGGGAGGAAGCTGTCCTTCAAATGAAAGCCACGCGCATATTGGGGGAAAGGATTGCGCTCAATGGGCAGTCCTTCTCGGCGGTTGGGGACATGGGTTTTAGGCACCTGATCAGGTGGAAGTCATGGACGCCATGGCCCCTACCTTTCTTGGAACATAGAGGCACCCCTGACCACCATGGTGAGTGAGTGGGTCACGCCAGGTGCACCCTTCACCAAGGGGTGTGTGGTGACACACAACACGGCAACATATTGAGGTCAGTCCGCAAGGGGGGCTTCACCAGCATCACTCCCTTCACCTGGTGTTCAGGGACACTCTGGGCTTGGGGGAGAAGGGGATTGGGGCAGGCCCCCTTAGCTCCCTGATTGAGCAGGGGAAGAAGCTGGCCAGCAGTTTCTTTAACTGGAGTGTGATGGGCAGCGACCTCCTTCAGGCAAAGCAGGCCGAGAAAGGCTTCCCAGCTGGTGCAGGATGTGTCCACCTGGTGGAATTCCTCCATGTTCCTGATGCTTGAGTGGCTTCTTGAGCAGAAATTCGCCTTGCATCAGGTTCAACTGGTGACGGACAGTGGGGCACCTCCAGGGTACTATGGGAAGGAATGGGAAATCCTGGAGCTCTATGGGCACTGGAAGGGTGAGCTGGTGGAGAGGGTCCAGCAGGCAGAGAGTACTCTGGAGAGTGCGTGGCGGCAGCTGCAGCAGGATGCCCCCTGGGGATGGTAGGAGTGGGAGCAGCCACCCCTTTCAGCCGGCAGAGTCTATCTCTGCCCCCAGCCCAAGCAGCAGCAGCAGCACCCCTATTGCTTCTGGATTATGTGGGTGGACAGCCCTCCCTGCCTGGAACATAGGCCCCAGAACCATGAGGATTCATCCTGGGGCTGGAGTGGCTGCTTCTTGAGCTGGTGGAATGACAACTCCCCATGAACGGAATGACAGCCCCAGAACCCTGATGGTGGGTCCTGGGGCTGGAGTGGATGGATAACTTTGAAGGCTGAAGTGGAGAAGAGTTCCATGTGAACAGCAGTTGTTGAACATGGGTCAGTTGCTCCTAAGAGACACGAGACACGCCCTTCCTGTGGATCACCCCAGGCTGGCTGGCATGGGTGGGGGAGTGGCAGAGGCCCGGCGTGGGATCAGTGGTTGGCACCCCTGCTTGGCTGGGTGTTGCAGGCTTGCATCCTACTCTCAGGATCTGAACAAGCTATTCTGCCAATTGGTCAAGCCTTGCCCAGTGGTGAATCACATGGCCACCCAGTAGCAGACATTGGGTTGCTGGGGTAGAACCCATGGCACAGACAGCATAGGCAGCATTGGCAGCAGCAGCAGCCATTGGATTGCCTGGGTACAGAACCCCTGGCACAGACAGCAGAGGTGGCATTGGCAGCAGCAGCAGATGTTGGATTGCCCGGGTACAGAACCCATGGCACAGACAGCGGAGGCGGCATTGGCAGCAGCAGCAGATGTTGGATTGCCCGGGTACAGAACCCATGACAAAGACAGTGGAGGTGGCATTGGCAGCAGCAGCAGACATTGGATTGCCCGGGTACAGGACCCATTACACAGACAGTGGAGGTGGCATTGGCAGCAGCAGCAGCAGCACACATTGGATTGCCCGGGTACAGAACCCATGGCACAGTCAGTGGAGGCGGCATTGGCAGCAGCAGCAGACATTGGACTGCCCGGGTACAGAACCCATGGCACAGACAGCAGAGGCAGCATTGGCACAGCAGGATCAGACATTGGATTGCCCAGAGGCAGCATTGGCAGCAATGGCACAGCAGGAGCAGACATTGAATTTGAACATTCCATGTGAACAGCAGTTGTTGAACATGGGTCAGTCGGTACTAAGAGACGCGATCTGGGCCCTTCCTGTGGACCAACACAGCTTCAGCAGACGTTGCCTGCCCCTCCCCACCACGCCCTCCATGCCATTCTCCACGGCGGCTGGGGTCAGAGAGGCGGGGTCCTGGGTCGGCATCCCACCTCGGTGTGCGCATAGCAGCTGACTTGGAACAGGTGCAGACCAGGGGAATCCGACTGTTTCAGTAACCTCAGGATGAGGATTGGTTCTAAGGGCCACCATGTTGTGCCCCTCCCATCACAGCACTGGGGTGCAAGCTGTCTTTCAAATGCTTTCCACACGCATGTGGGGGGAAGGATTAGGTGCAGACCAGGGGGATCCGACTGTTTCGGTAACCTCGGGATGAGGATTGGCTCTAAGGGCTGGGCGTTGCAAGCTCATCCAAACTATGGCGGTTTACAAGAGTGTGGAGCAAATGGCTAACGTGCAGTACTACCAGCAGCAGCGGCAGAGGCCTGGCCAGGGCTTGGTGCCGGGCACCCCTGATTGGCTGTGCCTTGCAGGCTGGTGGGAAAGGATGTGAAGTGGCTGGGGTTTCCTTCCCAGTCATTTCACCTATGAAATCCCATCTTTCTCAGAGCACTCCGCTGCATAGGAAGTGAGGAGTCTAGTGAAATCCGATAGTCTTTGGTGTGTGTGTGTCGGAATATGTGATGTTTCAGGGTCCAGTCCTGGAGAGGCTGTAGTTGAGCTCTTCATCGATGCGCATTGGCAGCAGCAGCAGACATTGGATTGCCGGGGCACAGAACCCATGGCACAGACAGTGGAGGAGGCATGGGCAGTAGCAGTGGACATTGGATTGCCCAGGCACAGAACCATTGGCACAGACAGCAGAGGCGGCATTGGCAGCAGCAGCAGACTTTGAATTGCCCGGAGGCAGCATTGGCAACTTTGGCACAGCAGGAGCAGACTTTAGATAGCCCAGAGGCATCATTGGATTTGGTAAAGCAGGAGCAGACATTGGATTGCCCAGAGGTATCATTGGCAACATTAGCACAGCAGGATCAGACTTTAGATTGCCCAGAGGTATCATTGGCAACATTGGCACAGCAGGAGCAGACTTTAGATTTCCAAGACGTATCTAATATCTACAAAGGCCTAGTCCTAAAAACACACTATAAAATATTAAAAATGAATTCACTATACAGTATCTCTACCTATCCTCTATAGCTAAGCTAACTCCTACATCTATCTATCTATCCATCCACACACAGGGACAGGGGGGACACAGACAGCTCACAACAAACAACACAGGAAGGGGTACAAAACTGAAATGAAACCTAAATCAATGTAATCCTACTCTAAATAAATCCAAAAACAGGAAGAGAATCAGGGATGAAATATATACAGGGAGGAGGGAAGGATTCAATGGAGGGTAGGGAGAAAGAACAGAGGAAGGATTAAAAAATAAAAACACCACCTAAATCTATCTAATCTAATCTAAATAAATGAAACTATGAGGTAAATGTGTGGAAATGGGTGACATAGGAGGAGGATGGCAATGAATTAGGGACACAAACTGCTGGGAGATGGAGACTTCTGAAAATGCCTGCTGACAGGATCAGTGGCTAGGTCAGAAGGAATTGGAAGGGGGGAGGGCAATAACTTTTGTTACTTGCTGCACCCATCTTACCACAAGCCTCATTGGCTCTGTGCAGCCTATCCCCATGCCAATCGCAGCCTGCCAAGCCAGTGGTCTGAGGCAAAGAGGGCTTGTGATTGGGCAGGCAGGCTGCTATTCCAAGCCTCTCCACCCCTGGCGCCAGGAAGTCTGCTCCTCGGGTGGCCCCCCTCCTCCCTGAGCTTGTTTACCACGTTTTTCTCGCCCTAACGCCACCGAACTCAACCAAACTGATTTGTCTTTTGAACATTCGGTTTGGACGTTCAGTTTGGTCGACTGAACATGCCGAGTTCGGCCTGAACACCGAACATCCAAACCACGTTCGCACATCCCTAATCACTGCCCTAGGCAGTCTGTTCTACTGTCGAACAGATCTTACTGTTAAGAAGTTCTTCCTGATGTTTAGTTGAAATCTGCTTCCTTGTAATTTGAGCCCATTGGTTCTAGTCTTGCCCTCAGAAGCAACAGAGAGCAAGTCTGCTCCATCTTCTGTGTGACAGCCCTTCAGATATTTGAAGATGGCTGTCATGTCTCCCCTTAGTCTACTCTTCTCCAGGCTAAACACACCCAGCTCCTTCAACCTTTCCTCATAGGACTTAGTTTCCAGACCCCTGACCAACTTTGTCGCTCTCCTCTGAACCAGTTCCAATTTGTCAATGTCCTTAAAATGCAGTGCCCAGAACTGTACACAGTACTCCAGATGAGGTCTGACCAGCAGAGAAGAATAGAGTGGATCTATTACTTCTTGTTACCTGGACACTATACTTCTGTTAATGCAGCCTAAAATTCCATTAGTCTTTTTAGCAGCTGAATTACACTGCTGACTTGTGATCAACTACAGCCCCAAGATTCTTTTCACATGTACTGCTGCTAAGTCAGGTATCACCCATCCTATACTTGTGTGTTTGATTTTTCTTACCTTAAATGCAGAACTTTACATTTATCTCTGATGAATTTCATTTTGTTAGTTTTGGCCCAGCTTTCCATCCTGTCAAGATCATTTTGAATATTGTTTCTCTCTTCTAAGGTGTTAGCTATCCCTCCCAATTTTGTATCATTTGCCGATTTGATAAGCATCTGTAAAAGCTTATCATCCTTCATCCTCTGCTCCTTCATCCAAGTCATTAATAACAATCTTGAACAGTACAGGGCCCAGGACCGAGCCCTGAGGCACCACACTCAATACTCACTCCAGATTGATGGGGAACCATTTAAGAGCACTCTTTGGGTACCAAAGAGCTGCTCTTCAACCAGCTGTAAGTCCATCTAACAGTAGTATCATCTGGTCCATATTTAACCAGCTTGTCAAGAAGGATATCATGGGGGACTTCGTCAAATGCTTTGCTGAAATCAAGATATACTACGTCCATGGAATTTCCATGATCTATTAAACTAGTAACTCGATCAAAAAAGGAAATAAGATTAGTCTGGCATGACTTGTTATTGACAAACCCATGTTGGCTCCTAGTAATTACAGCATTGTTTTCCAAATGCTTATAGACTGATTGCTTTATAACCTGCTCTAAAATCTTACCCGGTATTGATGTAAAGCTGAAATTTCCCAGATCCTCCTCCCCACCCCACCCCTTTTGAAGATAGGAGCAAGATTTGCCCATCTCCAGTCTTCCAGCACCTCACCCATTCTCCAAGAGTTCTCAAAGATTATAGCCAAAGGTTCCGAGATTCAATTTCAATTCAATTCAATTGAAAATGGATCAACTTTTGCCATAATCCTTACATCAAAATTTACAAAATAGAATGCAATGACATTTTTACATGAACAATAATGTATAATTATATAAAAACATTTACAACATAGGATACATTGACATTTATACATGGACAATAATGAATATAAATAAATAAATAAATAAATAAATAAATAAATAAACTTTATTGTTTAACCATTGGTCATAACAAACAACAATTTGGCATCAATAGAACAATGAGTTGTAAAATGTGCCTCCCAGATTTTATGAAGCACCTTAGCTGCCCCCCAAGCCTGGGTCTTTGTCATGGTATTTCACACCATGGTCCAAAACCTTTTTGGGTCCCCTTCCTGCACAACCCGCTCCAAGATTTTCCACTGGATCAGGAAAAAAGTCCTTTTTTTATTTGCCAGTAACTGTCTATACTGCACCCTGGCCCCCCAAAACATATCCCTATTGGGTTGAGATAGGTACGAATGGAGTTTCCTAGCCTTCCCCCTCAGTAGCCGATGGGCACCCCTGCACTCAGTATCGCACCAGGCAGACTTATACTGCCCAGGGGATCTTAAAGCCGAGAGTGTGGTCTGAAAGAGATTAACGATCCCCTCATATGCCTCAATAGCATCCTTCGTGGTGTCTAGAATCCCATTGGCTAAGGAGAGAACAGGACCCTGCCTCCTAAGGGCCTCACATGCCGACGCCACTTGCTCTGACCATTTGACCCTCCCTAGTATTGGCAGTTGGTCCTGCAATAATGAAAATTGTGGTATCACTTGGGGTCCAACATGCCCCTTGAGTGATAATATTAAAGCCAAGGGCAAATGATTGGTCAAGATGGAAGGGATTACCATGAAATCCATGACTAACTTTATTAAACAATTTGAGATACATAAATAGTCAATCACACTACTCCCCAGCATGGAGGAGTAAGTATAATGACCCATCAAATCCTTACCAACCTGTCCATTTAATACTATTAAGTCTTGAGTTTGTATCAGGTCTATTAGATCAGTAGCCCTGGGACAAGCAACTACGTCACTAGAAGAAAGATGCATATTACAGGGGATATCTAGAGGGACTTCCAGGTTAAGATGCCCTGGGCATGAGTTTTTATTTCCCAGTCTTGTATTAAAGTCTCCTCCCAGCAGTACAAATGCTCTGGGGTACCGTGCTCTTGCCTTTTGGAGTATATCCTCAATAGTATGCCACATACTTCGACTGTAATACAGGGATGCAGTAGGTGGTAGATATATATTTGTGAGGAGGAGCTCCAAATTCCTATCCAGCTTAAAATGCCACAGTCCAAAAAAAGGAGCAATTGAATCCAACAACCTGGGAAAGATCTGCAGCGCCACTGAGACTAACAGAGCTATGCCCCCATGGGGCCTTCCCCCCGCCCTTGAGGGGTGTGCAGGAATAATGTAGGTTTTATAACCCAGGAGGTCGAAGTCCTGGACTGACCAGGTCTCTTGAGCCAAAATAATCTGATAGTTCTTAATATCATCCAAGAAGTCGGGATCCCTAAGTTTCAATTTTATCCCTGCGACGTTCCAAGACAACACCCTTAAGGAGGGGGGAGCGTGGGCTTGCAGTCACTTGTTATCGCTTCTAGGGAATGTTGGATAAGAATCCCTAAGTTCTTTATCCCGCTCCTTCTTCCTGTCCTGGAACGAAAACACCCCTGGCAGCAAACAGTTCACCGGATTATGTACTTGCTCTACCTGTAAAGGTGCCCTACAAGTTGCCAAGGTATCCTCGGCATTCTTCTGCCCTAGTGGTAAAGAGGGTCCTCTGGGTGGTCCTTGACCCTGTGCATCTGCGTATGGCAGAGATGTAATACTGTCATCCAGACAACTAGCTTCCAGCCTTGAATCCCTATTCTGGTTATTTCTTGCCAATGTACATGGGTGATTTTTACTCAATAAGGGGGTGGAAGTAGCTGTGGGGAACTCAACTTCAATCAGGAATTGTGAGTACACTGAGATCCTGGTCTTTGTGGATCCGCGTCTCACCTTTACTCCTCTAGAGTCCTTACTGCTCTTTCTGGTTATTTTAGCTTTTTCTATTCTGGAGCAGAACTTTTCCAACCCTTCAAGAAGTAGATTTAAGTCTGGCTGTGAAGGTTCTACCCGCGGCACTGGGGGCCCTGCACTCCTATATTAGGTCTCTGGCCCGAAGTATGATCTAGAGTTCAGCGTCCCAGCTCTTGCACCTCCATTCCCTGGACTTCCTCCACAGCTGGGATGCTGATCGCAGAATTACCTTGTGGGGTGAATCCCTTAGTTCGATCACCAGGAGGAATACTATTATTATTTATCCCTTTATGGACCCCGGGAGGTAGAGATTCAGATGGCAATGGATATGTATGCAAGATTCTAGAAATGAAAACCTCCCTTTTAGTTGAAGCCTCTTCCTTCTTCAAAATCATATTGACTAGGCTTGCAGATCGAAATGTGACCTGAAGCAGCCACCGCTTCTTAGTGTTTGGAATGTGCTCTACAGCCACAATGTCACTCCTAATGACTGCTGCCCCTAATAGGATTCTCAGGTGCTCTGCAATATCTAGTGACGTATTCCAAAATGGAAGTACCCCAGAAGGGAGTGGTAAAACAATAAATAGGAGGGCCAATGGCGAGTGACAAAATCTCCTATTTTTATCAAGTAAAGCTAGCTCTTTGGGGGCGGGGTCCGCCTCCACAGTTTGGTTAACAGCCACAATCCCCTGCGGAGCTTTCCTCCAATAATTAACTGGGTCACTATAATGCTCCCTGGTCACCCTCTTTGTTTCAGGATCAACTAGAACAGGGTTTGAGACAGTGAGTCTAACTTCTATAAGATTTAATTTAGCAAGCATCACACATAAAGTGTGAGAAGTTATAATAGCCAAATCCCCTAATAAGTCCAAACATCCCTCTTCCTGGTGGCTACCCAGGCTGCCCCTCTCGGTTCCAGTAGCCTGCTTAGCCTGGCAGTTTAACAAGGTAAAGTTATTCCCTCTGCCTTCCGGACCCTCTGAAATATCTGCATTGGCATGCAAAGATACCAGGTGTTCAGGGCGACTTTTTGTCCCAGTATCAGAACTGTTCCTAGGGCCCCATGCTTCCATTTTATCAAGTAAATAAGTTTCAATCCTTCTTTGTTTCGGCATGTTCAATGCAGGGGAGGTCGGGGCTACAGTTTCCTTTCTGGAGCGTTTCTGGGAAGTCATTTCCTTAAGCACTCCCAATACCCGACTCCCCGTTGCGAAGGGCACCGTAAGTTAAAGCCAAAATATACAATAAAATATAAAATATAAAGCATCGCTATTACAAGGTCAAAATATTAATCACCAACCAGTGAGACTTTAGTAATTGCCCATGCAAAACAATACACCTGGCTATAAGCCCTAACCCTTATTATACTCAAAGGACACTAGCGCCCTGATGAGAGTCTTTCCGGGCAGCGACTCCGCCCCCTACCTTGGTCGCAGCGGCTGACAGGCAGGTGCCTTTGTCACTCGTTCCCCCGTCTCCGCTCCGGGCTCCCTGCTGAGCTCCGCCCCGCCACAAAAGGGGGCAATATTTCTATAGTCTCCAATAGGCTCCAAGGACGTTCGAGCTCAACTATGCCTCCAACCATTGTGGGCTGCAAGCCCCTTCCTCCTCCAATTCCTCAGCCGGCACTCTTCCCAATTCAAACAGGGGACAGGGCACTGCACAGTGGTCCCAGCAAACGGGCCCAGCCAACGGGCAACACCCTTTGGCTGTCACCCTTCGGCAGGCGCCCAAAGGGGCCCCAGCCCCTGTGTAAATGATACCTGCAAGGAGAAGGGATCCAGTCAGGCCAGGCAGACACCCGCACAGCTCCTCCCCTAGCTTCTCTTCCCTCAGCTCTTGCTCAGGACACACCCAAAGGGGCCCCAGCCCCTGTGTAAATGATACCTGCAGGGGGAAGGGATCCAATCAGGCCAGGCCGACACCCGCACAGCTCCTCCCCTAGCTTCCCCTTCCCTCAGCTCTTGCTCAGGACACGCCCCAATAATGAATATAAGAAAACACAAAACAAAACATTTAAAATACAGGGGATCAAAACCTCATCTAACCCATAAATGAAATGAATTATAATGATGTGCAGCAAAATAGTTTAACTGAAGAACATTCTCTTACCATCCTAACTCAGAATAGTTAGAGAATAGTTAGAGCGGCGAGAATAGATGCGTACAGTTAGCTATTGGAGAATATTAGGCTAAAATAAACAATCCGTCTTAGACCCCAAATGTACCCAAAGATAATATATTCAAGCATAATATTTAGAATATTAAGTAAGCAATGAGATAAATTTGCTACATAATTCCTCTGCTCTGAGTGCGAAAAACGCTAGCCTGTTTAAAAAATTGTCATTTCCCTGTTGTAAGATCCAAACCACTTTGTCAGATTTAGCAAAGGTAGTTAACACAGTGGGGAGAGGGAAGATATACTTGCTAGGGATGGGCGAACAGATCGCAGTTTGGGTTCGGCTGTTCGGTTCGGCTGCATTCGGTTTGTCCGTTCGGTTCGTTTGTTCGGTTCGGATTCATTCGGTTCGTTCGTCCGAACAGGCTGTTCGGTTCGGCCGTTCGGCAAGTGTTGTTATGGGGTTTTTTTTGTTTTTTATATGTTTTTTTTGTTTTTTATTGGGTTTTCTTTTGTTCTTTATTTGGTTTTTATATAGGGTTTTCTTATTTTTTTTTTAATCTAATATTATATAGATATCTGTCTATACTAAATCTAACTGCTATTAACTATTCTAAATGCTATGAAGTAAATGGATTATCTAATAAGTACACAGACCTACTCCTACAAACACTAAAACTAAATCACTAACGCTATCTCTATCACTAA
>QEPC01012560.1:1467755-1501037 GCA_003113815.1 Sphenodon punctatus | reverse complement strand
GAGGCAGATAATTAGTTTCGTTTCTTGCAAGCCTCTCCACCCCTGGTGCCTGGAAGTCTGCTCCTCAGTGACTGACACCTCCCTGTAATGTTTGACCTTCCAGTGAACCTTTTTTTGCCACCCGAACGCGATCCGAACTGACCGAACTGTTCGGCCATTTCGCCGTTCGGTGTTCCGTTTGTTCGGTATGTTCACGTTCGATCGTCCAAACAGTTCGAGCCGAACTCCGAACCACGTTCGCCCATCCCTAATACTTTCCCTAACAGCTTGATACAGTCGGCAGTTCAACATATAATGCACTAGATCCTCTACACTTTCTGGACATATTGGACAATGTCTCTCTGATCGAGGAATTTGATCTCGACATTTCTTTAACATTGCAGTGGGCATTCACTCAAAACTGAGTCGAGTTATAGCCCTTCGTAAGTTCCATTTCAAATCTAGTCTTAGATAGTTTTCCATACCCCAGGAATATTTTGCCATTATATATAATGGGGCTAAGCAGGAAAATCTTACTGCAGCAAAATCATTCTGCCTGGTTATATCTTGTAGTCGTTGGACCATTAATATTTGTAAAAATTGGTAAAAATATGTTGGTTGCTAGAAAAAAAACATATACATCCACCCAGGCCTATTGACTGTAGCATGTAGTTCACAAGTGTCAACCATGGAGATTGTCTAGATGGTTCAAGTGTCATAGCTTCAGTAAGGTATAGTTTGGCCAGACGAAGAGGCGAATAAGACCACAATTTTATCCAAAATTTTAAAAAGGCATATGACTACATTTTTATAGACAGAATCGAGCCCTACCTCTAGTCTCAGGAAGGGATAAGGAAAGGAAGACGAAACATGCAGAAATTTATTCTGCGGGATATCTATTGCCTCTTTCTCTGTATAGCCCCAGACTTCCACACCATACAGAAGCTGGGGGTTTACTATAGCCTTGTATGCCCTTAAAGGAAAGGTGCCTGTACAGAACACCTAGAAACTGAGGCCACAAACATCTTAATTGCCTGAGCTGATTGAATAGCTTTCTTAACTGATTGTAAATGGAATTTCCATGACTTGTCAGTAGACAAGCAAACTCCCAAGTATCTATAAGATTTAACCACCTCTATTTTGTTCTGTGCCACCCACCAGGAATGTTTCCTGATCCCAGCACCCAAGACATGATTTTAGTCTTATTATAATTAATCTGAAGTTTGCTAATAGAGCATAATTGCTCAAATTTGGTAATGACTCTCTGTAACACAATCGGAGTTCTGGAAATGATTACTGAATCATGAGCAAACATAGGAAGGGATACCATGGTTGTTATCAATTTCAGCAGGTGGAAATCTTAATGTTTTAACATAGCGAGAATGTCATATAGAGGTTAAACAACAAGGGTACTAATATACATCCTTGCCTAACACCTTTTGATGTACAAAAGTGTGACGTTGTTTCTCCTCTCAATCCCCAGCTAATCTGGTCCCACATCTCGATATGGTATACTGCCAGGAATTTGAGAAGGGGAGGATCCATACCCATCCTACTCAATTTTGCCCACAAATGCCCACGGTTGACAGTCAAACACAGCCTCTATATTGATAAATGCAAGATAGATTGATGATTTTTTCAGAGTAACATATTTATACCTCAAATACTGAATGGTAAAAATATGCTCAACGGTAGAGAAACCCTTACAAAAACTGGTCTGATAATGAGAGACAATATTATTTTCCTCTACCGATTTTGTAAGATGAATAAGTAAATGTCATCAAAAAATCTTTGTAATAATATTAATTAAACTAATTGGATGATAAGACTGAGGATCATCCCTCATACCCCTTTTAAAATGGGGACAGTAGTACTACCCTTCCAAAGCTTGGGGAACTGTTGCTTGGGTACAACAGACTATGCTGTGATTAAACCAGGTAGTCAATACTGGAATCCACCAGTCCCTATCTATCAAATAGAACTTGACCGATATACTATCAGGGGCAGGTGCCTTATTTCACTTTAGCAGGTCAAGGAGGTCCATCAAGATCTCCTCCGTTATATGGTAAGGGGACATATCAATATTGGATGGAAATACCACCTCATCATCACCTGCACTCATCCAGCATTCTGTAAACTGAGTTGCAGAACATCTGTAAGTTCCTTCAGTACCCTAAAATGTAATTTGTCTGCCCTGAAGAACTTAAACTCATTTAAAGTAGCTAGGTGTTCTCTTACCATCTCTTTACCTATCCTGAGCTGCAATTTCTTCCCTTCATCATTAGTGGTATTCTTGCCAAGTTGGACATAGTTTCCCTTGTGGGAGAAGACGGAGGCAAAATATGAGTTGAGCAATTCTGCCTTCTCTCTGTCATCTGCTAACATTTCACCATCTTCACCAAGCAGCTGACCTACCACTTCCTTGTTCTTTCTCTTAGTTCGGACATATCTAAAACCCCCATTTTTGTTGTTGTTAGCATCTCTCGCAAGACACAGCTCGTTCTGAGCTTTAGTCTTCCTGACACCGTCCCTACAGGTTTGGGCTACTATTCTGTACTCGTCCTTGGTGATTTCTCCCTCCTTCTCTTTCTTATACATGTCCTTTTTAATTCTCAGCTCATCAGAAAGCTCCTTGTGCAGCCACACTGGTTTCTTTAGATGCCTCTCATTTTTCTCTCTCATTAGAATTGTTTGCCATTGTGCTTTCAGTATCTCATTTTTCAGAAACTCCCACCCATCTTGGATTCCTTTCTACTTTAGATTTTCTAGCCATGGGATCCTACCTAGTTTTTCACCGAGTTTATTAAAATCAACCTTCCTAAAGCCCAAGGTACATGTCTGACTATGGTCAGCTTTCCCTTTCCTTGATATCATGAATTCCATGATGACATGATCACTTCCACCCAAGGTTTATTTATCTATCAATTTTTACCCCGCCCCTCCAGAGGCAAAAGCAGCTTGGGGCGACTAACAATATTCAAATAAAGAAAATACAAAACAATAATCTAAATATAATATGTAATAAAACACATTAAAACTGCATATTAATATAAAATATGGGGAGGTCATAAAAGCAACAACATAAATACCCTACCACCCTAACCCATAACCCCAACCCTTCATCCCTCTCCCTCACCAAACACCTTGCAGAATAGCCAGGTCTTGCATTGTCTACGAAAGGAGGAGAGGTCCAGAACCAACCAGGCCTCTGCCAGAAGGGAGTTCCACAGCCTAGGTGCAGCCACCGAGAACTTCCTCTCCATTGTCGCTCCCTGAGATACCCAGGGGACTTTAAGACAGGCGCTCCCAGCCAACTACAGCGGCTGATCCGAAGCACGTGGGGGTGAGGCAGTCTCGCAGGTAGGTCAGGCCTAGGCCTTATAGGGCTTTATAGGTAAGCACCAACACCTTGAATCAGGCCCAGAAGACTATAGGCAGCCAATGCAGGAAACAGAGCACCGGTGTAATGTGCTCCCACTGCTTTCACCTCATCGACCAGTTCTTCCCTGTTGGTAAGAATCAAGTCCAAGGTAGTCGACCCTCTCATTCCTTCTTCCACCTTCTGGAAGATGAAATTGTCAGCAAGGCAAGTCAAGAATTTATTGGATATTCCATTCTTAGCAGAGTTTGATTACCAACAGAAGCAAAGGTAGTTGAGGTCCCACATTACTACTATATCTTGCCTCTTTGAAAGTTTTGCAATCTAGTTTAGGAAAGCATCATCCACATCTTCTGCTTGGTTTGGTGGTCTGTAGTAGAGTCCAACAGTGATATCACTTTTATTTCTCTCTCCTTTTATTTTTACCCAGATGTTCTCAACAGGCCTTCCATGCTCAGATTCATGGAATTCTGTGCAGGTGTATACATTTTTTACATATAATTCCACTCCCACTCCCTTTCTGTTGGGCTATTCATTTTGAACAAGTTATATCTCTCAGTTACTACATTCCAATCATGAGTCTCATCCCACCAAGTCTTAGTAATACCTATTAAATCATATTTGCCTTCCTGTATTATGATTTCAAGTTAATTTTGTTTATTTCCCATACTCTGTGCATTAGTGTATAGACATCGGAGACCATGATTATTACATCTAATGGCTTCCCTACCATTTTTTCTTGGGAATTACTGGCCAGTGACCACCCCCACTGGTCTCCTAATTCTCAATGCAGCACACATGTTCCTGCCCCTAGTACGTACCTTTGTACTTACCTCTAGGTTTTTGTCTTCCTCCCCCACAGGATTTAGTTTCACCAGGTTTGCCAAGTTTTCCCAGTCCTCTTGAGGTGTAACCCATCTCCTACCAGAAGTCTTTCATTATGCAAGTGTAGTCCGTGGTCCAAGAATCCAAACCTTTCCCATCTACACCATCTGCGTAGTCAGTCGTTCACCTCTAGTATTCTCCTCTCTCTTTCTAGGCCTCTACCTTCATCCAGAAGGATCGATAACATCCATCGACTGTGCCCCAATGTCCTTCATCTTCCTTTCCCAGAGTCTCAGAGTCACACGAGATATGTTCAAGGCTGTGCCTGGTAGTATCATTTGTTCCCACATGGATCACCAGGAAGGAATAGTGATCAGTGGGTTTGATGAGTCTCTGCAATTTTTCTATCACATCCTGGACCTCTGCACCAGGGAGACAACACACCTCCCAAGATGACATGTCAGGTTGACACACATCTGCCTCCATCCCTTTCAGTAGGGAGTCACCAACCACCACCACCACCCTTCTCCTTCTCTTCCTGGGGTGGCGTGGTTGGATTCCTCCCATCCTAAGGGGGGTGGGGCTGAGAGTCCTCCTTCCTGTCCAGAAGAGCCTGGGATGGCAATTCCTGCTTGCGCATCTGGCTCCGGGCCAGTCTGCTGGCATGGGCCACCTTCATCATGAGCGACTGCAATGGTATAAGTCATTGGCTGCCATGACTGCCCATCATGGCTGGGGATGCTCCACTCCAGCATCTTGCTACTATTTTTCTTTAATTCTTGAGGTAGAAATGTCATTCTGCAACATTGAAGTGAGCAACCATATGACTCACTCTGCCTGTTGGCCCACACAGAGGGATGTAATGTTATTGCATTTCTCAGGCTTGTAAGACCAAATCCATAAGACCTATATTAGTATTCATGTTCCTGTCCTCCACATGCCAACCACTAGGGATTCGGTGATCCCATGTGAGCAGGCGGGACGATCCATCCGGTAGCACAATGTAGTATAAATACATGCTAGCCAAGAGGTTGCAGCACAACTAGGCATGCATGCTGAACTATGAGTATTTTCTAGGAAAGGGCAAACCCTCACCATAATTACTCTATTGTTCAGCTGTCTGGCTAATCTACCTAAATGTGTAACTGCTAGTCTTGGGTTTCATTTCTCCTCCCATATATATTGAGATGCTTCCTGTAAGATACAGGACAATAGTAAATGAGTTCTCCAGCATTGTTAAATTGAGCAAGGACAGATGGTGTTCTGTGCCTTAGCAAATGCCCCCACCTCCTCACATTCCATCAAGATAGTCATGTCTTTGGTCTACTTGATTGGATCAACCAAATATTATCACTTTGATCAGTTTCCCCCTTTCAGTGCTCCATAAGAAAATGGCAGCATGCCCTCTTCGTAGGGATAGGCCAACCATTCAAAACTAAAAATGGGATATCCCGGATGGGAACACCCTATGAGCTTCAAATGTGTGGTAAAAGACCACCTGAAATCAAAATGAGAAACCTGTTCCTCAGACACATCACCCTTTAGAAATTAACGTAACTTTTCCTAAGGCTTTGGAATAAAGACCTGGTTGTGATTTTGAAACCAGAAGGAATGATATTTAAACTATTTAAAAGTGTATTCCTGTGGTATTTCAAGCTTAGACCAGGAGCAGAAAAGCTGGGAATCTCACAAGAAGGATTTGTTCTTATGAGATTTGCAGGCCTGATTTGTAATCTCAAGAGATTTCAATGTTTCTTAAATACTTTTAGATATTTATTTCGGCCAAATCTGAACTCTGATACATTTGAAATGTATCCATCATGTATTCTTAACTTTTTCTGGAGAGAACTTAAAATCTTAAGAATTTGTGCTAACAGAGAACACTTACACAAGATTAGTAATGAACAGAAGTCCTGATGGCAAGCAGTTTCTCAGATTGCTTCTCTGTCTGTAATGTGCTGCTTTCTAGATATTTATAAATAATCTAGATAATATTTATAGTTTATAGATAATATATATATGAAATAATTATAGACATTTAGATATAATCAGGCCAGAGGAGGCTACATTGGGCTATAATATTTGTTATAATCCACCGTGGCCAAGTCTTTCAAGCCCCCCGGCTTGGCCACGTGAACATTTGTTCAGTTGGACCCGATCCTGACCGGGTTGCCATAATGCTTACCAGTTGTAAAGCAGAGGGGATTATTGCAGAGCTATATATAGGCTGGAGCAAATGGAATGGTAATTTAGAAGTTTGTGTTAAAGTAAACATTATATTCCAAAGCTGAGATGTTATGGTAAGGATATCAACCTGTTTGGGCAGCATTAAAATAGACAAGTTAAGATCACCTCTGGATCAGAGTGCTACTCTGAGATGAGAAAATCAAGGGCAAGATAATTTGGGGTCTTCACTCCCAGAAGTTCTGCTTCAATCTCTTCATAATACAAATTACCTGACACTGGCATTAATCAACAGTGACACAAACACAACAAATGGACTTGAATGAGTGAGATTCCTGATTCCCTGGGTTAAATTCTACGGCTCAAGCCAGAACCTGCAGCTCAAAGGGCAAAGAACTGAGATGACTTTAAGATAGCTTTTTTGCCGTCCTCATTTTGGGTTACTCCAGTGTCCCTGTTATAAACCTAGCCAGCTGTAGAGGCTTGGCTAATTTATGGTAGCCATTCCTTGGGTGTTAACACAAGTGATGGCGGAGGGCAGAGCACCACCATAGCAACTCGATCTGAACCATTCAGGATTGGGTGCAACTAAACAAATGTTCACATGGCCCAGCCGCGGGGGGGTGCTGCACAGGGAGCTGCACAGGGGGACAGGGAGCTGCACAAATGTGTGGCTGGCCAGCCCTGCTCCCTGCCATGATGGGCAGCCATGGTGGCCTATGACAGTTGCCATGGCAGACCCAATCCAGGCCAGGCCATGGAGGACTATAGCAAACATTATAATTCACTGTAGCCTCCTCTGACCTGATTGGGCAGACAGTAACCTGGGGTCTGACCCCGGAGGTCTCTGGGATCATAGCCCGAGCTAGTTGCTAACACACCCAGGAGAACTCTAGAGCAAACATCTGGAAGGACTCCAACAAATGTGACAATGGCCCATGGCCCACAGTGGGCTGCCATCACATTTGTTAACAGCCCCTGTCCCCAGGTAACCCAACATCTCTTGGGTGGGTTGCCAGCAACAGGAATTGAACTGGGGACTTTTGTTTCATCTGCATGCATCTCTGCCCTCAGAGTTAAAAGACTACGGTCTGATAACTCTAGAGAGTATCAGGCTCATGAGCCTACAGGTGGTCTGACACCACTCCATCACTTGAGGAGGCAAGCATGCCACACCTTCTGTGCTACATACATATGGTCCCCTTGCTTCAGCCCCATCTAGGCTGCCATCCAGTTTTTCAGAGTACACGGTATTGTGACACTCTCTGAAAAGCAATATATTGCATGCATATTTCACTGATGGCAGAATGAATAAAGTTCCTCCCAGCCCTGTTCTCTTTCAGAAGAACTTGGGATACACACACATCTCAGTTCTGGGCAATTGTGCCTCTCACAGCTCCACCACCAACACTACCCTTGCTGTCACATTTACCAGCCCAAAATAAAACACATACAATTTTTTTTGTTCTACCAATAGGGCGTCTTAACAAAATGGCCCCAGTCACTTACTGTGTTGAAAGAACATAGACCTTGTTGACTTGATGGGCATTTGGACTAGAAATGGGCGGACACAGTTCAGATGTTCGGACCGAACTCGGTCTGTTCGGACATCCGAACCGAACGTCCAAACCGAACTCTTGAATGACCGAACAGTTCGGTCGTGTTCAGATGAGTTCGGGGGCAGGAAAAACGTCTTTCCAGGCCTAAAAATTAGGTTTCAGTTTCGATTTCAGTTTCACTATTTTTGAATATTTGGCCAAGTTCAGCCAAACCGAACTCGGCTGAACCAAACCATCGAACCCGAACTCAGGTTTCGAACCGAACGACTGAACATCCGAATCGCGTTCTGTTCGCCCATCCCTAATTTGGACTGGTGTTCGCCTAAGCTTTTTGGAGAAATTTGTAAAAAGAAAAGGGAAAAAAAATTGGCAAATGGCAGCTTTATACAGCCCATCTGTGTAAAGAGCTTTTCTTTCTCTTAAAGTGTATTCAGCATTGGGAATAGATTGACAATTCTGGCAGCTGAAGATCTCGGTTTACCCAAAACACAGGCATCAACACTTCAGTGTCCTCAGTGTCCTGTCAATTACTAGTGTTGTAGTATTGCTTAGCACCTCCAGGCCACAACTGTCCTTAATAAATAAATAAATTGTCCTTCTGTCCATAGCAAGGGCACAAAATAGTACCCATGTGAAATCCTGTATCCAGGGTTTCACATGTGCACCAGAACATGTGGCATTTCCCCCAGTCCATCTGCGCCAGTGTCATTTCCCAGTGCTGTGACTTGACAACGTTGCACCTTAGGCAGGAAGTTGCCACCTTCTTACCCCCGAAAGATCAAGAGATGAGGGGGCCAATCCTAAACCCTTGTGCGTGCACAAGTTGTGTGCAGTTTGCATGCACAACATATTTTCCCTTTAAAGGGGATGCATGCAGGATGCACGTACTCATAGGTGACTTCTGGAGGGGGCATGTCCCCCCCCCCAGATTATCGGAAGCCCTATAGAACTCTATAGAATCCCTGCCCAGCCCTCTGCCTAGCCACCACACTTGTGCCCCCCCACCCCTCCCACTATCGAGAGTTACCGGTCACCTATACATGCACTCATGGCGCACAAGGCTTATGAGTGTCCCTGAGGGCATCAGGAACCAACTGGTAGAAATGGTCATAGTCCATTCTGGTGGCAGAGCTGCTGCAGTAGAGGCAAACAGCCACAGCAGTACTCCTCACCACCCGATGGCCATCACAACAGATCTGCTTAGGGAGGATCAGATGGCTTCCGGGCTAGTTGTTCCTACCTTTGTATCTCAGTATGGCTGCCCCACTGGTCTCACCCGAGTAATGACTCTTCCCTTCTCCAAACCTGCCAGAGTCAGCATTGGGACTGGAGCTAGTGCTGTCTCAGATCAGCATCAAACTACTTTTGTTGCCAAGCAACTGGTCTGGACTCTGCAACAGTGGGTATTTTAACACAGACATTTCTCCTGCATGCTTGCTATTACATCCTGAACTTTGTGTGTCTAAATCACTCACCCAGATCTTAAACATCTGGCTCTTTGAACTTCTGCATAGAACATCTCCCAAAACCTTTGTGTGTAAAATGTTTTCCAGGTAAACTGCTTTGCTCCGGGCAGCTGTGGTCACTTGGTTTCCATGGCAGCCCCTCATTTCTACAGCTGCAGCTACTTTAGGCTGCCTCAGGGCAGTGTCTGTGTGAAGAATGCATCCAGGAACTGCCTCAGGGCAGTGTGTGTGTGTGTGTGTGTGTGTGTGGGTGTGGGTGTGGGTGTGGGTGTGGGTGGGGGGGGGAATGCATCCGGAACTTACTTGTGGACTTGTAAACCCAGAAGATTGAAAGACCAGTACATTAAGGTGTGTGTAAAAAGGCCCAGTGTGATGGGAATGGGGTTCTCCTCTGCCCCTCTCCAGACCAACCGTGACTTAGTTTCCCCACTTATAGTTCCCACTGGCCAAAGCTCTCTAAAGAACTTCCACAGCCTGTAAAGCAGTCACTCTTCTTACACCACCCCCACCCCCAAAATATCCCTGGAGTTTCCCTAAGCATAGAAATTAGGTTAAAGGTTCACCCTAGTCTCTAACCTGGGGCTCCCCTTGACAGTGTCATCCAATGTCAGTACCACACAAGAACACAGGGCTTAGTTAAAAGAATTTTATATTTATAAAATCAGATTAAGTACAGTGCAAGATTGATTCAAGAGTGCAAGTCAAATATAAAGATAACACAAGTCTATCTTATTTGTGAAAACCCTCAGCTAAAGTCTAACCCTAAACTTGAGTTCATATTTCAGTTTGTAACTCTCAGGGCACTTTCAAACCTGCGGGAAAGGGCCATTAGGAAGCCCACCAGGTGATTTCCTCTGAAATGCGTCTTTTGAATGCCGATTGCCTGAGTGGCAAAATCCAGCTCGGTCATTTGGCATTCTAAAGACACATATCAGAGGAAAGCAGGTTTTGCAGGCTCACAATATACTGTGAAGTTCTTTTCTTTACGTAGTTCACATATACAAACTTTCATTGTGATTGTGTTTATGTCTTAATTATGAGTTGATTGATACGACATGCCTAGGATATGTGAATATAGTGTGCTCACACAAGGAATATGCGTGTTACCTATGTTCTGTGTACGTTGTTTTCACAAGTCCCATCACAAACAGCTCATCCATCCACCCACAGCATCACTGGCTGGGGAAAGACTGGACCAACTCAATGGGTGTTTTCAGATGGACGTGGGGCTACCCTCCCCCATAGCTGCTCTGGGGGTACATCCCCACGTCCACCCACTCCCAGTCCCACCTGGATCAGGATCAGATGGATCCAGTTCTCTGGCCCGCCATCTGCCCGTGTGTCACTGTCTCACACACATCATAGAGTTGCGGGCTAGAACATCTCCAACGCTATGGTGTTGCCCAGGGCAACAGCAGGCTGGAAGCAGAACAGCAGCATGGGTTCATGCATCAGACTGACAGTTGCTCACCTTCAGGCCAGTGCCCTGGGTTTGGCCAGCCTGCTCTGGCAGTGACATTCTGTGATTTTTCTGGGGTGCCACTGGCAGATCTTCCCCAGAGCAGGCACACCTGCTCCACTTCAACATCTGGCAGGCTGCCTTCAGATGGATGGGCCACCTGGGAGTGAACTTTGCTGGCGCGGTCAGCATCGGGCCAGCCTGTGTCTGAAAACACACATTGTCACAACTATGTAGGGGCCATAAATATGAGTAGTTGTTCCAATTTGTTAATTTATATTTATTTTTATTTTTTTGCGGAGCAACTGCTCCAGTTTTGCAGAGCCAGTCCTGCATTTGTGGGTTCGTGCAAACATGCAAACACTAGGTTAAAAAAATAGCAATGTGGCTGTGAGTCGGTTAAAGTAGCCTGAGAATAATGTGTAAAATCAATCTCTCCATGGTAAGAAAGCTCCAGAATTAAGAGTGCTTCTACAACATCATTTTAACTAGAGCGGAAGCAAATACCAAATTTATAGCGACAAATATTGTTTGCCTATTCAGATATCTTTCTGAATAGCTGAATAAATACAACCCAACCAAAATTCATTTAATCACTTTTCAAATATTTCAGTTCAGATACTTCAGTTATGTTGGTTAATTTGATTTGGATATTTGGGTATTTGGTCAAATGTCTGAACTGAAAGAACCAAAATAACTAAACCATTTCAGTACAAAACTGAAATGAAACTTAAAGCAATCTAAAAATCCTACTCAACGCCTGCTGTTCAGGAACAGTGACTAGCTCAGAAGGTGTTGGGAAGGGGGGAGGCAGATAATTAGTTTCGTTTCTTGCAAGCCTCTCCACCCCTGGTGCCTGGAAGTCTGCTCCTCAGTGACTGACACCTCCCTGTAATGTTTGACCTTCCAGTGAACCTTTTTTTGCCACCCGAACTCACCCGAATGCAATCCGAACTGACCGAACTGTTCAGCCATTTCGCCATTTGGTGTTCGGTTTGTTCAGTATGTTTGCATTCGGGTTCGGTCGTCTGAACAAGCCGAGTTCGGGCCGAACTCCGAACTTCCGAACCGCGTTCGCCCATCCCTAAATCCCTCTATAGGAAATCAATCAAACATCACTGTTTGCCTAGCAGTGGTTTGCCTCTAGCAGTGAAGAGGAGGAAGTCTACAATAGGGATGTGTGAACAGAACCGAATTCAGAAATTCGGTTCGGTTGGAAAATCGAGTTCAGTTTGAAAGTTTGGTTCGGTCGACCGAACTATTCGAGTTCGGTCAAATTCCGAACTTCCGAACCCAGTTCGTACATACAAAACCGGGGCTTTGGGCCTTCTGAACTGGTTCAGATTCGACTAAACAGTTTGGCTGAATTTGAGTTCGGTTTGAATGTTTGGTTCAGTCAAGCGAACTATTCGAGTTCGGTCCGAACTGTGTTCACACATCCCTACACTACTATAGCTAGCAAGAGAACTGTTGTAATGAAGTCACTTAGTTTACTATGCTAGTATGTATTGCACCAGTTTCAGTTCAGCTGATCATTCCACATGGAGCCCTTTGAATCTCACTGGCATTTTGTTATCTCCTATGTTTTCCTACCCAAGCCCAGTAGCTAAAGAATTACTCATGCATCCAGTGGTTACAAAGCTTGGTTTCTTAACTAATTAAAAGTGAGAGACTTGATAAACTTGAGGAAGGAGGATGGGATAAATATTGGGAATAAACCCATTGTTTCCTACTGTGGTACATAATACATGAATAAAATCAACAAGCAGCAGCTAATCCATTAATACAATCAACTGCTCTGAGGGTATTCACAGGTGAATCATCTTTTAATATATGAGGTGGCGTTAGGAAAATCCTAGGCAAAGGGAGAAAGTTTATGCTGTGTTAATAAAAATATCTTCTTCCCAGCTTGCATTCTGTTGACAGTTCTCTGCAATACGGTTCATACTGGGAGAGAAAGCAAAGAAGAAAATAGAAAACATGTGTTATGGGCAAAATTTAACAAAAAACCTAGGAAGAGGAGCTAAGAATTTTTCTGAAGTACAAAATACAGTCTCTGTTAAGTTTATGGCACAGTCAGTGGACGTTCTTGGTACAGCTGGAATTAATATTCACAGCAAATACTATATCTGACAAATTCACCCACTTGGATTAGGGTCTGATGAAGTGAATATATGATCTCACATCTCCGGATATCTGCTCTCGATATTTCAGTTAATTCAATTCAGTCATTTCAGTATTCCAGTTACTTCATTTTGGCACTATTGGGCATTCACAAGAATCAAAACAAAATAACCTAATTGTTGAAATGACTGAACTAACCAAACTGAATTAAAGTATCAAAACCAAAATAACTGAATAAGCAGATATGCAAACATATTCATTCTGGTTACAGATGTCATTAGGATATTCAGAGGGCTATCCAAAAATGTGAATAATATGGACAAATACAAAATGTTCTACTTGTTTCACATCTAGTTCATGGGAATGTGAATATTGTGGGTTGTTATAACACTGCCATTGAATTCATGTTTGAAGCAGCATCCCCTGCTCGATACCTTGAGTATCATAACACCTTATGGTCTACATTAATTTTTCTTCCATGTGATCTAGAATCCAATTGTTTCTAGAACACTTGGATTCTTGATCTCAACTAGCACAGCCAAATGAGGTCATGCCATTTGTAGTTGTGGTCCTAGGGTCACAATCCAATTGATATTGGATATACTTTGTAGGCCTTCATTGCTGTCTGGGGTCATGGGATTACATTTAATTCTTAAAATGGTGTCACAAAGGCAAAAGGTTTGGGAACCCCTGCAAAAAAATAGAAAATGTAGGTCAGCAGGATTGAGAGTGTCTGTCTTGAGCTGATTTGTTCTGCTATTGATTCATTTTTATCCTGCGATACCTGGTCAGTTCCCTGAAGTAAGGTGGTACTCATAAATCATACAAGAGTTTCCATGATTTGTGAAATTAAAACACTTCTTCTCTAGTCTTTGAGATCTCAGCTCCTCATAATACCTTCTGGACCATGCACTCCTTTGCTGAATGTTGCTGGCTATACAATCATATTATATATGTTTTGGTATTGGGGATTACACAGGCTGATGTGGTTCTATTTTTAATGCTTACCCCTTTGCACAAATGTGTTCTGTTTGTGTTTACTTCAGCCAGGTGACAGTGCTTTGCATTTGCGCTGCAAGTTAACAAGCCATTGATGGGTTTTGAAGCCATTTTGCTCTCTCAGAATGGGCACTGCATTCCCTGAACATGGCATTTCAATGTTATTGGGTTTTCTATATGTCGTTTTTATAGGCCCGCTGTTTATGATGTGACATGTTTGAACAATCATGCTGGACATTTCCTTGAGCAAAAATGAATGTATATGAAATATTGCCAGGTAAATAAATTATTCAGGAAAAACCTGTATTGTGTGAAATTAAAGTCATAGTTTTTCCAAAATTATTTTGGTATGTTCCATAGGAACAAAGTTATTTCCAATTAGACTTCACAGTAAGAAGAGGACTGGTGTGCTTGCTATGTCAAGCTTCGAAAACTCACATGAGCTCTGGATTACACATCCCACTCTGGGTCCAATCCACAAATTATATACGAGTCGGTTAGAGCTCAACTACAGATCCTGACTCTTTAGGGCTAATTTCTATGTCTGAAATGAAATTTTTGCCATTTTCAGGCATTTGATAATTTCCATCGGAAGTCAGGAAGGATGAAATTCCATTACCATTTCTGATCAGAATGATCGGGAAAATGGCTGCAGCCATACTGCATATGTGCAAAATGGGTACTGCCATGCAATAAAATGGTGGCTACTGTGTTGCAATTTGGTGTACAGCCACAGCCATTTTGCACAGGCACAGTACAGCTACAGCCATTTCGCACATGCACAAAATGGTTTGATCAGAATTCCAATAAAAAAAAATTTGCAATCAGGATTCCAAAAGAAATGTATCCAGCCGTCCCTTCCATTGTTGCTGAATTGTTCCACGGAAACTGAATGGCTGGTTCAAATTAATCCTACTTTTTTAGGATTGAAAATCACGTGTGTGTCAACCAAGGTACATTGCAAAGCAAAGACGCTCACTGAAATCTAATTGTGACCTCATACCACTAAGGAGTGTAGCTACTAGGGGTGGGACTATCGGATCTACCAGTATCCAATAATACCGGTATTTGGTGTACTGGCAGAATCGGATTAAACCCGGTAAACCGGTGTTATTTACCGGATTCCCCTACCGGATTTGTTTACATTGCGGCCATTCAAACGAATGCCTGCAATGTAAAAAAAAAACCACAAAAAAAGCCAAACACTTTCCCTCCCCGAGTCCAGGCTGCGCAGGTGGAAGGGGGGACACCCCACCCACCCTGCCCAGCCTGGATTTAAAGTTAAACAACAACAAAAATTTTCCCCAAGTCCCTAGTGCCAGCTCCGGGCTGCCGCCAGCGAGTGCGACCCAGAGCCAGCAGCCAGCGCACCAGCAGCAGATAAGTGTGCCGGTTCTGTACTGATCCCTGGGGTGGGGGTGGTTTAACAACCCCCCCCACCCCAGGGATCACCCTACCTCCCCACCCAGGGATCACCATTGCCTACCTTGAGCTCTGGGCGGTGGCGGTCTGGAAGCTTCAGCGCTGGCTGTGGGGCTGCCGGCTTCAGCCCGCTACTAGGCCTTCCGGGGAAACCTGGAAGTCCACCGGAAGGCCTAGTAGCGGGCTGAAGTCGGCAGCCCCACAGCCAGCGCTGAAGCTGCCGAACCACCACCGCTTCCACCGCCCGGCTCTCAAGGTAGGCAATGGCAATCCCTGGGTGGGGAGGTAGGGTGATCCCTGGGGTATGGGGGTTGTTAAGCCACCCCCACCCCAGGGATCAGTACAGAACCGGCACACTTACCTGCTGCTGGTGTGCTGGCTGCTGGCTCTGGCTCGCACTTGCTGGCGGCGGCCTGGAGCTGGCACTAGGGACTTGGGGAAAATTTTTGTTGTTGTTTAACTTTAAATCCAGGCTGGGCAGGGTGGGTGGGAGGTGTCCCCCCTTCCACCTGCGCAGCCTGGACTCAGGGAGGGGGGAGGGTTTGGGGTTTTTTTATTTCAATGGGGACAGTTCCCCATTGAAATCAATGTAAAAGATCCGGTACCGGTAAACTGGTATTAATCCAGTAAACCATTTTTTTTAAATCCAGGAACTGATAAAACTGGTACCCGGTATTTGCCGTGATGTCCCACCCCTAGAAGCTACTCAACTCCCTAGGTAGGGTTGAGAGGCGGGATGGGAATTTTGGTTTCAGAATAATCCGTAACTGCTCAGAATGGGCTGCTATGGGTTAATATGAAGCAACCCATAATTTAGGCCCTCCCAGTTATGAATCTGAGTTTCAGATCTTTATTTCCCCCCACCCCATCCCCCGGGGCCCTGGAATGTACTTACTAGCCTTGGAGCTTGATTGAAACACCACAGCTGCTGTGGGGGCTTCCAGCAGGCTCCCTTTCCATGGCATCCACACCGATCTGGATCATGCATGTGAAAAATGGCCACCAGGGCTGTTTTGCGCATGCACAAAATGGCCACTGCCGTTAACCAAAAGACGGTGGCCAAAATGACATTGCCACCATTTTGATTAAGGCTGGGGGTCATTTTACAGAAATTACAAATCCAAATCCGAAATAGACCCAAACCCATAATTTCACCCCAACACCCATCCCTAGTTTATGGGAATGTCCCTTATTTCAGAGTCCTACAGCTCTATAGAACATAATGGGCATCCCTTATTTACATAAGACATCCCTTATTCTGAACACCACAGCTCTATGAAACGAAACATAATGGGCATTTCTTATTTCAGTACCTCTTAGCTCTGTAGTGTCCCTTATTTTGAAATTTTAGTCTGGCAACCCTATTCCTAGGTATTGCTAACTTGTTATTTATTATTCCTATTGTGGCAAGGCCTCGAGGCTTTATTTTATTTATTTTATTTTATTTATAATTATTTATTAGCCGCCCCCTCATGCCAGCGGCATCTCGGGGCAGTGTACAACAAATAAAACAATAACATTTTTAAAATTATCATAAATTTTTAACATTTTAAAACAGCCCCCAACCACCACTTTTAACATATCTTTAAAAACCAAAACAACCCCCCCCCCCCATCTACCCTATCTTCCCACCTTCCCCTCCGAAGGCCTGGGCAAACAGCCAGGTCTTGCAGGCTTGGCAGAATGCCAGCAGACCCACGGCCAGGTGGGCTTCCTCCAAGAGGGAATTCCAAAGCTGCAGCCAGGCCACCGAGAATGCCCTTTCCATTGTGGCCCCTCGCTTAACATGGGGGATGTCCAGGAAGGTGCCCCCGGCAAACCGAAGGGATCGCTCTGAGGCGCGGAGGGCGAAGCAGTCCCCGAGGTATGAGGGGCCCAGACCGTATAGGGCTTTAGAGATCAAAACTAACACCTTGAATCTGGCTCAGTATGCTATAGGCAGCCAATGCAGAGCACAGGTGTCATGTGCTCCTGCCACCCCGTCCCCATAAGGAGACGGGCTGCCGCATTCTGCACTAGCTGCAGCCTCCGGACCAGAAACAGGGGAAGCCCCATGTAGAGCACATTGCAGTAGTTCAGTCTCGAGGTGATAAAGGCATGAATGAGATTGGCCAGGTCGGGCCCAGAAATGTATGGTCGGAGCCTCCGTACCAGATACAGCTGGTGAAAAGTGGCTGTAGCCACTGCCTCCACCTGCTGGCCCAGACGGACATCCAAATCCAACACCATCCCCCAGACTCCGAACCTGCTGGGCTACAAGCAGGCAGACCCCTTGTACCAGAGGAGCCAACATCTCCCTCGCCCTTCCCACTACCATTACCTCTGTCTTATCAGGATTAAGTTTCATTGTGCTCTGCCGCATCCAATCCGCCACTGCCTCCAAACATTGGGAAAGTAATGAGACAACAGGACCTGGGTCAATTGAAAACAAGGAGGTACAGCTGAGTATCATCAGCATATTGGTGACATTGCACCCCGAACCCTCTCACGATCTCCCCCAGGGGCTGCGTATACACATTAAATAATAGTGGGGACAGAATCAAACCCTGCAGAATGCCACAGGTCAAGGCCTGGGGGCTAGATGTTTTAGCCCCCAACACCACCCACTGGCTTCTCCCCGAGAGGAATGAGCGGAACCACCCAAGAACAGTCCCGTCCAGCCCCCCCCAGGTCTCGCAGCCATCTCAACAGATGCCCATGGTCCACGGTATCAAAAGCAGCCAAGAGATCTAGCAGGATCAGAATTGTTGAACATCCTGCATCCATCTCCCAGCAGAGATCATCCACCAAGGCCACCAATGCCATCTCAGTACCATAGCCAGGGCGGAACCCAGACTGAAAAGGGTCAAAGAAACTGATACTATCCAGATGCGCCTGTAGCTGCAGTGCCACTGCCCATTCAATAACCTTCCCAAAAAAGGGAAGATTAGAGATGGGGCAGTAGCTGGCAAGTACGTCCACATCCAAAGATGGCTTCTTCAACAGGGGGCACACCACAGCCTCCTTGAGACTGGGTGACAGCCTCCTCTGATGGAGGGACACGTTGACCACCTTTGCCAGCACTGTCCCCAATGTCTCCCTGAAGACTTTCACCAACAAGGATGGGCACGGATCTAATTCACAACTAGTGGCCCTGACTGACCCCAGAACATCCACCGTATCGGCTGGCGTCACTTCCCAAAACTTCTCCCAGAAAGATCAACCAGACGGTGCCTTCATAACCTCATGCTCCTCGCCTACTGCTTCCAACCCTGTGTCAAAATTACTCTGGATCTGAGTGATCTTGTCCACAAAGTAGATGGCAAACTCCTCACAGCAGGCCTGGGACAAGTCGTTGACCCCTACTTGCACCGCAAGCTCTGAACACATGCGCTCAGGTATGCATGTGAACCACGCGAACAGCAGAGCTGTGCAGGGCAAAGGCGGGACCGATGCGACCCGCGAGTCCACACTTACCATGTCCCGGGGGATGAAGCAGGCACAGTTCCTGCTCCATCCCCGTGTCATGGCATGTGAGGGCTCAGGGGTCACATCGGCCCGGGCTGTGCCTTTGCCCTGTGTGGCTCTGCTATTTGAGTGGCGCACATGCAGGCCTAAGCACACACATTCTGGCTCACGCCCTGCACCTGCGGCCAGCTTAAGCTGGCCACAGGATGGCACCTAAGTCAATAAAACAAACAAATGTGAGTAAATGGAAAGATCATTCGCTCTTCTTCAAAGGTGGGAGAATGGAACAGACATGTTCAAAAGTAGCTCAGGGTCCAGGGAGACCCACTGGCACAACCCTCATTCACTTCAATGAATACATGATTCCGTGAAGGATCAGGCGTTAACAGCTACCTTGCTTGGTAGGTAAAGCAAAGGGAACAGCAGTTGCTGCTATCACAGCTTCTGTACAGCTGTTGCTGATGTAACAATAGGCTATTCTGACCACAGTCAAGTTGGAGGAGTTAGCAGTAGTTACAGGAGGAGTTACTTTAAGTTTTAAAGGAACACCTCATCTTTGTTTAATTTTAAAGGAACAGCTCATAAGTAAAGCAAAGGGAACATTCATTATTATTATATATAAAAATAATCCCATGAAGTATCATGAGTTAACAGCTAGTCTGGTCATAATTGCAGGTGCTGAACACTTGATATTTGAACTTGAGTAAAAAGATGTCTAGGGTAAAGACAGGAATTAAACTCAGATCTTTTGGATAGTCAGCTACTACCGTAATTGGAAGACTATTCTATTTTGCACTGGTAAACACTCAGAATCAGTGTCTTTGACTGCTTCCTGACATGGTTTGTGGGTCTGTTCTTGTAAAATGCCTCATGCTCCTCATGCCAAATGAAATCAGCAAGTACTGAAGTTGCTCAGCAACTTTCAGGACTAGGCGCTCTTAAATCATCGAATTGCGCTCAGTCAAGAATATCGCATTATTAGCTCCAGCATCCTATGTGTGCCAACCTGACCTCAACTGCCGAAGTGAGTGAGTAATGGTATAACCTAACCGCAGCAACAAACATACAGGAACAGGACTTTGCAATATTTAGATTTCCTGTCAAATGGGGGGATTAGAGCTATTTTTACAAGTGGTGGGAAAATGGTTCTGAAATCACTCTTAGGCTTATAGAGCATGTGGCCTGGGCAATAAAACCAGCTCAGTTAAGGATGTATAAGAATACTTCCTCCTTTCTATCTCAGCACTTGTAACCTCCTCCTGCTGCTTTGAAACATGTTCCCTTAAGCTACAGATAAACCCTTTTCATTTTGGCTGCCCTTAGTCATCGTTTCCAATAGCTTCATGTGCCCATGTTAGACAGGAAATACTTCTGATCCTGCCCCTTTCTTAGCTTAATTTTCTACCTCTGCATTCCTGTAATAGACTCCTATGAACTTCTCCCTACTAGGCAGGAGAGGCAGGATATAAATGATGAAAATAAATAAATAGATAAATAAATAAATGTTTCCATTCTACTATTCTGGCCTGGTTCCCATCTGCTCAGGGAATGCACATCCATCCACTAAAGGAGAGAGAGAGAGAGAGAGGTGGTTGCTGTGCTGATCCCAAAGGCAGGAGTTGAAGACTTGGGGTATTTTCAGACATTACGGGATCGCTGCTCACCACACTGAATCACAGTGTATCCCGTGTGGTTGCAGCGATTGTGGCAACGTCTGTTTGAGCCCCACCAGATGTTCACCACGGTGAATTCCTGGCGGGGTTCAAAGCTAACCATGGTTCTGGAAGTGAGGCTGGCCTCACCACCAGAACCGTGGTTAGGGTGGCCACGATTTGGGACGGGACTGGCAATGGCCACAATGAACGTCTGTTTGCCAGCCCTGTCCTGGAATCGGGTCCCAACCACGGGACGGGATCAGATGCAGCGGGCGGCCAGGGGCGGGAGGCGGGGGTGGGGGGGCTGAGTGGCTGCAGATCACGCCACGCAGCCCTGCCCCTCCGAGATTCCCCTCTGCAATCAGGCCAGTACATCTGATGGATGGCCAGTCTGAGATGGATCCTGGTCCAGGATTCAGCGTGGCGGACCAAAAGGACTGTCACATCTGAAATTACCCAAAGGGTGAAGCCACATGAGACGTTACCATGATTTGGGCAGCCTTACCCCAATTTGGGCACCACTGCCATGAGATGCAGTGGCTCATATGCCCAGCTACCACCAGATGTTCACCCCACCCTAGGGCGGGGAGGCAACTGGCTGCTACGCCCTGCGTCCTCGGAAAAAGGCCAGGGATGCAGGGCATAGCAGCCTTACCCAAGGTGGGGTAAGGCTGCCCAACTCCTGGTAGCTCCCCATCTGTCCCGCCCCATGGTGAGGTCTGCCACAGGACTTTGAGCAGCACCACATCACAGCCCTGGGGTAGGGGTGGGATAGTGGTAGGGTGGCCATACCTCCCCTTTAAGAGGATGCTTATGAAAAATACATATTGCAGGGCTGCATTAGTTCCAGTGCAACCCTGCACCATGCATTTTTCATAAGAATCCCCTTTGAAAGGGGAGGCATGACCACCCTAGATAGTGGGCGGCCTGGGGTAGGGTGGATCAGGGGGGCTGGGCACCCGTGCACATGACCAGTGCCTTGGTCTATCCTGGGGTGTGGCAGCACATCTAGCAATGGCCCACCCAGTTTCCCTGTGGGGGACAGACTGTGTGCTCTGCTCTCTGTGCTGACCCTAAGGTGTGGCAGCTGTGATTGCCCAATCGTGGGTGTACATGGGATCAGTCCCTCCTGGCTTGGGTGGTTTCATCCAAAGTCTTAGAGATGATCTCTGTTATTGGACAAATTACTGTCAGACCAAAGCTTTCAGACCAAACAAAGCCTTGCCTTGTTATATGTCTGAGGAAGGGCCCTGTTTTACCTGAAAGTTTGGAAAATTTCACCAACAATAGTTGGTCAAAAAAGAGTTCATCTGTCACCATCCATTGAAGCTATTTATTTGAATACATAATAATATAAAGTTACAAAAAGAGCTAAAATCAACACTCCACAAAATGTATTTATTTATTTATTTAATGAATTTATACCCCGCCCCTCCTGAATCCAGCTCGGGGCAGCTTCCAACAATAAAATACAATTTAAAACAATCCAAAAACCACTTTAAAATACCATATAAACATTTAAAACAACATATAAAACAGGGCCAGGGATATAAATCGCTTGGGATAGGGAAATAAAAAAATCACTATCCACCCCCTCCCCAAAGGCCTGGGCAAACAACCAGGTCTTGCATTTCCGCCAAAATTCTAATAGACTTGGGACCAGGCGGGCCTCCTCCGGCAGGAAGTTCCAAAGATGTGGCCCGGCCACCGAGAATGCCCTCTCCATTGAGGCCTCCCGCTTTACGCGGGGGACCTCCAAGAAGGCACCCCCGGCAGACCAAAGGACCGAAGGGCGCGGATTATAAAATAAATCTACAAGCCAAATCAAAGGTCTTGCATAACTTCTAGAAACTGGTCAGTCCCAGGCAGGGATGGTCTTACTACAGGGCAACCTGGGGGTGATTGTCCCAGGTCCCACTATTTTCTCTACTTCTGGGGCCCTGCAATGGCCCCTGTTTTCACCAAGACTGGGTGCAGGCCCCCACTCCCTCTCAAACATGGCCACCTCAAGGGCTTCATGGATGGTACCGGGCCCCCAGGGGAATGGGGCCACCAGGAGCACCGCATTTTATCTTTGCCCTGGGCTCTGCAAATTCTAAGGCTGACCCTGGTCTCGGGTTTTGGAGAACCTTCAGAGGGAGTTCCAAAGCTGTGGAGCAGTTTCCATTGACTTTAATGGATGGAGGAATGAGCCTTCAGTTTGTTTATAGTCTCTTCCCTTGTAATGGACAAAATTTAGAGTCAGATTAGGACTTTCATTGCACTGTGTGGCTGCAGCATAGCTAAGAATGGCCTCCCTATCTTTCTATCTATGGTGTATACACAAACAGTTGAGAGCACCTTCCACAAAAAAACGAATAGCAAAGGCCAAAGTAGGCTTCACTGAGTGTTTGGCTCTTCTTTTTCAGAGAAACTTGGTTACTATTTGTCACCAAATGCAGCAAAATCTCTACGGCCAGCCCACAAAACCAAGGACCGGTCCAGATTAGGACTGCGTCAATCCAGAGATTGGTTGCGCTGCCTAGGCAGTGCGATTATGCACTGTCCTTTGTTTGGGTTTTGTGAGAGAGGCACAGTTCATACTTTCATTGAGCCATATTTTAACTGCACCAGCGCTGACCTACAGCTACACCACAAAAATTCAAGGCAGTTAATCCAAAGAGGCATGATATTAAAAAAGAAAAATCATAATGGATGCAGTCTTTCTGAATCGTTAACTTTGGTTCAGTTCCTGTTTGCCTGCTGCTTTTCCCTCTGCTGGGTTATCATCATTTCAACAATATCACTTTTTAAAAGAAGGCTGACTAAATTGTGCTCAGAATTACAAATGAAGCCCAACTGGTCCCCAGAATAGGGCTGGAATATCATCTGCTCATTTATTGTTGAACTGTCTGCAAATCCCAGTGTTCAGTTTGATTTTTGTAGTGTAGAAAAGAACAACATTGTAGTCTGTCATAATTTACAAACCCAAAATAACATATTGCACTTAGCACACTTCATTGTAAGATTTCAAAGTGCTTTTGGAAGCATCTAATTAAGTTTTAATTGAGGTCAAATGCACATTCTATTTGGAAAGTCCTCAAAGCATTGAATACATTGAGATGCAGACTACACACAGGGACATACTCCTCTTTAATTGAAATGCAAACACCTCTAAAGTGAAACAAACCTTAGTTTAACAGCTCACAGCAACGTTGCACTCTAGCCTTTGGAAGGATGTGAAAATCTCTGTATCTAAGTGAAATGTCTGGGAAAAACAGGGTTGCACAATAGAATGCTTTAGTTAGAATTCAGCTTGGATGTCTGGTTTAACATTAACACTGCAATATTTTATTTATTTATTTTCCTTCAATTTTTGGGCCGCCCCCTCCTGCCACAGCAACTCAGAGCAGCTCACAACATAGTAAAAACATATACAAATATAATATAATAAACATAAATAACACATTAATAAACTAAATAATTACAAATATCAATAAATATAAAACATACCTCAAGGCGGAGATAAAAACCCTACCCTCCCAACCCCTCCACCCATCACTCATCTCCCTCGTCAAAAGCCTGGTGGAACACCCAGGTCTTACAATGTCTTCAGAAAGAGGGGAGGTCTGGGGCCTCTCTTGGGAGGGAGTTCCACAGCCGTGGTGCAACCACCAAAAATGCCCCCCTCATCGTCACCATCTGAGATACCTGGGGGACTCCAAGAAAGGCTCCCCCAGCCAACCACAGGGGCCAATCCAAAACCATGTGTGTGTGAGGCGATCCTGTAGATACATGGGGCCCAGGCTATTTAGGGCTTTATAGATCAAAACCAACACCTTGAATTGGGCCTGGAAGACTATAGGCAGCCAGTGCAACAAACAAAGCACTGGTGTAATGTGATCATGGCAACCCATCCCTGTAAGCAAACAAGCTGCCACGTTCTGCACCCGCTGCAGTCTCCAGACCAAGGGTAGCCCCACGTAGAGCATGTTGCAATAGTCTAGTCTTGAGGTGATGAAAGCATGGATGATGGTGACTAAATCTGCATCAGAAACATATGACTGAAGCCGTCACACCAGATGTAATTGGCAAAATGCTCCCTTCTCCAATCTCCACAGCTGCCACCTGGACAACCAGGTGAAGTGGTGAGTTAAGGAGCACCCCCAGACTACGAACCTGCGAGACCAAAAGAAGGCAGACCCCATCCATGACAGGTGCCACCACTCCCTCAGTCCCTCCTACCAGCATCACCTCCGTCTTGTCAGGATTCAGCTTCAGATGGTTTGTTCTCATCCAGTCCCCCACAGCCGTCAAACTCCAGGTAAGCATTGAGACTGCCGGGCCTGGATCAGTTGAAAAAGAGGTAAAATTGGGTGTCATCTGCACACCAAACCCTTTGATGATCTTGCCCAAGGGCTGCATGTACACATTGAACAGGAGAGAGGACAGATTAGAACGATGTGGAACTCCACACACAAGGTCCCGGGGAGAAGATGAAAAATCACCGAGCACCACATGCTAGGGAGTTCAGAGTTCAACCCGAACTCGGCCTGTTCGGACGACCAAACCGAACTTCCAAACCGAACGCTTGAACTTCCGAACAGTTTGAAAAAGTTTGGGTGAGTTCAGATGAGTTCGGGGGCGGGACAAACGTGACTTTGGGCAGGAAAAACAGCTGAGGAGCAGACTTTCTGGCACCAGGGGTGGACACCAGAGGTGGTTTCAGGGCCAAAAATACCAATACTGAAAAAAAATCGCTTTCGGTACCGATAGCACTTTTTTTAATGTTCAGCCGAGTTCAGATGAACTGAACTCCGCCGAACCGAACAGCCGAACCCGAACTCGGGTTTCAAACTGAACGACTGAATGTCTGAACATCCGAACGGTGTTCTGTTCACCCATCCCTACCACACGCTGAGTTCTTCCAGTCAGGAAGGAATGGAACCTTTCAAGAACAGTCCCAACCACCCCGACTCAGTCCCACAAGCCGGTCACCAACATTTCATGGTCAATGGTATCAAATGCAGCTGAAAGATTAACAGGATCGATCAACCCTGGTCCAACTCATGGCGAAAATCATTGACCAAGGTGCAAGTGCAGTCTCAGTGCCAAAACCCAGATGAAAGCCAGACTTCAAGGGATCCAGAAAATTGACATAGTACAAATGCCTCTGAAGCTGCCAAGCCACCACCTATTCAATAACCTTCCCTAAAAAGGACCGCACTACTGCCTGGCACTCTGTCAAGGGAGGCATTGACCACCCCAGCCAACAAGGGCCCCAACGTCTCCTGGCTGACCTTAACCAGCCAGGATAGGCACAGGTCCAGTTCACAATAGGTGGTCCTAATTGCCCCAAAGACATCCTCTGCATCAGCAGCCAACACCCACTGGAACTGATCCCACAAACAGGACAAGACGGAGCTTCCATTACCTCCAGTTCTCCTACTTCTGCAAGCATGGCATCAAAGTCATGGTGAATTCGAGCAATTTTATCAACATAACAGTCGACAAAAATGTCACCGCGAGCACTGGAAAATTCCAGTTCCAGGCGGAGGGAGGCCAGACTGACCAGCCCCCTCACCACCCGGAAAAGCTCAACTGGACACAACTTTGTGTATGCTATGAGAGCAGCAAAGAACTTATTCTTTGCTGTCCACACAGTCACAGCATAGGTTTGTAAGCTAACTCTATGCTGCAATCAGTTGGCTTCAGCACAAGAACGCCACCATCGCTCCAACCACCGCCCTTCTCATTTCATCCACCACAGGTCATCCGTGAACCAGTCAGACCTGCATTTATTTAATTTATTTATTTATTTATTAGTTCTTGCATTTGTATCCCACCCCTCTTGCCCATGGGTGACTGGAGGCAGCTAACAATAAAAGCAAATTATCAAAATATAAAACACAAAATAAATACAGTATAAATAATCAGTACACATTAATACTCATGAGTTTGTACAGATAAAAACCCCTCCCCAATCTTAACCCATTCCACCCACCCCCTCTCCCTTACCAAACGCCTAGCAGAAGAGCCAAACCTTACAGCTATGCCAGAAGGCAAGGAGATATGGGCCACGGTAGTTCTCCACTGGGAGGGCATTCCAAATTGATGGCGCAGCTGCCGAGAATGCCCTCCTTCTTGTACAGACCCGCCAACAATGCAGGACCTCCAGGATGGTTCTCCTGGATGACCGCAGGAGTCACCTAAGGACTCTGGAGCTGAAGCGATCTTCCAGATAAACAGGACCTTTAAAGGCTTTAAAGGTTAAAACCAGCACCTTGAATTAGGCCCGGAAGACAATGGGCAGTCAGTGCAGTGCTTTGCGCACTGGTGTAATGTGCTCTCTGCAGCCTGTTCCAGTCAAGAGATGGGTCACAGCATTCTGCACCAGCTGCAGCTTCCAGACTGTCACCCGAGGCAGCCCCACACAGAGTCCATTGCAATAGTCCTGTCTTGAGTTGACAAATGCATGGATGAGGGTGGTGAGGTCTGAGTCTGAAACATATGGGTGGAGCCTTGTCACCAGATGTAATTGGTGAAAGGCACCCCTGGTCACAGCCGACACCTAAGGGTCCAAGCACAGCTGAAAATTCAGGAGTACCCCCCAGGCTCCGTACACATGAAACTAATGGAGGTTGCACACCCCCTATAACAGGGGTGCTGTCCTCTCTTAGATCATTGACCCAAACCACCACCATCATCACCTCCATTTTATCAGGATTCAGCTTCAATCGACTCGACCTCATTCAGTCCCCCACAGCAGCCAGACACCGGGACAGCGAGGCCTGGGTCAGATGAAAACGACAGATACAGCTGGGTGTCATCTGCGGATTGATGACAACTAACTCCCCAGCTGCGCATGACCTCCCCAAGCAAGCGACTTCATATACACATTAAATATGAGAGGGGACAGAATAGAACCCTGCAGGACACCGCATACAAAAGTCCCAGGAAGAGATATACAATTCCCTAGGCCCACTCACTGCAATCTGCTGGCAAGGTAAGAACAGAACCATTGTAAAATGGTTCCATCTACCCTGGCCAAGTCCCACAGGCAGGTCACCAACAACTCATGGTTCATGGTATCGAAGGCTGCTGAGAGATCCAGTAGAGTTGTGCAACTGCTATCCATTTCCACTAGGGTCATCGACCAAGGCCACCAATGCTGTCTCCATGCCATAACCCAGACAAAAGCCTAACTGTGTGGGATCTAGAAAACCAGTGTGGTCCAAGTGTACCTACAGTTGCTGGGCCACTACCATTCAATAACCTTCCCTAAAAAGGGAAGGTTAGAGACAGGCCGGTAGCTCATGGGGGCATCCACATCAAGAGATCATTTCTTAAGGATGGGCCAAACCATAGCCTCCTTGAGGAAATCTGGCACCCTCCCTTCCCGAAGGGAGGTGTTAATAACCCGGGCCAACACCAGCCCCAATGTTTCTCTGGAGACCTTAACCAACCAGGATGGACAGGGATCTAATTTGTAGGGATCTACGAACGCAGTTCAGATGACCGAACCGAACGGCAGAACTGAATGCGGAAACCCCCGAACAGTTCGGCCATGTTCAGGCAGGAAAAATGAGCCTGGCAGGCCCAGGCGGGGAGGGAGGGTCAGCTGAGGAGCAAACTTCCTGGCGCCAGGGGTGGAGAGGCTTGGACTAGCAGCCAGCCTGCCCAATCACCATTCCCCTTTTCCTCAGACCACTGACTTGGTAGTCTGCGATTGGCCAGGGGCTAGGCTGCACAGAGTCAATCGGGTTTGTGGTAAGGCAGGTGCAGCAAGTAACAAAAGTAATTGCCCCCCCCCTTCCAATTCATTCTGAGCTAGCCACTGCTCCTGTCAGCAGGCGTTTTCAGAACTCTCCCTCTCCTAGCAGTTTGTGTTCCTCCAAATCCATTGCCATCCTCCTCCTATTTCACCCATTGCCACACATTTACCTCATATTTTAATTTATTTAGATTAGATTAGATGGATTTAGGTATTATTTTTATTTTGTACCCCTCCCTCTGTTCTTTCTCCCTCCCCTCCATTGAATCCTTCCCTCCTCCCTGTAGATATTCAATCCCTGATTCCCTTCCCCTGTTTTGGATCGGTTTAGAGTAGGATTACATTGATTTAGGTTTCATTTCAGTTTTGTACCCCTCCCTGTGTTGTTTGTTGTGAGCTGTCTATGTCCCTCCCCCCATCCCACTGTGTGTGTATTATATATATACACACACACACACGTGTGTGTATTATATAGAGAGAATATTTGGGATAGATATATAGATAGATATATAGATATATATTATATTCCAAATTTGAATAAATAAATTTAAAAAAAATATACAATCTTCCTCTGCATTATTTGGGTGAAAGAAATGGAGAAGGGAAGCAGAAGAGGCCGGTCTTCTGCCCATAATGCAGGCAATGGGGCATGTGGTAGAGGTGGCAGGGGCCATGCTAGCAGAGTGGCAGCAGGCATCAGCAGCAGCCCAAGCCCATCACCACGCCCCAAACTAAACAGGTCTGATTTTGGGAGACAGGCTTCAGAGGCTCCTACAGTGGCACTAGGGGTGTGGTTTGGTGTCACCTCCTGCCAGCATCCTCCACTGCCACACAGGGCACTGGAAGACCTGCAGTCCAGGAGGCTGTGGATGTCTCTGCTGTGGCTGCAGGAGCAGGTGCAGGTGCTTCAGGGTCAGATGTTCATCATGGGCCACCATTGTCCCCCATTATTGATGTGATCCCTAGCAGTCCAGGGCTGGTAGATCCCACCCCGGCTGCTAGAGGCAGGGCCCAATCCCCAGACACTGGCAGCAGGGAGAGGAGAAGCAGTAACAGAAGTAGCTATAGGGGCCACAGGGAGAGTGGCAGCAGCATGGGTAGTCGATCAGCTTCAGGGTCCCAGTACTCCCCTTTGTGGGACATATCTCAGATTGGGGACAGTGAGACAGATACTAATCCTGTGGAGGAGATGTCTGGTGCTGAGGCGATGGGTGTCGCTCCAAGAGCTGTGTCGCCACCATGTTCTAACTCTCCCATCAGCGCTGTCAGTGGTGTGTCACCGGTGCAGGTCAGAAGGCAGGAGGGAGCAAAAAATCCTCCGTATGGGTGCATTTTAAGTTGGTGCGGGTGGATTATCCCAGGGACATGCAGTGCAGTTTGTGCCAAAAGATAGTGAAGCCTGGGCAGGTGCTCACCAACCATGGCACAACTGCCATGGTGAGGCACCTGAAGGCATGCCCCAGCACTGTACTGCTAAGAGGGAAGGCAGGGGCAGTGGATGCCAGTGGGTTCCTGACTGCAGTGGCAAGCCGTCCGCCTCCATCAGCTTGCAAGCATCCTTGAACACCTACCTGTAGCAGCAGGAGGGGTATTGCTGCTAGGGGGAAAACAGCAGCAGCAGCAGCAGCCAGTTGAGACCCAGATGCATCAGTGCACCATGGAGGAGCTGGGGTGGGGGCAGATGCCAAGTCCATTGGCAGCTGCAGGACATGGGGGGCAGCGTGGCTTTCAACTGAAAGTCATGAGCATGTTGGGGGAAATTATTACGCTCGATGGCCAGCCCTTCTCGGTAGTCGGGGACATGGGGTTTAGGTGCCTGATTGGCTTCCTTGCCCCCCAGTTTAAGCTGCCCTCAGGCACCACTCTGAGTTGGCAGGTGGTGCCAGCCTTGTACTGAGCTTTAAAGGAGTGGGTGAGGGAACAGCTGGCAGGGGTTGGGGGTGCCACCATCCACTTCACCACAGACCTGTGGTCGAGCAGAAATGTGCAGCACACCTACCTGGCAGTGACGGTGCACTGGTGGCAGGACCCGGAGGNGGAGCGGTATCACTGCTAGGGGGCAGCAGCAGCAGCAGCAGCAGCAGCAGCAGCAGCAGCAGCAGCAGTGCACCACGGAGGAGCTGGGGTGGGGGCAGCTGCCAAGTCCATCAGCAGCTGCAGGAAGTGGAAGGCGTGACTTTCAACTGAAAGCCACACGCAAGTTGGGGGAAATGATCGCACTAGATGGGCAGCCCTTCTCGGTGGTCGGGGACATGGGATTCAGGTGCCGCATTGGCTTCCTGGCCCCCCAGTTTAAGCTGCCCTCGCGCACCACCCTGAGTCGGCAGGTGGTGCCAGCCCTGTACCGGGTTTTAAAGGAGCGGGTGAGGGAGCAGCTGGCAATGGATGGGTGTGCCACCATCCACTTCACCACAGACCTGTGGTCCAGCAGGAATGCGCAGCTCGCCTACCTGGCAGTGACGGCACACTGGTGGCAGGACCCGGAGACAGCATTTGGCAGTGGCAGGAGGGGCCCTGAAGCAGGGTATAGGTGGGCCCTGCTTCAGGCAGAAGGCATGGATGGCCCCCACACCGCTCAGAAGATCGAGGCAGCCCTGACCGCCATGGTGAGGGAGTGGGTAGCGCCAGGTGCTCTCTTCACCAAGGGGTAGGACCCGGAGGCAGCATTTCAGAGTGGCAGGAGGGGTCCTGAAGCAGGGTATAGGTGGGCCCTGCTTCAGGCAGAAGGCATGGATGGCCCCCACCCTTCTCGGAAGATCGAGGCAGCCCTGACCGCCATGGTGAGGGAGTGGGTAGCGCCAGGTGCTCTCTTCACCAAGGGGTGCATGGTGACTGACAACATTGCCAACATGTTGAGGGCAGTCCGTGAGGGAGGATTCACCAGCATCCCTTCTGCTGCACACTAGGGATGTGCAAATAGGATGGAGTTCAAATGTTCAGACTAAAAACTTTGTTTGTATTCAGAGGTTTGGTCCCATGGAGTTCGGAACCCCCCCCCCGAACATTCGGAAAGTTTGGTCCTTCCTGGAGACTTGGGGTGCTCCAGGGACCCCATGGGTGCCCATGGTGGCATGGCACCCATCTGACACCTAGCAGCTGCAGCGGCAGCAGCAGAAAAGTCAGGAAGGCTTGGGGCTTGGTGGCTGGCACCCATAGTTGGCAGGGCATTGCAGGCTGGCAGGCATTGGTGGGTCTCAGATGGTCAGCCATGCCCTGACGGGAATCGGGCGGGCACCCCCAGGGGCCAAGTACTGTGCCTAAGTTCTTCTGAAGAACGGAAAGCATTTAAGAGTCCTCTTCTTTCCCCTTCAAAGAGGCTGGATACGTAACAGCAATTGGAACTGCATACCCCAAGCCTAGTTCCCATACAGGTTCTTTCTCCTGTGAGCTCCCAGAATGGTAGCCCTCTGGTGAAGAACTGGGAAAGCTGAAATGCAGAGAGGTCAAAGGACTTCCAAACCAGGAATTAGAACTGGGGTCTCTTGACTCCTGTCCTGTCCTAAAAATGAGCAATGCTGCTACCCACCCAAAGGCTTCTGAAAACAGATGTTCTGCTGGGCTGCCCGGCTCTGCCTGCAGGCCATGACAACACACATAAACCCACTTTGGGCACTGGCAGGCACTACTATAGCCCTGTCACTCCTGCTGTGATGGTGACTATAACTGGAGAACCCAGCACAGAGCGAGCAGAACTGGAGGCCTGCCAGCCTGCAATGCCTGGCCAAGTAGGGGTTCCAGCCACCAAGACATGGTCAGGCCTCTGTCACTGCTCCACCAATGTCTGGTAGCCTGCAATTCCCAGCCAAGTAGTACCTGCCGGTGCCCAAAGTGGGGTTGCGCATGTTGTCATGGCCTGCAGGTGGAGACCCAGCAGCAGAAGCTGGAAAGGCTTGGGGCTTGGTGGCTGGCACCCATAGGAGGTGGGGCATTGCAGGCTGGCATCGGTGAAGCAGTGGCAGAGGCCCAGCCCAAACTTGGTGGCTTGCACCCCTACTTGGCTGGGCATTGCAGGCTGGCAGGCCTCCAGTTCTGCTTGCTCTATGCTGGGTTCTCCATTTCTAGTTGCCATAACAGCAGGTGGTGGCTGGCTGGCCACATGAATCACCATAGGGCAAGGTTACTTGACCAATTTGCAGAAGAGTTGGTTGAGATCTGGCGAGAAGGATGCCCGCCTGCAATGCCCAACCCCGTATCGGTGCCAGCCACCACTGAGCCCGGGTCGGGCCTCTGCCGCAGCTCCACCAATGCCTGGCAGCAGGCAATGTCTATTTATTTAGAAGGGTACCATCCTCAAGGGGAATTGGTCTTAGTAACAGAGCAGGTAAGAAGTTGTGTCACTGAATATTCAGCATGAGGCCACTTCCCTCAGTGCTTTGGCACAATGGAAGTTGTCATGCACAGTGCTGGGTAATACTGGTTCTGATCCTTCAGGATTATGTCCAGTTAAGATGGATCCTTTGCCTGCACCTCCTCTCTCTCCCTCAATATTGGGGATGGAGGAATTTGATCTCCCCTCAAACCAATTGGGTTTTGCAACTGCAGATGAAGTGGAAGAATGATGGGCAGGCCCCCTAAGGAAGTCTTTTATATCTCTATAGTTTCTTGGAAAATTTTGGTTTGGAAAACCAAATTAATGGATAATGATTTTGGTTGTTTCATTAGATCCTTTGACATTATTTTGCTCCAAGAAACGTGGCATGTGGGGCAATTGGACTTGGACGGGTATGTGTCATTTCTTGTGGACGTTACCCCATCTGAAGTGAAGGGTAGGCCTAGCAGGGGTTTGGGCTGTTTAATATCTTAAACAGACACACTGGCAGGCCTCTAGTTCTGCTTGCTCTATGCTGGATTCGCCAGTTCTAGTCACCATCACGACTGGGTGTTGCAGGCTGCCAGGCATCGGCGGTGCAGTGGCAGAGGCCCGGCCGGGGCTTGGTGGCTGGCACCCCTACTTTACCGGGTGTTGCAGGATGCCAGGCATCAGTGAATCAGTAGCAGAGGCCTGGCCAGGGCTTGGTGGCTGGCACCCCT
>QEPC01012560.1:1428642-1467613 GCA_003113815.1 Sphenodon punctatus | reverse complement strand
CTGGAATGTAGGCTCCAGAACCCTGAGAGTGGGTCCTGGGGTGGGAGTGGCTGGCTGTTTCTTGATGCCATGGAATGACATCGCTCTGTGAGCGGAATGACAGCCCCAGAACCCTGATGTTGAGTCCTGGGACTAGAGTGGAGCTTCTAGATTTATTTATTTAATATATTTATATTCCACCCCTCCTGCAAACAGCTCAGGGCAGCTAACAACTTTTAATTAAAACAATTTTAAAAATATTTAAACAATCATAAAAAACCTTACAAAAACAGAGGACAAAAATTTACAAAAAATAATAAGAAAGGGTAGGGTGATATAAACCCATTAACCCACCCTCCCCAAAGGCCTGGGCAAATAGCCAGGTTTTACAAACTCACCGGAATGTTAAAAGACTCAGGACCAGGCGAGCTTCCTCCGTGAGAAAATTCCAAAAGGTGCAACCCAGCCACCAAGAATGCACTCTCCATTGTGGCCCCCCGCATAACACGGGGGACCTCCAAGAAGGCACCCCCGGCAGACCGAAGGAGCCACTCTGGGGCACAGAGGGCGAGGTGATCCCTGAGGTATGAGGGGCCGAGACCGTGAAGGGCCTTATAAATCAACACCAGTACCTTGAACGTGGCTCGGCATACTATTGGCAGCCAGTGCAGAGCCCGAAGCACAGGTGTTATGTGGTCCCGGTGACCTGTCCCTGAAAGGAGGCAGGCCGCCGCATTCTGCACTAGCTGCAGCCTCCAAACCAGGAACAAGGGCAGCCCCACGTAGAGCGCATTGCAGTAGTGCAGCCTCAAGGTGACGAAGGCATGGACAAGGGAGGCCAGGTCCAGGTCAGAGACGTACAGACACAACCTCTGCACCAGATACAGATGGCGGAAGGCAGCCTTCACCACCCCCTCTACCTGCTGCTCCAGACGGAGATCCACGTCCAGCACCACCCCCAGACTCCGGACCTGTTGAACTACAGGAGGGAGAACTCCCCCACTCAGGGGGGCCGACGCCTCCCTCGCTCTCCCCACCACCATCACCTCCATCTTATCTGGGTTGAGCTTCAGTCTGCTCTGCCACATCCATTCCGCCACGGCCCCCAAACACTGGGATAGCAACAAGACGGCAGGGTCTGGGTCAGCTGAAAAAGAGAGGTACAGCTGAGTATCATCAGCATATTGGTGACAATGCACCCTGAACCATCTCACGACCTCCCCCAAGGGCTGCATATAAACATTAAATAATAATGGAGACAGAATGGAACCCTGCGGAACGCCACAGGACAAAGCGCGGGGGCAAGTTGTTTCATCTCCCAGCACTACCCACTGGCTTCTCCCCAAGAGGAATTAATGGAACCACTCAAGAACGGTCACATCCAGACCCCCCAGGTCACGCAGCCATCTCAACAACAGCCCATGGTATCAAAAGTGGCCGAGAGATCTAGCAGGACAAGAAATGTTGAACGTCCTGCATCCATCTCTCAGCAGAGATCGTCTACCAAGGCCACCAACGCTATCTCAGTGCCATAACTGGGGCGGAACCCAGATTAAAAAGGGTCTAGGAAACCAATGCTATCTAGATGCACCTGGAGCTGGAGCGCCATCATTCAATAACCTTCCCTAAAAAGGGAAGGTTAGAGACAGGTCAGTAGCTGGTGAGTGCGTCCACATCCAGTGACATGGATGAACAGCTCCCCATGCCTATAACGTAGGCCCCAGAACCCTGATGGTGGGTCCTGGGACTAGAGTGGCAGCTTCTAGATGATGTGGATGGACAGCTCCCTGTATCTGTAAAATAGGCCCCAGAACCGTGATGGTGGATCCTGAGGCTGGAGCGGCTGACTGTTTCTTGATGCCATGGAATGACAGCTCTCTGTGAGCAGAATGACGGCCCCAGAACCCTGAGAGTGGGTCCTGGGGCTGGAGTGGCTGGCTGTTTCTTGATGCGGTGGAATGACTGCTCCCTGCGAGCGAAATGATGGCCCCAGAACCCTGACAGTGGGTCCTGGGACTAGAGTGGCAACTTCTGGATGAAGTGGAATGACAGCCCTCCCTGCCTGGAATGTAGGCCCCAGAACCTTAAGGGTGGCTCCTGGGACTGGAGTGGCTGCTTCTTGATGCAGTATAATGACAGTTCCCCATGAGCGGAATGATGGCCCCAGAACCCTGCTGGTGGGTCCTGGGACTGGAATAGCAGCTTCTGGATGACGTGGATGGACAGCCCTCTCTACCTATAATGTAGGCCCCAGAACCCTGATGGTGGGACCTGGGGCTGAAGTGGCTGCTTCTTGATGCCGGGTATAACACCTAAATCTATGTAATCTAAATAAATGAAACTACTGAAGCAAATGTGTGGAAATGGGTGAAATGGCAATGGATTTGGTGGAACACAAACTGCTGGCAGGAGAGTTCTGAAAATGCCTGCTGACTGGATCAGTGGCTAGCTCAGAATGAATTGGAAAGGGGGGGGAGGGCAATTACTTTTGTTACCTGTTAGTTGCATCAGCGGAACAGCGGCAGAGGCATGGCCAGGGCTTGGTGGCTGGCACCTCTACTTGGCTGGGCATTGCAGGCTGGCTGGCATCGGTGGAGCAGCAGCAGAGGCATGGCCAGGGCTTGGTGGCTGGCAGCTCTACTTGGCCGGGCATTGCAGGCTGGCATCATACTCAACCGAGCTCAAGAAGCTCTAATGCAAATTGGGCAAGCCTTGCCCAGTGGTGAATCTTGTGGACACCCAGCCCCCACCCACCGGTGCCCTCATTCAAGCTATGCCCGTCGACAAGAATGAGGAGCAAATGGCTGATATGTAGTACCAGCAGCAGACATTGGATTGCCAGGGCACAGAGCCCGTGGAACAGCAGAGGTGGCATCAGCAGAGGCAGGAGCAGTGGATATTCAATTGCTGGGGCACAGAACCCATGACACAGACAGCAGAGGCAGCATTGGCAGCAGCAGAAGACATTGGAGTACCGGGGCACAGAACCCGTGGCACAGACAGCAGAGGCATCAGCGGCAGACATTACATTGCCAGGGCACTGGACCCGTAGCACAGCAGAGGCAGCATTGGCAGCAGCAGTAGACATGGGATTGCTGGGGCACAGAACCCATGGCACAGACAGCAGATGCAGCATTGGCAGCAGCAGCCAACAATGGATTGCCTGGTAGCAGAACCTATGGCACAGACAGCAGAAGCAGCACTGGCAGCAGCAGCTATTGGATTTCCAGGTCACAGTACCCCTGGCACAGCAGAGGTGGCATCAGCAGCAGCAGCAGCATAGATTGGATGGCCAGGGCACAGAGCCTGTGGCACTGCAGAGGCAGCAGCAGCAGCAGCAGACATTGGATTGTCAGGGCACAGAACCCATGCAACAGCAGAGACAGCAGCAGCAGGATTTGCCTGCGCCCAGCACCCATGGAGCCAGGATGGTAGGATTTGCCAGGGAAGAGCTCACATACAGCAGCAGATGTATTCACCTTTATAAAAACCAACTATTCCACCAACTTGGCCCCCCATCTCAGGTGGTGCGGCGAGCAAATGTCCCCCGGCATAGGGCAGGACAACAGACCCTTGGCCACTTTGGACAGGGCCAGCCACACGTTGGTCTTGCCGGCCCAGTAGGTCAAGGGATTACTGCTGGGTTGAATGCACGGCTCCTCCTCCAGGTAGCTCTCCACTGCTGCTGAGGTGCTGTCATACTCCCTCATGTAACTCTCCCTGGGCACCATCTCCACCACTGCCCTCAGCCATGCTGCCTGCTCTGCTGTGCCTGAGCCCATGCTCACCAGAGTGCCCTGCACATACAAGCTGCTGCTTCTGGCAAGAGGGGTGCTGCTGCTGCTGCTACTCAGCCTGCTGCTGCTACTGCTAGGGTCATGGATAGACCCCACCAGCTGAAAGGGGTGGCTGCTCCCACTCCCACCATCCCCAGGGGCATCCTTCTGCTGCTGCCACACACTCTCAAGAGCCCTCTCTGCCTGCAGGACCCTCTCCACCAGGTCACCCTTCCAGTGCCCATCGAGCGCTGTCTGGTGTGCCATGCTGCCCTTGACCTTGGGGTCCAGCATGGTTGCCAAAACATATTCCTCCCGCTGCAGGAGCTCATTGAACCATGCCTACAGCTCTGCCTTCAGCTACCGCACCAGGGCAACCGCCTCATCTGCCAACTTCCTGCCCTGAGGGCCACAATCCTGCCCCTGGAGAATTTCCTCCAGCCTCCTAAGGAGACTCTGGACCAGAGGGGTCATCTGGCTGATGGTGGCCGTGGAGGAGCTGATGGTCTCCATCATGGCCAAGAACGGTCTCAGCACAAAGACCGTGTGAGCCAGGATCTCCCATTCCACCCCATTGTACCCTGGAGGTGCCCCGCTGTCTGTCACCAGTTGAACCAGATGCAAGGCAGATTTCTGCTTGAGAAGCCGCTCAAGCATCAGGAACGTCGAATTCCACTGGGTGGACACATCCTGCACCAGCTGGTGCACTGGGGAGCCTTGCTCTGCCTGCTTCGCCCAGAGGAGGTCACTGCTCTTCCTCCCCCCACTCGATCAGGGAGCTAAGGGTGCTGGCCCCAATCCCCTTCTCCCCCAAGTCCAAAGCGTCCCTGACCATCAGGTGAAGGGTGTGTGTGGCGCAAGGGATACTGGTGAAGCCTCCCTCGCAGACTGCCCTCTATGTTGGTCATGTTATCTGTCACCACGCACCCCTTGGTGAAGGGCGCACCTGGCATGACCCACTCCCTCACCAGGGCACTCAGGGCTACCTTGATGTTTCGAGAAGTGTGGGGGCCATCCATTACTTCTGCCTGAAGCAGGGCCCACCTATACCCTGCTTCGGGACCTCCTGCCACTCCAAACGTTGCCTCTGGGTCCTGTCACCAGTGTGCTGTCAGTGCCAGGTAGGTGTGCTGTGTAGGGACGGGAAAACCGGTAAATCTGGTATCCGATAATGCCGGTACTGGGCGTACCGGCATTATCGGATTCGACCCGGTAAATCCGGTCCGGGTACCGGATTTTTTTTACATTGCAGCCATTTAAAAATGGCTGCAATGTAAAAACTTAAAGCCCCACCAAAAAAGTTTAAAAAAACAAACCCTCCCCGAGTCCAGGCTGCGCGGGTGGAAGGGGGGACACCCCCCACCCACCCTGCCCAGCCTGGATTTTTGTTTAAAAAAAGACTCAGAGGCGAGCCCACCCCCCAGCACCAGCGGCCGCGGCGTCCCCGCAGCCGCCGGTAAGTATGACCCGATCCCTGGGGGGGGTGTTTAACACCCCCCCAACCCCCCAGGGATCACCCCTACTAAAGTTCAGTGCTTGCTTACCTTGCGGAGCTCCGGGTGCGGCGGCGGCGGGCGGTCCGGCGGCCTCAGCGCCGGCTGTGGCTGCCGGCGTCAGAGACGCTCTAGGCCTTCCGGGGAAACCCGGAAGTTCCCCGGAAGGCCTAGAGCGTCTCTGACGCCGGCAGCCACAGCCGGCGCTGAGGCCGCCGGACCGCCCGCCGCCGCCGCACCCGGAGCTCCGCAAGGTAAGCAAGCACTGAACTTTAGTAGGGGTGATCCCTGGGGGGTTGGGGGGGTGTTAAACACCCCCCCCAGGGATCGGGTCATACTTACCGGCGGCTGCGGGGACGCCGCAGCCGCTGGTGGTGGGCTCGCCTCTGAGTCTTTTTTTAAACAAAAATCCAGGCTGGGCAGGGTGGGTGGGGGGTGTCCCCCCTTCCACCCACGCAGCCTGGGAGGGGGAGGGGGAAGGAATTAATTTATTTCATTGATTTCAATGGGGACACAGCGCCCCATTGAAATCAATGAAATAAATCTGGTACCGGTATACCGGATTTAATCCGGGAATCCGGTTTTTAGAGAACCGGTAACCAGTAAATCCGGTAGCCGGTAATGGGCCCGGGGTCCCACCTCTAGTGCTGTGCATTTCTACTCGACCACAGGTCTGTGGTGAAGTGGATGGTGGCACCCACAGCCCCTGCCAGCTGCTCCCTCACCCGCTCCTTTAAAGCCCGGTACAAGGCTGGCATCACCTGCTGACTCAGGGTGATGCATGAGGGCAGCTTAAACCGGGGGGCCAGGAAGCCAATCAGGAGCCTAAACCCTATGTCCCCGACCACTGAGAAGGGCTGCCCATCCAGTACTAATCATTTCCCCCCAACATGCACGTGGCTTTCAGTTGAAAACCACACCGCCCTCCACGTCCTGCAGCTGCCAATCGACTTGGCAGCTGCCTCCATCCCAGCTCCTGCATGGTGCACTGACGCTTCTGGGCCTCAACTGGCAGCAGCTGCCGCCCCCTAGCAGCAATACCACTCCTGCTGCTAGAGGTAGTTGCTCAAGGAGGACGCTTGCCTGTTGATGAAGGCAGACGACTGGCCATTGCATTTGGGAACCCACTGGCATCCACTGCACCTGCCTGCCCGCTTAGCAGTACAGCGCTGTAGCATGCCTTGAGGTGCCTCACCATGGCAGTTGTGCGCCAAGGTTGGTGAGCACCTGCCCACGCTTCACCACCTTCTGGCACAAACTGCACTGCATCTCCTTGGGATCATCCACCAGCACCAACTTAAAATGCGCCCATATGGAGGATTTTTTGCCCCCTCCTGCCTTCTGGCCTGCACCGAGTGACGCACCACTGACAGCGCTGATGGGAGGGGCAGAACATGGTGGTGAATCTGAGGGATGTGTGGCAGCCCCTGTCCAAAGTGGTCAAGGGTCTGTTGTCCTGCCCACCAACAAGTGTCCCCAGAGAGCAGGTGTTCTTTATGGCAGGGGACATTTGCTCACCTCACTGCCTGAGACTGGGGACCAAGCAGATGGAGCAGTTGCTTTTCCTCAAGGTCAACCTTCCACTGCTGGGATTCTCCGAGCTGCCCCTGGACATGGATTGATGGTACAGTGGCACACGCCATCCCATGCCAGGGACAGTCTTGGGACAGGGCTCCTCCTCAATATGACTGCTGCTGCTGAGGAGCTGTCCCTCCCTCTCAATGCATGGTGCCTGCCCTGCCTCTCTCTCTCTCTCACTAGACAGCCTCGGCCAGCCTATCTGACTGACCTCATGACACCAGGTGGCATTGGGAACTGGGAAGCTATAAGCCTGCCAGCCGGCCTCTCGCTAAACGATCTCGGCCTGCCTATCTGACTGGCTCTCTCTCTCACTGCACAGTCTTCGCCAGCCTATGTGAGTGCCCAGCCAAAGTCCCAGCCTGCCTTCCTTACTGCCTCTCATGCCATTCTGCCTGTTTCCCCGACCTGGTTGCCAACCTCGAACCCTACCTCAGCCTGCCTTCCGCTGTTCATGTCATGCTGCCTGTCTGCTGTTGCTGCCGCTGCTACCTCTGCTGTACCATGGATTCTGTGCCTGGGCAATCTAATGTCTGTTGCTGCTGCCTCTGCTGTGCCATGGGTTCTGTGCCTGGACAATCCAATAGCTGCTGCTGCTGCCGCTGCCGCCGCCGGGTCTCAGACAGCCAACTATGCTTTCACAGGAACCCCCAGGGGCCAAGCGCTGAGCCTGCCTGCCAGGGCAACCCGAGGTGGCAAGCCCCAAGCCTTCCCGGTCTCTTCTGCTGCTGCTGTGTATCCAATGGCCTGCCATGCCCCCACCGGCACCCCTGGAGCACCCCAAGACTCCAGGCAGGACCAAACGTTCTGAACATTCTGGGGAATCTGAACTCCACAGGATGAAACTCATGAACCCGAACTAAGTTTTCAGGCCAAACGCCCGAACCCCGTCCTGTTCTCCCATCCCTAGCCAGAGGAGATGGTGAAACACATGATCAAGGGCATAGTCAGGCCAGATGCTATGGCATTCACAGGGATCAGAATCAGGGGATAGAATGGGGGCTTGGCGTCAAGTTTCACTAGCTGGGAGGTCAGTCCTAAGGCACAGTCAACAGCTTAGCTATAATAGGGAGAAGCAATGCAGCTACACCCAAGCCCACAAACCTGGGGGTGGGGGTTATACTCCCTGGTGCAGCTGTGTTCCCTGCCACTTGAATGGGTTATGGGTGTGTCCTACTACATCTTCTGCACTAGGGTCCATTTCAACCTAGCTACCCTCCTGGTAGGAGTTGCTTCAGCAGAGTAAAGATCAAGAAGAGGCAGAAACCAGGAACAGGAGAGCCAAAGAGCAAGGCAGGTGGCACACTTACACAGATCTAAAGCAATCATAGGTCCAATCACTAGCTGAATGTACTGTAGCTAGCTATAATATATGCAGGTCTTGAGCTGAATCAAGGCACACAGGTCTGGGGGCCCCACACACATGGTCCAAGCTGATAAGCAGGGTAACTAGCTGGTAGAAATGTACTCTGGCTGCTTTCACAACCTTCTTCTTCTTGCTGAGGTTTGTCACCTCTGGGATCCTGCTTCCCACTGCCTTCCACCACCTCCATCTGCCTCTGCACTTCCATCTCTGCCCACCAGCCTCTGGCCACTGCTGCAAAGGAAACCTGCCATGATTCAATAAAGAACCCACCTTGGGCCCATCCCACCTTCTATATCAGGTCCCATTTCAATGTAGCTATGCCTCTGCAGCCCAGGAAATTATATAGGGGCTTGTGGCCAATCAGAGAACAAGGAGAGGTCCTGGACAATCAAAGGCTTGTACTAGAGCAGTACTGCTGTGGCTTCAGGAGTGAAGCTCCCTCCATTTTACCAGAGTGAACCTATGACCATGCGGTTAAAGCATCTATATGGGACACACCGGACTTAGGTTTGAGGGAGGCCCATGAATCCTGACAGCTCCACTGACTTATACCAGCTGGAGATCTGTCCCATACCCTGTAAGTAAAAGTAAAAGTGTGGGAGAAATGAAGTTATCACCAACCCTCCTACATCAGAGCACATATTTTTGACATTGCCACTTGCTCCTTCAGTTGAAATCTTCTGTTTTATTTTCTAGACAGAACCGTGTCTGGAATGCTACCTCTTTGCTTGGAAGTTTTCTGGTATTTTTCTTTCGCATTTTCCTCATGACATTTGTTTGGCAGAAGAAAAGAAAAAATACTTTGCGCACACACACAAATGAAGATCAGATCCTCTAATCCCAATTAATTCAGTCATTATATAAAGGCTCAGCTTACACACCTTATTCATAGATGCTTCCCCCTTAACTCTGGGTAAACAGTTACTCAAAGAAAGGCTGCAGAGTGAAGTCCTGTGTTTTTAAATTCAGAGGGAGCAGGAACAAAATTCTGTCTTCATCTTATATCAAGTGCAAGCCAGTTCTCTCTAGTCTAGATGCTTACATGGCCCCATCACAATAATACTCAAGTGCCTCACAGTCCTTTATTAACACTATTCTCACATCATCACTGTGAGTGAAGGGGATACTTTACAAATAGGAAACTAAGGATACTTTCAGATGTCAAGCTTTCTAAGTGATAAAGCCTACTCAAAAATCTATAGAAAATCTGTGATGATTAATTACCATGCAGTACTTATATGTGACATGTGAACATCTCTATGTGGTAAATCCTCAGTGATCCATGGAAGAGGCTCCCTGAGGATTCTCCAAAGAGCCTCCTGCACAAATCACCATGGATTTGCCATGTGCAAAAGTGATCATGTCACAAAATAAACCCATGATAAATTATTGCATCATGCATTACCAGTTTTGGGACAGGTTTTACCACTCTAAAGTTGTGCCAATAAAGACCCATGTGGGAAGCAGTATTCTATCACTGAATGGCAGGTGCTAGCTATTAGTGAGAGCAGGAGCACCACTGAAGTGAATGGGACTCATGCACACTATTCTGCTGGTGGTATCTTGCCCAAAGTCTGAGCCAGTATGGCACTACTTATGTTTTTAAGTCAAAGGAATTCTGTGGCAGGAATAAGAATCTATAACAGCAATGTGCGATCAGTGCTGCTAACAATAGGGATGTGCGAACAGAAACCGGTTCGGCTGTTCGGTTTGAAAACCGAGTTTGGGTTCGGTTCGGCTGAACACAGCCGAACATTCGAAAATAGCGCTATCGATACCGAATTCAAAGATTTTTTCGGTATCAGTATCATTTGGCCCTGAGCCACCCCTGGTCTCCACCCCTGGTGCCAGGAAGTCAGCTTCTCAACTGCCTCCCCCTGCCAGTCATGTTTTTCCCACCCAAATGGGCCTTCCAGTCATGTTTTTCCCACCCCCTAACTCATCCGAACTCACCCGAACATGACCAAACTGTTTGGTCGTTTCCGAGTTCAGTTCGGACATTTGGTTCGGTCGTCCCAAAAGACCGAGGTCGGTCCGAACTCTGAACAGCGTTCGCACATCCCTAGCTAACAGCCCTGAAATATGGGCTCTTTAGAAGCAATCTTGACAGCATGTTGAAGGTTTTGATAGTAACTAAGAAAGAAAGTTAAAGTTAAATGGTAGAATAAGGTTACAAAAACAGCATTCAGCCACAAACAGAGCAGCCACTGGCAATCAAACTCATCAAGAAGGGAAGGCTCAGCTGGCTTGGGCATTGAATAGAATAAACCATCCAGATTGGAGCTCAGGCTACAACGTGGAAATGCCCAAGAAAAGAAAACAAGGACAACCATATCTTAATTGACACAACACACTTGACAATGTAATTGGATCAGAAATAGAAGAATCTGGTTGTTGCCTTATGTTCCATTCAGAATGAAGAAAACTGACATACACAGAAACTACAGCCAGGTCTTCTGAGTACCAGGGAAGTGCTATAACCACATAGCTATTATTTCCAGTTTTCACTGGGATTGCATTGGTGTAAAACAAGGCACAGTTTGTCCCAGTGTGGATATGATTTTGAGAATGTCAGTGGGATTTTGGAAACCTGAATTCTGTTGCCAGGTTTGATTCAAATTACCAGTGCATAATATATGTATTTTTTCATATTTATATTAGCTTCAGCCCAATATTTATTTTATTTATTTATTTATTTAAATGTATATGCCACCCTTCCCAAAGGTTCAGGGTGCCTCACAACAATAAAAATATTAAAACATACTAAAAAAATACCCTTAAACCCCAAAACATCCCACAACACCCCACCAAACCCACCGAAGACCACCTCCCAATTCCCCGCACCCAACTCCCCCTCACAACCCCACCACAAAACCATCCAAAAAACCCACCCCTATCCCCACCTGCCAAAAGCCTTTTCAAACAGAAAAATCTTACACCGCTTTCTGAAGATGCTCAGGCCTGGCTTAAAAAAACCTCCAGGGGAAGGGAGTTCCATAACATCAGGGCAGAGTCTGAGAATGCCCCATTGTGAAAACGAGGCTAACAGATGGCACCCACAAAAGGGGCTCCCAGCCAATCGCAGGAGCCACAATTGGGCATGGAAGGACAGGCAGTCTTTCAGATATGTGGCTCACCACCCAGAACAGTTCCACTGGATGAGACTTTGCAGACACTATGATAGTGGAGAAAAAAGCTTTCTTCACTGCCATTACAGCCACAGCATAGTCCTTCAAAAACAATCTATGCTGCAATCAGTCAGCTTCAGCATGAGTCAAGCACCACCTGAGTTCTAACCTCGTCAGATCCTTTGTATACTGGTGGGAGGGCTGTGCTGCATCAGCAGTGGGAGAAGATGCCTGGGTGCAACCTCGTCAATGCCTATGGTCAAGATGTCATTCCACAAAATGACCAAGGTCATCAACAGGGTATCACCAAGGTCAATAGGTAAATCCCCCCGAGAATCCTAGAAGCCAGTTGGATCAATTGATCTCTGAGGGCAGACCAATCTAACAGGTCCAACAAAACATAGGAGGGTCAGGATTGGGGCTTTCAGAAGGTAATGGTTCAACCATGACAGTGGTGTAACACCACCCCCGATAATCATAACCCCTGTTTCCAGGCTGGTGCAAAATCTAACGTGCATCCTGCAGGCATGGTATGATGCCTTGGGCAGTGGGGGCCCCGGTGCCCACACAACTACTAGATCCCCAGGTCACTTGAGAGTGGAGCTCCTAGTGTCCGACTCCTTTCAGTGGCAGCAGTGCAGCTCCATGATCAGCGCTTCAGTAGCTGTGCCAGCAGTGCCGCACTTCTGGGTCCACTGGGGAGATGTTTGCGTGCATGCAAAAGAAGAAAGAAGGCAGCAGGCAAGAAATCTAATTAGGCTTCTGGGCTGGGCTAAGGCTTCCTTAGAGGGTGAGGTGGCTGGCTCCTCCTGTTGGCCCAGACAGGCTGAGCAGGGCCAACAGGAAGAACCAGCCACCCCACCCCCTAAGGAAGCTTTCAGGGACAAAAGTGAAGCATCCCATCCAATATGCGGTATGGGCAGCTAGGAGTGCTGTCCATACTGCATAATGGGAAAATAGCAATGCTTTAGTAGTGCCTCTGGGGACACTATTTCATTGCGGGGATGTGCCCGGACTAAAATTCATGCCTGGGTGGCACAAGTAGGTGCTCAGACCAGGAAACTTGCTGTGTGGACTGTGGAGAGGGGAGGGGGAGGGAAAGTAGGGAGGGTAAGCCTAGGAGCTGCGTGGCAGCAGTGCTGCCAGCAGTCACAAGGCAGGGTCTCTTCCTCGAGCTGGTTTGGCATCTCTATTAGGGATGTGCAAATGCAGTTTGGATGTTCGGAGTTCAGGCCAAAATTGACCTGTTTGGATGACTGAACCAAACATTCGAACCGAACGTTCAAACGGCCGAACAGTTCAGAAAAGTTTGGGGGTGGGGAAAAACGTGACTTTGAGTGGGAAAAACATATCTGGAAGGGGGAGGCAGCTGAGTATCAGACTTCCTGGCACCAGGGGTGGAGGCCAGGGGTGATTTCAGGGCCAAATGATGCCAATATAAAAAAAAATTGATTTCGGTATCAGTATCAAAAGTGCTATTTTCGGATGTTCAGCCGCACCGAACTCCACCAAATCGAACAACCAAACCCGAACTCGGGTTTCGAACCAAATGACCCAACGTCCAAACATCCAAACCATGTTCTGTTCGCTCATCCCTAATCTCTATCTGTGGCCTGCCTTCCTTGCTGCTTCTCTGACCTGACTACTCCTGACCTGTAAGTCTTTGGGGTCTCTTTTGCTCCTCTTACTTGCCTTCTCCCCACCCCCACCGGGCAGACTGGTAGCCTGGGATTTGATTGGGGTTTTGGGGATGGGACTGGGTGGGGGAGTGGGGTCAGGGATTGGGGGCAGAATGAAGGTCTGGGGGGTGGGTAGAATGGGGGCCTGGGGAGTGGGATTGGACATTGTACAATTGAAGAGGGAAATGGAAAGCATTGTAGGAATACTGAAGCTCTACAGTATATAGAATGTAAAGGCTAAAGCAAAAATACTTTTAGATATATACTGTACATCATGTGAACATTCAAAACCATGTTAAGAAGCTAATAAGTAGGGATAGGCGAACACAGTTTGGAAGTTTGGACCGAACTCAACCAGTTCGGTCAACCAAATCGAACTTCCGAACCGAACACAATTTTTGAACCGAACTGAATTTCCGAACTCGGCTCTGTTCGCCCATCCCTAAAAGATAATATTCCATTTAGTTCAATGGGGTTTGAATTTCCAAACTTTGTTCAGAAGTTCAGAGTTTGGACCGAGCTCGAATAGTTGTTCAACCGAACCGAACCTACGAACCGAACCTCATTTCCGAACTCAGTTCTGTTCACCCGTCCCTACTAATAAGATTTTAATACAGCAGATTTAAACTGGTCTTTACAAAGAATGCAGCCTGTTACTTCTTCATTGACTTCTGTGTTTAGCTTATTTGCAGTTCAGATGCTAGATACATTCATATGCCAACAGTTCATCTTTTGTTTAGTATTTTAAAATTGCTGCAGATAAAGGCACGTAGAATAAGTACTGAGCTTTGCTTTTCAATCACTGACACTAAGTAAGCAATGTTCAAGCTGATACAAGATATAAAGCAATCATATCTTATGGATGAAATAGTGAATTGCTAGACTTATTATCTTATGGATGAAGTAGTGAACTGCTAGGTATAGAATGTAAAATAAGTAAACTAAGTGCATTGTATTTGTTCAAAGCCAAAGAGTATATGAAACGTATTTTTGAATTGGTTGGGTAACAGTTGCATGTGTTTTGTATTTTGTAACAACTATAAAGTTCTTTATCATGCTGATGAAAGCTTTCAAATATGTATTGAGTGAGAGATTTTTTTAACTATTTTTTAAAAGACCCCAATAATGAATACTCTGGTGATATACCTCTGTATTGCTTTTGTATATTAACTATGAATTTCTTATTGAAATTTCTTCCTTTATTCTTTGAGCCTGTGATGAAATTCATAGTCATTGTGAACTAGCTATTCAGCTAGTGTAAATGCTTTATGCTAGCAGGGAATCTGACCCATTAATTTTAGGAATCAGTTAAGGGTGCTTTTAGATGTCACACTACTTTGTTGGTGCTTCTGCTGGTGTCCAGGAGTGATAATCGTGCTGTCTGAAAGCACTCTTAAGTTTTTATTACAGTGTTGTGTTATGCTAATGATTGCAAAGATACTTCTAATCAAACCTTGTTTTCACCTTTTTAGGCTGAAATTTTTCATCCATTATGTTTAGGCTTAGGTTAATATTCTTTGGTTAAAAGTGTTTTTCATGCAGTTTGGTGCATCTTTCGTTGAATGCCACATGGTGAGTGCTTCCTGCCCTCTCATGAACTGTTCATGTCTCCTCTCCCTTTGTAAAACTCTATGCAACATTTATGGTGGATTTCACATAATCCTGTTGACTTTTGTAGCATTTTCTGTGCATTTTAGTTGTGACCTATGCTGGTTGTGCATTTCAGATATTGTAATGTTGCGTGCATTGCACCTTAAGTAAGGTATTGGAAATTTCTGTAATCTGGGGCTGTTATGGTACATCTGTTTTCTCTGATATTGTACTTCTGCTATTGAACACATTCTGGTTATTGGACTCAGGTCCCTGCACAGTGGGCTTACAATCTAAAAAGGACAAGCCCTGTTTTCCCCCATGCACTCTGGACTCACTTGGCTGAGGCTCTGCTGTTGTTTGCTAAAACTGCTATCCTTGTGTTCATGTTCTATTCCTTGTGTGCACGTGTACCCTTGATCATGTAAGTGTGCAATTTTGGGGTTGGCTCCACCTACAATGGGTTTGGCTCTGCCCACCTCTGGGCTAGCACTACCCATTGCCCCACCAGCCTCAGAACCCACCAGCCGCCACTGGTGTCCTGCATAGTTTGTCGGGCCAGATATTATCTGGCCATGAACTCCTGCTCTGCCCCTGAAAGTCCAGCCTCAGTGTGAATGTTGAAGTCACCCAAGACAATAAGTCTGGGTGTTTTCAGCACCATCTCCAAGATCAGCTCGGCTAGGGAAGTCAGGGAATCAACTGTGTAGCAGGGTGATTGGTACACCAAGAGGATCCCCAATCTATCCCCTGCCAAATCCAGCACAATTGAACACACTCCATATCAGATGAGTCAGGCACCTGCCGGTGAACAAGGGAGCAGTGCCTCGCCTGCCCAGAGTCCTGCCCTGCCATTTCTGCCCTTAAGACTTCTGCCACTGGCCCAAGGACAAGGAGCCTCAGGTGGCAGGGCCCCAGCTGCAGGACCTTTACAGTCAGCATCAGTGGTATGGCTGGATTCTGGGCAGGGAGAGGCAGCTGTGCTGTTCCTGTGCATGACTCTCAGTCCTGGAGGCAGACACTTCCTGTGGGCTCCTGTTCCCCAGGGCTTCAGGAGCTCTAGAGCTGAGGCTAGCAGAACTGGCATCTCTGCAGAGCCCCATCCAAAGTGGGACCTGGGTCATGATCCCTACTGGCCCTGCTTACTGTTACTGTCCTTTGTTCATTGTAGGTTGCTTGCATAGCACAGACCTCCAACCACTGTTTCTCACCTTTGGCCCAGGCAGCTTTTGCTGCATTGCCTTTGGATGAGATGTTTTTTGTGTTGTCTCATAAACTTGAGGAAATGAGTTTGGTTTGGAAGTTCGGTTCAGTCGACCAAACAGACCGAGTTCGGTCAAATTCTGAACTTCCAAACCAAATTCGGCCATTCAAAACCAGTTTTTTTGGTGTGTGTTGCCACTAGGGATGGGTGAACAGAACGGAGTTCGGAAATTCGGTTCGGTTCAAAATTCAAGTTCGGTCAACCAAACAGACCGAGTTCGGTCTGAACTCTGAACCACGTTCGCCCATTCCTAATCTCTTGCACTTCCTTGTATATAAAACACTGGAACAGATTACACTCTACTCCCTTGGTTTGTGCCAAGAGTCACAGAACATGATGTTAGGCACTGTGCTGATGGAGTACAGCATTATAGGTGTCATACCCCAGTCCTCTGGCCAAATTCTAGCTCCAAAGAACACAGTTGCCTTCAAAGCAGTTGTCCTCTACCAGAGCTGAAGCAGATCGGCATTTTCCTATTCACCAATTTTATTCATATTTTTAATAACTCATAGGGCATCTGAATAATTACTTATCACAGAAACAATTTACATTTCTGTTTAGTCAAGTATTTGGTTATTGGTAGTGTGGCACGTGCACAAACTGCACAGAAACCACGTGGGACCAATGTGTGTTTAAGTGCACATGCATGCGCACGCACGTGTAAGCTGCGCACGCACGTGTAAGCTGCGCACGCACGTGTAAGCTGCGCACGCACGTGTTCTAGATCATGCCCAATATTCACACGGGGATATTTGTTTCAACTTTAACAAATATCTAAAACAAACTGGAGAAGTAAAACATTTTACAAATTCACAACTGAATTAAAATTAAACATTTGGATTACATGCATAAATTTCACAATGGGTGCTTTTATACACACGTTTCTCCTGCATGTTTGCTGTTACATCCTGAACTTTCTGTGAGTCTAAATCACTCACCCAGATCTTTTTTGTTTATGTTTTGTATTATCCATTGGCCATGGCGAGAGCCCATGTCTGAATAAACCTACTACTACTAATACTACCACCACCACCACTCAGATCTTAAACATCTGGCTCTTTGAATTTCTGCATAGAACTTCTCCCAGAACTTGTGTGTTTAAAAAGTTCTCCTGGTAAACTGCTTTGCTCCAGGCAGCTGCAGTCGCTTGGTTTCCATGGCAGCCCCTCACATCTACAGCTGCAGCTACTTTAGGCTGCCTCAGGGCAGTGTGTGTGTGTGTGTGTGTGTGTGAAGAATGCACACACACACTGCCCTGAGGCAGTGCCTGGATGAAGAATGCATCCAGAACTTACTTGTGGATTTGTAAACCCAGAAGATTGAAGAATCCGGAACTTTAAGGTGTGTGTAAAAATGCCCAATGTTCTATATGTTTAATAAAGCTAAACAATCAACTTTAAGTGTTCTTAGATTCGCTAGGCTATATGGTGGAAATCTGGTCCGTTCGGCTATAAAAGCTTATAAACTTAAAGCTAAGGTTCTGTCACAGGTTTTTTATAGGACAGAAATCTGGAGTGTTTTGTTAAAATCTGAATTGGCTATAGCTCAAAATTTATTTTTAAAATTACTTTTAGGCCTTTCCAAGTCAGTTCCATGTGCACCACTCAAAGCAAAATTAAGCATGATATCATTACAAAAGGAAGCACTATGGATGACATTAAAATAATGCTCCTGCATTATCAGGTGGAGGATCCTCTCCTTAAGTTATTTTTAGATGAGGAATCTGACTCTTGATTTTAAACCTTTTCCTTGACTTATTCAAGTGCAGAATGGCATATGACCATGGGCCACTCCACGAGTTCCTCATGCACTCCAATCAAAGGTCAGGCATGTGAACATTCCCGCAAACCTGGTTTAATGGCTACTCACTGTCTAAACACCTCATCATAATGCAACCAGCCTCTGGGGCTCCCCAGATCATGTGCTCTCCTGACAATGTTCCCATATTTAACCAACTCTGGCCCTTGTTCTGGAAAGGCTTGTAGCATGACCCTGTGAAATTTCGTATAGCTGGCAATCCAATTAGCCCAATTGTTCTCCATTTTGGGGCACTTAAACCTCTTTGCTTTCCTTCTTGTTCCCCTTTGCATTGGGGTCCGGGATGGAGTCACTAAATAGGAAGGTGAATATACTTATATATTCCCATCTCCATACCCTCTCCCTTGTGACCTGCAGAAAATGCTCATTGACAGGAGCTGAGACATTAGCATACCCGCCTCCCCACTCCACCAGGGGCAGGAACTCATCCCTTTTAGGAGATTGGAGGCAGCACCAGCTGCAGCAACAGGTTTTCCCATTTTGCAGGGGGGGGGGCTACTGATGTCCTGTACCTGGGGAGGGGGGTATAATTGGCCTGTTGGGAGGGGCTTGTTTTGTTCCCCCCTCACCGCCAGCTGGCTCATCCTGCACTTCCAGCCATTCTTGGATGGTCAGCAGGATTGTCTCTGACCCCTCCCCCCCACCCAAGGGTAGGGGCAGCTGGGAGTTCATTGCCTCCTGGCCGCTCCTATGAGGGGGGGGCTGTGGTGGGACCTTCCTAGGCCCTCCCTTGCATGGCATGGTCTTCATCTCTGCCCCCACCTGGGCTCAGGACTTAACACACAGTGAGAGGGGTGGGTGAGAAGGGCCCCCTGGCAGATGTCCCCACTGGCCCTGGCTTGGATTCACCTTGCACCCGGAGTTCCTCTCTGGCCTGCCCCACCGCTTGTTTAATGGCGGGGAGGGGGTAGGCCCACCCCAAGCTCTGGCCCGACTGAAGGCCCAGGGGGGAGTAGGGCCTCTGCTCACGCTTGGGGGGGGGGGGGGAGGGGGAAGCTGCATATCCCCCTGACCCAGGAGGAACACTTTCCAACAAGGAACAGAGGTACATGGCTGTGATATTCACTGGCCACTCTGCCTCCATGGCTATGCATGCCCCCGTCCCCACTCCACCTATCCACTGTTAGGTGGTGTGGGAAGTGGCCTGAAGCCTGCTGCTTCACTCCAATACCCTAGCTGGCCCACGTGAAGTTACTCCCATGTCCTGCGCCTATGTGCACCCCAGCCACAATGCAAGATGGGGCACCTAAGATGGTGGTCAGGAAGCTCTGTGATGCGAGGCTTCCTTTCACACCATAAGCAGAAGTGGCTAGGTAACTTCCTCCAGGCTCAGACTTCCTGATCTGGCTGCAGCTTTTCCCACTGGCATTGTCCCTTCCTCCTGATTGGAACAGGGACAAACACCACTCCCCTTCAACATAAAGGGTGGAGAGTGAGATTCTTGGCTGTTGCTCTATAGCTTTGGAACTCCCTTCCCCTGGAGGTTCACCTAAATCTGAGCCTGAGTATTTTCCAGTGACTATGCAAGACTTACTTATATGCCCAGACTTTTAGCAGGTTCTTGGGATATGGGGTGGGAGAGGTTTTAAACTGGGATTTCTTTATATTTGATTTTTTTTATTGGTTTCTATATTTTTGGTATGACTATGTTGTGAGCTACCCTGAGCCTTTGGGGAAGGGAAGGCTATAATCCAAATAAATAAATAAATAAATAAACAAGAAACTAAATTAATCAAAGTTGAATTACATGTGTACATTTGCAACAGCACCAATTCAAATACAAACATTTGTTTAAAAAAAAAACCTACCTACAATTTCATTTCTTGAATTTCAAATTTTCATTTCTTGAATCTCAAAAGCCCAATTAGCTTCAGCTTTTCTGTACCCCAAAGATTTAGAAGCCAGATATAACAGTGCCTGGATATTTTGATTGTAGGTGAAAAACTGTCAATGGAGTTTTCTGGATTTCCATTGGGAGGTTAAATTTGGTCCGAGAGAGAACATCTTCAAACTCCAAATATTCAGAAATAAGAACAACTTATTGTGGAAGCGAGTTCCTAAAACATATCTAATTGCACAGGCTTCCCTTAGTGCGGGCCTCCCACTCCAGTTATATTTTGGTCATAATTGTTGTCTTGCAAAGTGCTTTGCAGAATACAGCCAAAGAACAATCAAAGGTCCTCATGCTACATATTGCATCTAGCAACAGGAAACAAAACTAATTTTTTCTTTAAAAAACAGAAAATAGGTATTTCCACTTAAATATGAACACTCAAGTCCTCTAGAAAGCGATCAAAACAAAATCACGTCAGGTTCTATTGTTCTTATCTTCAGAGCAACTTTTGTATCTTGCCAGAATTTGGTGTAGTAGTTCATTCAGCGTGGGAGGCCATTTCATTTTTCAAAGTCACGTTCCTGAACTTGGAGATGTACAATATTTACACAAGCAATCATTCTGCTAACATTCAGAATTTACTACATAGGCTGTTGTTCCTTTCTCCGCTTGTTTAGTTTGGGTTTGGGATTTTGTGGGTAGTGAGTTCATGCAAGTTTATCAGGTCAGAAATCTGCAATTTCCTCTTACTGAGCTGGTTTTAATCAGGGGTAATTCTGCTGAAATCAAAGGAGTTACTCTGTGGTAAAACAAGAGCAACAAACTAATGAAACAGATCCCTTCAGCAAAGATTGATTCAATATTGTTTAATGAAGGGCAGGGGCATAACTAGGTTGGAAATGGACCCCCTGATTCATCCCTCAAGCAGTTGGGGATGTAGCTGCACCAGAAAGTGTGGGGTCCCACAGGCTCATGTAGGGTAGCCAGTGCCAATGCAACTGCACTGCCTGTCCCTATTAGTTACCCCCTTGATGAAGGGAAGCCATGAGCAATATATGGGAGCATGCCACGGCTTCCAGCTCCCATATCTCAACCAACCAGCCTTGTCTTAAAATAATACGGTAAATACATTTGACAGATTTTGTAAAGCAGTCACCAACACTGCACCAGCCTGCTACATGATTTTATTTTTTGCCATTATATGAGGAGAATGTACATCTTAAGATGACTGGAAAATGAGATGAGCTCAGCTCATCAAAAGGAGGGATTCAATGAAAATAAAATGCAGCACAATGAGAATTGAAAACAGAAAAGATTTTTTCATGCCATACAACTGAAGCCTGTGGAACTCTGCCAGAAGATATACCTGAGGCTGTTTCTACACAAACATTTCCCCAAAATGTCTCTAATACTAGGATTAAGTATTCATGTGGATAGATATCTGGGTATTTATAAATCCAAATTCTGTTCACCCCACCCCCACCTGGAATACTAAAACCTTATTTTCTAGGTTTTATTTGTCCAGACTAAAATACCACCAGGATAGTGCTCATGTAGACATTTATACCAGAATGAAACCCCTCCCTGCTGCCATAAACAATTGTAGGTAAAGTTGACCTCCTCTCTACCCAACATCTCTAGGGTATTTTTATTTTCAGTCTCTGATGGCAAAATGTCACAGGTAGGGATTTTTAACACAGAAGGCTGTGACAAAATGCTACCCAGTCTGCCTCCTAATCCACTCTGACCCTGCAGTGGAGGGAATCCATCACACATCTGCTCCAGGGACCCATGTCAGCAAGTGACATAGGCACAGCAAAGACATTGGAGAAGAGGGTCTCACAGCTGCCCACACATCAGCCAGAACCAGGGGATTCTGCTCCTCTCTTTAGGGTCTCTCACCAAACCCTCAGATTGGCCAGGGGCGGGTAATGGGGGCAGCTGGAATTGGAGGGGGCAGATGACATGTCCACTATCTCCAAGGGCACCAGCATCCCCACCAATCCTTTGTATTCCCAGAAATCAGAGCAGAAAGTGGTGCTGAAATACAACTTCACTGTTTGCGTGGCAGAATCCAATTCCCTTTTGAACTACCCTGTTTGTTCCAGTTCTCAAATACAAAAATCCCCTCTGGAATTTACATCCCGGACAATTAATAACAAGACCAATGCTGTAGCAGAGGCACACTCCTCTTGGTCAGAGTTTATTTATTTGTTTATATTTATTAGCCGCCCCCTCATGCCCAAGTTCCCCCAAATGCTGAAATTCAACTATGCTACACCATGGGATTGATGCAGGCCTATACCAATATAAGCATCTACACTGCCATTCTGGCATAGTGCTTTATTCTGGAAAATTAATGATCTTGTAGACAGTTGTGTATCCCAGATTGACAATCCTGGGATGTCATGCTAGAATTGTGATCATGTAGAAGCAGCCTGAGGCATTATTTAGCAAGGTTCACCAAAAAAAATTGAACATATGCATTTTAAAAAAACAAATAGTCCAAGTTATAATTTCTTTGTATCTATCCTAGTTGTAGATTAAAGCTTTAGAACCCAAGGGCTGAAGCCCTGAAAACTAGGAAAGGAGTAAAGAACCCCAAATGTATTAATTTTAAAATACAGTGTTTAACCCAGTCATATTTTTGGAAATGTGACGAACTCTGAACTGGCCAAGTTCTAGAGGTAAATAATTCCTGGAATTGAGCATGCCATTTGAATAGCCAGTAACGCTAAACAAGATTTAGTTGAAAGAAAATTAAAACTGGCCAAGGTTTAATAAAATTTGAAGCTCTAATGAAATACTGGGTGAGGCTGAGCTAGAAGAAATTGTTACAGAAACTAACTCCTGACACCTGGCTACTTGTAAGCCCTTTGCTGGCTCTCTAGTGGCTCCTTGGAAGACCACAGGTGCTTGTACATTTTTTGAGGGTAAGGAATCTCCTTACCAAGCTGGATGGTTCATTGCCAATGTCCAACGTTGGACTCACTGTAAGGCCACTTTCACGCATTACACAATGGGCTGTTATAATAACTGGAGATAATACTGGGTATTATAATTCTGCAATTTTTGTAATGTGTGACTGCACTATTCCCCTTTTATGTTGCAAGATCTCCAGTCGTTGTAAAAGCCACACTGTAATGTGTGAAAGCAGCCTCAGTCCTGGGTTTCAGGTGACTTTCACCAATTCCCTCACGGCTGGGGTGCTCCATATCTGTGGGAGATTAAGATGAAAGTCCCATTGACTTGAATAGGTTAGGATTGTTCCCGTTGTCAGTGGCCCACACCAGTCCACACACCTCACCACCAATGAGGAAGCTCTGGGTCCACTCTCCTGCGTTACAAACACACAGCCCATCTTGGGGCAAATTGGTGTTTTGTTCGCCACCCAATCTCAGAACGCAAGCGCTGCCACCTCGTTTCCCATGTTGTACCTGCTAATATGCATGCCACGCAATATCATTAGATACAGCGTTGGCCACGTGTTCAGCCGGAACACACAAATTGTCCTTGTGATGCAATGGTGTTCACATCGTATGTTCAATGGGTGGCCAAATTGGTGTTGGGATTGTTATGGTGTTTACACATAATGGCCAAACACATGCTCAGGGGGTTTGACACCCGATCTTTGTTATGTCTAAAGACACCCTTAGAATAAATAAGATATACATGTGTTGGTTCAATATAACAAATATTTAGCCATTCAATGATTTCTGGAGGAGGAGCGTGTTGGTTTTCCAAAGCAGGGCAGTCACCCTTATTCCCCTTCCCCATTAGCTATGGGCCTGAGTACTGTCAAAGTAAATGAAGTACCAAAAATATGGTTCTTCATTTACTTCATTTCTGAAGTTAATAAACTACTGAAGGTGAAATAACCAAACCAATAGCCAAATCCAGAAATGGAGCAGGAGTAGTGAATACTGAATAGTGTCTCATTTTAGCTTTGTTAAAACAGATTTGAAGGGGCTGAACTACTTCGTTTTTGCTTCAGATATTCATTTCAGTTTTAGCAAATATCTATTTTCCCACCAACACAGAGCATGCAGCAGAAGAAATAACTCAAGTGAAACCAGTCCCTCTCCTTCACGCTTTGAAATACAAATCTGCAGGACCCTAGAGCCAAGCTAAAGACGTCGGAAATCAGGTATGTTTTCTGAACATTAACTCTGGGTAAACAAGTTCAGGGCAGATCATGTTTTTCCATTTGACAAGAGCCTCAGAGCAGGCTTAGGTCTCTAAATAAACCTTTAGTTCAGCCAATACTTTCTTCTTGCATCCTAAATTTTACAGGCACATTGGTCCATTTCAGCTGCAAAACTGCTTAGGGAGCCTGGACAGGAATCTCTGGACTCATGGTAAGGTTAAGCAGCGGTTGACCTGTATATATCAACTTTATACTCAGTCAATTGCTCTCAGCAAAGGAATAGACAAAAGTTTGTTTTTCAAGCAAAATGTTATTTTTATAGGTGCTCAAAGTTAAAGGCTGCTGAGTACCTTGAGGAAAAATAGATGCCCAGAGGTGGGTTGTTGGTACATGGATTGGACCTCAGGCCCTCTTATGCCCCTCTAACCGGGGCTGGATCCAGGCATGTGCAGACTGTGGAAACCTTTTTAAAACATGAGGGATTTCTCCTGCAGTTTAAAAATTCAGTTTGGGGGAAACGCCCTGGGAATGCTTTACACACTCCTCGCTGGACCATAAGTTGCCTGGGCACCGTTGGAAACAGCTGCACTGGACAACTCTTGGTAGTTTTGAGACACAGCCTAGGTAAGTCCTCAGCTATCAGGGTCTTACCTAGTCTGCATCTCAAAATACCCAGGAGTCACCTGGCACCACTGTTTCTAATGGAGAAGAATTTATTAAGGCACCAGCCTTCACCATGGCCAACATTCAACAAAAAACATACAATACAGTACAATACAACATATTAAAAGGATTCATAAAACATCTATAGAATAAGTGGATCTGAAGTGAGGCATTTCCATATTATAAATACTCTCCTGTTTGTTCAACGGTGGACAATCATTCCCTTTTTTATATTGCCAAACTTGCACGTATTTTTGTGGCCAACAAAGCAAAAGTTGGTATCATTTTTATCTCATCTTCCGCCTCTGCCGCCAATAATCGTACAATTTTGTCACAGGGGGATAAATATTCCTTTCCCTTCCACAGGGGGCCTATCCAAACATGGCTTAAGGTTTCATAAAAGGAACATTCAAACAAAACATGCTGTAGGTCTTCTATTTCCCTGGCCATACAAGGGCAACTCCACTCATCATAGGGTTTGCCCCCATATCACCCAGAGAGAACCACTGAATCGTACTGCTGAAGTCTTAGCAGTACAAAGTTCCTTCTTAGTGCTGGATCGGTCAATTTATCCAAATAATCTTCAAATTTATGTACATATTTGAAATGGTGGAGCCAGGGCGCTGCTTTCCAGAGGTGACTACTGTCACATCCTCCTGCCTGGCTATGTCTGTTGCTCTTACAAATATCAAGTTTCTCTGCTGATTTACATTTCCCCCCTCAAGGGAGGCATTTGATAATCCCATCCCCTTTAAATGTGCATAAAATCGATCAAGCCAGGGATAACATGAGACTCCTTCATACTCCAGTTCCTCAACCAAACATTGTGCTGCCAACGATGCGCAGTTCTGGTTGCATAATTTAAGCCAGAATCTAAGATAGGCCTTTCTTCCAGCACAGCTTATAGGTAACATTCCCATTTCTGCTCTCACTATTGCCCCTGGGAGCCCTTGAGAAACCCTTAGCAGAGTTCTTAGGAATTTATTTTGAACCACCTCCAATTTGTTGAATTTATCAGATGGCATTATCTCAGCACCGTAGGCCAATATCAATTGTACCTTGGCTTTGTAGACCCTCAAAATTGCGGAAACCTTTATGCCCTTGGATCTTGCAGCAAGTCGCAGGATTCCTTTGGCAACTATAGTAGCCTTAAGGGAAATTTCTAATGGCGCCTGGGTGACTTCTGGTTTGTGGAGGCGCGTCTAACCCCTACCCCCATTGGGGTTTTCCCGAGCCTCAGTTTTAGACTGCAGGAGAAACCCTCACATTTAAAAAGGCCCTGGGTGTTTTCACTTGGGTAAGGAGGCCAGAGCTGCTCTATGGGGCCCCACACAGAAGCCACCCACAGGGACAGTGCAGGGCACCATTAAAATGGACAGACCTATGCATGGGTTCCAGAGCATGCAGGCGGCAGGACCCCAGGACTCCACTGTGGTTGCAGCAGGATCGGGGGGCCCAGAAGAAGCTGCTTCCAGTCGTCTGTCAGCTGCTGGGAGGTGGAGGGGTGTATGCCTCAGCTGCCTGCCCATCAGCTGTTGGAGCTGACCCTGGAGAGAGGAGAAGGATCAGCCCTGGTGTCAGCTGCGAGAGTAGCCACTCCAGTCAGGGACACTGGGGATGCTCTGCCTCCTCCCTGGAGTCCCCTCTGCTGCCATGGCTGCTCCTCCTTCTCCCCAGGGTCTGATCCAACAGCTGATGGGTGGATAACCAGAGTGCACAGCCACATCTCCCACCCTCGCTGCTCCAACAGCTGGCAGCAGCTCTTTTCTGGGGCCTGATCCTTGCTGGCACCATGTACAGTAGACCTGTATGTGAGTGCGGCTGCCAGGGGCCTTTCACACAGGAGGTGCCCTGTGGGAGGCCATTGTCCCCGGTTGGTGTGAGTTAACCCTCACAGTGTGCTCTGCATTTCTGGGGATGATGCCATGCGGAGCTGCCCTGGCTCAATCCAGGACAAAATCTGACAGCCACCATTCAGACAGATGGGTGGATCTAGGACAAAGGGGGGCCAACGTGGAGCCCATCTCATTTGATTTCACCTTCTGTGGCCATATAGAACCCCATGTGTTGGAGGTCCTACATGGTACTCCCATTAACAGGGTTCAAAAAAAAATTGAAATGAAGCCATGAGTGTTAGAAGCACCAGCGAAAAATATGGATTTACAGGACTTAAAATGTGGATCATCCCAACCACCTCTTGGAGGATCTGTGGCGATTTGGGAGGGGCCCCCAACCCATTAATAAACTAGCGATATATGTGTAATATAGATGCTCACAGGGAGCTCCAGCTCCTGTAGGGGGATGTTATGTTTAAATGAACATGAGCGGTTTAAATGAACATGAGAAATTAGTGGTGGTAACATTTCCCTTTTTCTAATGTGTGAGTTGGTGTGTATCTGAGGGGAGGCCAGAAAGGTGGGTCCAATGTACTTGTGTGCTGTGTGTGTGTGAGGGGGGTCATGTAACTGGGGGGCAGTGTGTGTACTCGGGGATAAACACTACCGTTAGGGGTGTCTGTCAGACAGATCAGGGCAGCTAAAGCCCCACTTGTACAGTGCCATGTGAGAGGGAGAGCATGGGCATGGGGGAACAGGGATAGGGAGGGGTGGAAACAAACAGGCATGAGGTGAGGGGAAGAGGTGGTGTGGGAGTGCCGTGACCCCCCCAGTGAGAGGGGGTACAGGCATGGGGGAATGGGCTGGGGGTGTTTTTGTGGGTTGGGTAGGGAGGAGGGACTGCTTTGTTGTTAAAGCAAACACCAGACTGCCAATTGTTAAAGGGATGAGGTTATGGGGGTGGGACCCTGGGGACTCTGCATTTTATTTTTGCCCTGGGTCCCACAAATTCTAAGTTTGGCTTGTCATGCCTATGAGGCATAAATGGTTTGAACTGAATATGGAACTATCAACACAACTTCCAATGGACACCTGTATGCAGTGGAAGTCCACTGGCTAAGTTCCTAGAAGATAGGTCCATATTTGCCTATCAGTCAAGTTGGACAGGGAACATAGCCTCTAACTGTTGAGTGAATAGTAAGGAATGGACCATTCCATGACCTGTTGTACACTTCTCGGACATGATCAAAAAGTGGCCAAAGTAGGAGACATTATGCTTGGCTGGATGGATTATTGCTCTGACCTAGTATGGCATTTCTGATGTTCTTGCATTCTTGTTCCCAAGTCCAAGTGGAATCCATTCCCTACCCACTGATGGGATCACAGCTCAAGGTGGCAAGACTACCTATACATAGCTATCACTCTTCACTCATCATTCCACTTCCATTAAAGTAGATGGCACAGAAGCACTATACCCCTGAAAACCAGCACTGAAGATACGCAAGACTTTATTAACATTATCCACCTTCCAAGTGACACTTTTATAACATTGTAAGGCTGTTCTGAAGTGCAGTAAGCTCAACTGGAATGATATACTTTCCTATTTATTAGTGAATCAAGTCACAGTATCAGTGTTTATTGGCCCTGTGCCTCCTAAGTCAAATGTCCCTGATGCTGCCAGCTCTCATGATTTATCCTTTAGAGAGACTCCACAGACTGAGCTCCAGCCGAGGGATTCCAAGCTGCTGCTCCAATTTCAGGAATGTTCAGAGTTTCCCTTGAGAATCGTAAAGCTTTAAACTGATGGTACTATATCCAGAGCGGTGGGGCAGGGAGAGAAAAAAAAAATCCAGTGAATATTTTTTAAATGAGTTCTATTTTTTTCCTCCACAACCTACTTAAACAGTAAGCAGATGTAAATTTTATTAGACAACATATGTTATAGCAGCCACAGGAGAAGAAATTAACTTGACAACATGTGTCTGTGGCTAGGGGGTTTGCAGGATCTTCTTCCCTGGAGGTTTTCAGGAAAAGACAGACAGGCATCTGTCAAGGATGCTTTAGGTGTAGGGTATCCCAACTCAGAGATAATCCTTGATGTTTCTTTCAACTCTTCAGATCTATGATTCGATAGGATTCTACATTGATCTAGCTATCATTTTCAGAAGTGCTATGATGATTTGTGTTTTCAAAAGTTACTTGGGCTGCAATCCACAAACCACTTACTGGAGAGTAAGCCTTACTCCTGCAAGACTACAGTGGAACTGCTTTGGAGTAAGCGTTTTATGAACCACAGCCCTGAGCACTATAAGAACCTAAACGCCATTGAAAGCCAATGGAACTTTGGTCCCTAATAGGAGGCTGATCCTCAAAGCACTCAACCACTGGAAACCACATTGAAGTGAATGGGCTTGCATTAATGGAGTACTTTAATGGGGGAACACAATCTCTATCCCCCAAGAAAACCATCATGTCCCTGGAGCCAAACTGCTTGGGGATCACTTCTTCAGTCCTCACTAAGGCCCATTTTATACAAGTTGCCCCTACGCAATGCACACGTGAGTGCCTCCATGGGCATGCATTGGGGGAGTCCTGTGTAAACATCATAGCCGGTGGGTGGGTGCACATGCATGCTCATACACAACACCTGTCTCCACCCATCGCCCACACACAGAACAACTGGCAAAAACAGCAGTTGTTCCATGCTCCCACCCACCCACCTCCACAGTGTACACCCATCCCCCCCTGAACCGCAGCCCACTTAAAAAGGGCCAAAGTCACACCAGTTCTCCTAGCTTCAGTGCCCTGGGTTTCTGACCCCCAAGCTCTCTTATTGGTTCAGCTTGAATCAGAAAGCCAGTCTCCAATCCGTGATTGGGGAATGAGGCTTCCCTTCTCCCGTGGGAAGCAAGCTGACTCTAGGAAGTCATAAGTGATAAGGGTGTGCAAACACCTAGTGGTTCGGTGTTTGGCCCGATCGGGGTTCGGCCAAATCCAAAACCATTCGGTTCGGTCCATTCAGACTGAACTGGTTTGGGGGGGCTGAACCCGTTCGGGGTGGGGACCAGGTTTTCCCTCCCCCCTCCAGGCTGCATGGGTGGAGGGGGCGCCGGGGAGCACCTCCCCCCCCCACCCTGCCCTGCCTTGGATTTTTTATTTTTTATTTTAAACGCCCCCACCCCCAGGGATCGCCCACAGCCCTACCTGGTGGTGCCGGGGCTCCAGCCCCACGTCCAGTGGCGGGCAGGTCCGGCAGCAGTGCTCCAGAGTGCTTCAGGCTGCTACTAGGCCTTCCAGGTCAAACCGGAAGGCCTAGTAGTGGCCTGAAGCGGTCCGGAGCGCTGTCCCTGTGACCACTGCCGTGGCCACCACCAGACACAGGGCCAGAGCCCTGGCACCCCCAGGTAGGTCGCGCTCCAGACCCAGGTCCAGCGGTGGCCACGGCAGCAGCTGCAGATCGGCAGGGGTGGCGCTCCGGAGCACTTCAGGCTGCTACTAGGCCTTCTAGTTTGACCTGGAAGACCTAGTAGTTGTCTGAAGCACTCCAGAGCACTGCCACCGGTAGACCCGCTGCTGGACCCGCCCGCCACTGGAACCGGGACCAGAGCCCCAGCACCACCAGGTAGGGCCACAAGCGATCCCGGGGGAGGGGGGTGTTAAAAAAATAAAATCCCAAGATGGGCAGGGGGGGCACCCCTTCCACCCACACAGCCTGGAGGGGGGAGGGAAAACCAGTCCTCCCCCCAAACAGAGCTCGGTTCGGTCGGTTTGGTCGGGGGTCAGTTCGGATTTGGGGTGTTCGCAAACAGGCCAAACACTCTGAGTTCGGGCCGAACCCCAAACTTCCAAACCGCATTCACACACCCCTAATAAGTGAAACATCTTCCTGCTCTTCTCACCAAGCAGGATCTGGTGGGTACTTCTTCTCCAGTGCTCCCTGTCAATTGAGGAGGCTGAGAGGTGGGGAGTACAGCCAAAATGGGTGCTTATGCAGGTAGATATAGCCATTAAATTAGCAATACCTGAACCCTCTCTCAGGGTCTGGTACTGCCAAGTCCCTGTGCACAGTATCTGACCCTGGACCTGTTCTGCTTACCTTGAGCTAGAGTGCAGTGATCTGTGTCATGGTGGCAGTGATCCAAATGACAGCGGCAGCCTGGGACCTATGCCTAGTGCATGTCCAGATTGCCACTGCCCAGATTGCAGCCACTCAGCCCCAAACCCCCTGCCATCTCACCAGGCTCCCCCCAGGTAAGCACTGGTGGCTGGGAGCAAAGTTTTTAACTGTTTGTTTACTCCCAGGTGGACAATGAACATTCCATGAACAAACAAGCCAATATGTCTGCACACAAGGAACAGTCAATGAACAAACAAGCTGATAAGGATTTTATTTTGAGAGTAAATGAGAAGCAATTTGCCTCCCTCCCTCTCTTGCTCCGGGGCACAGGGCTGCATTGTTGCTGGTCCCTGTTCACTCCCTTCAGAGCGGAGACAGCAAGGCTGTGTGGGGAAGGCTGCAGGAGGGAAATTCATTGGTATGCAGTAGAAGCTCTCACAAGGTAAGACTCTCAGCACGGAAGCCCAACATACAAGAACAAAGAAAACGGTCACCAGAGCAGTAGAAGTAAATGTATACCAAGAGACTAATGCGATGTGGGGCAGAGGCTCAGTCAACGTTGAGGGCAGGGGAGGCCTGTAACAATGCTCCCCTCATTGCTAAAGGAAGTACCACTGCTGGCAGAACTAGGATACTCATGGGGTGCCAGGCCTCTGCACATTTCTCTGACCCTAATGGAGGATTATGCAGTTGGCTGCTAGAGACAAAGAATGTCATGGGACACAGCATGTGGTGGCCCTGGCAGAGAACATCACCAGTGAGTAATACCCAAGCAAGTTCCAGGGGAGAACTCTGGGCACAAGGTGGACATGCATGCATTGGACCTGTAATGACAGGCTGTGAAACAGAATTTCTCCTCAGAGAAGTAAAGAATAAATAACATTAGACATAAAGAGTTGGGGCCTTTAAGCCCTCAAACCCAAGTCCTTGCCTTTTCCACTGATGCAGTGACATCTCGGTGCAGATTTCATAAGCATTTCCAAGCAGCATTATTTGCATCCTAGGCTCCAACCAAGCAATTATCTGAAAACTCAAACTTTATGGCAAAACAAAAAAAACCTCAAACATGATTGCTAACTGAAAGTAAGGAGTACATATCCTTCTAAGTGAAGATTAAGTCCAGATGCATAAATTGTTTCCACCTTTCCCAAAAACCTTCGTTGCGTAAGTTTACAATCAAGTCATCTTTAGAGGTTTCTATAACTTTGTACTATTATATTATATTCTACTGAGTATTTGATGGGGAAGCTCAGACACCTAATCCTCATAGCGTAACGTGTCCCTGAAAGAAAGCTGTTAAATTAAACTATAAGGCTTGCTTTGCTTCTTGTTTCATTAGCAAAGCTCCGAGTGTCTACAGGGTTCATTGGGTAATATTTGGTGATAAATCCCATTGCAAGCTATATTTACATATGGACTTGGGAGCATTAAATGAGTTCCAGAGGTTTCAGAACAATCACATTCCAAATCCTTGGGCTCCTCTCCAGTGCTGCAAGGGGATTGTGACTTAAGTACATTATGCACTGTAGGCATGTTACCAAGGATGAATTGTGCTGGGCTTGAAATTATCTATAAATACAGCTAGCAGCAGGAATCAAACTGGAAAAAAAAGACAAGCAGTGATACTCGCTCAAATCAGCCCTATTTCCAAAATAAAGTCCATCCACAAACAGCCCATTCTCACCTCATGTCATCCTTTCTAGTTATACTCTTCTCCCCCTCATCTCTCTGCTCCCTCCTCAAGGGTGGGGAGGAAGAAAAGCAGGAGGTATTGGAGCAAAAAGGAAGGGAAGACCATGGCCATTTTTATGCTGATGCCCCTACCCCCCCACTTGGTGTTCAGGTGCTGTCCGTGTAAGCAGCCGGTGGTGGGGGAATGGATGTCTGCTCAGTGTTCATCCGTGTGAACACCAAGCAGGATGGGTGGGGGTGCGTGCGCGCTCCTGCGCAACACCCACCTCCACCCATCACACACCCATCTCCACCCATGGAGCCCTCCAGAAAACCAGAGGAGGCCCTATGGGTGGAGATGGGTGTATATCCATGTAAAGGGACACACACACACTTCCACCCACTGCGCCAAAACACCCATCCCCCACCCACCCCCATCTATGTAAAAATGGCCAGTGGGGTTTTTCATACATGATGGTGGTCAGGCACTGCCATGGACTTACACAGTCCGGAAACAGGCCACCACCATGGCCAGAACCAGGTTGAATCCTTGAACTAATGTGACGGGGCCAGAGAGGGCAGAGAGATGCATGAATGTGCATTTGTCCAGCCCCCGTGCTGCACGCAGTACCTAACAGCCTACCCCATGCCCAGTGGGTAGCCATGGCACCCAGAACAGGTGACGATTCTGGACTGGGCTCAGTAAAGTGAGCTTTAGCCCACTTTGCTCCCAGTCAGGTGGCCGGATCCCAGGCATGGTGGCAGCTAGTGTAGGCTGCGACCCAGAGACACCCAAATCACAACCCATGCTAGTCACCAACACATCCAGGATCTATCCCATGCCAACATATGCTGCCCAGGAACTAACATGACAGTGGCCTGCTGGTTAAACCATTTGAAGTGGAGTAAAATAGGCTGTTGACACCTCTGAAAACACCCAATGTACAAGAGGTAGGTACTAACTGGTGTTAAAACAAATAGGCCCTTTGCATTCCCAGATATTATTTGGAAAGTCATATAAATAGCCAAATAACATCCACATCAGAAATGGATATTCATACATTTAGTAGGTTGGTTCTTTTATTCAATTCCTCAGTTTCAGTAACCCAGAATAGCTCCATTGAAATCAATGGAGCAACATTGACTGAAGCTGTACAGACAGAATGTAGCATGGGATGCTGTATCTGCCTCACTCACTAGGAATTGTCTATCCATCAGCAACCACACACAGTTGACCAATGCAGCTGAACAAATCTGCTACTAAAATATGTCATGCATCACCCAATTGATTCCTAATCACATTTGTTTTTACTTCACCTACCGAAACACTTGGGAACTCCAATGACTCACCAGATACTCATCTCATTGTCAGTCGCCAATGCCCTCTAGGGAAGTCTTTGTTTCTACCTATAAAAAGCTAGGTAGGAAGGTTATTGAGATAACTGAGCTGTCTTTCATTAGTAACCACTATAAAAGGCCCATTCAAGCAAACAGCATGTGCAACAATTGCTGTGGCATTTAGAGCAAGAATAGAAAAGCAGCACCTGCCATCTGAATCAATTCCACCTTGCTTGCACTTTAAGAGCCATGACAAAATAGGATGCCTTAAGATTAGTGGGTCAAATTCACCTTCATAGAATCATAGGCTGGAAGAAACCTCAAGGCTCATCTAGTTCAATCCCCTAAATCAAAACAGGATTAATTCTGTCCAAACCATCTCATACAGATGTTTGTCCAGTCTCTTCTTAAAAACTTCCAATGAAAATGATTTCACATTCAATGAAATCACAATGACTTTCAGCAATCTGTTCCATTGTCAGGAAATTTTTCCTAATATTGAATCTAAGACCACATTTGCACCTGATGACAACGCGAGGCAAAACACCCGTGAGCCAAAGACATGGCGGGGGAAGGAGGTGGATGCCAGAAGTACTGCCAGTGCGAATGGGGTTCTGCCATGACTTTACTCGCAATTGTCAAGGCTCAAAATCCAGCCTTGACAACCACAAGTAAAGTCGTGGCAGAATCCCATTCACACCCACGAAACTTCAAGCAGCCACCTCCTCCCCCCTCCGCGTCTTTGATTCACAGGTGTTTTAACGCTGCACCATCTTCAGGTGTGAATGCTGCCTACGTCTACCTTCTTAGAACTTAAACCCATTGTCTTTTGTCTGATTCTTAGTGACAATAGAGAAACGTTATTCTCCATCTTCCTTGTGGCAGCCTTTTAACCGTTATGACTCAACATCTTTTCTCTATGCTAGGTCACGTATCTGAAAGATCGCCTCCTCTATGTCCCATCAAGATCCTTAAAGTCAGCCAGGAACAGCCTCCTGCTACTTCCATCATTTCTCCAACTTCATACACCTAAGGCTTGCAGAGACATTTTTAGTGGCTGCCCCTCCCCTCTGGAATTCACTTCTTCCCCTGGATGTGTACCAAAATCCAAACTCATGCATCTTCTGGGAGCAGTGAAGACTTTTCTATTTGGCCACGCTTTTGGTGGATGAGGATAGACTTGAGTGTCTATGTGCACTATATTTATATTGGATATATATTTTATGCATTTTATGTGCTGTAATCTTCCCTGAGCCTTTGGGAATACATTGGGCTACAGATTTTAAATAAATAAAATTCCCAGATCCTTCAGCCTTTATTCATATCTTGCATTCAAGACCTTTTATCATTTTTGTTGCTCCTCTGAATCGTCTGCAATTTGTCTACACCTTTAGTAATTATTGTTAAGTATTGAAATAGCACCAGCAGCATCATTGGCACTTGAACAGTTGTTAATTGGAGATGGGTCCTTGCCTTGAGGGGCTTACAGTTCAGGAGAAACAAGAGAGGGGAGACAGGGGAGAGGGGAATATAGGGAGAGATTCACAAAGTTGAGAAGTTGCTGGTGCACTTGTTTAGCTTAGTTATAGTTAACTTAAAAGAGCCAAAGGACTGTGGACTGGTGTGCAGGTTGGAAGTAGGGCTGGAGCTCAGATTCACACTGCTTGGCCAAGTGTTGAGCCACTCTGATAGCTGCAGCTCTGAAGCAACCTTAAGAAACAGACTAGGAGCCTCTGGCATCCAAACAGAAACCAGTTGATCCCATGCGCCAACTGCTCAAAAAACTGCCTAATTGCCACAGCTAGGAGGGATTAGTCAATCCTGTAGCAGGGCCCACACCCCTAAGCCCTGAAAGCCATGTTTCTCCTAAATTGTAAGCCCCTCAAGACAGGGACCGGCTTGGCCTCAGGTATCTGAAAGACTGCCTCTGCCTCTGTGTCCCATCACAGCCTCTGAGGTGGGCCAAGGGCGACCTCTTGTGAGTGCCAACTACCCGTGAAGTTGCTACAATGAGGGCGCGCAGGGGAGTGTTCTCAGGTGCTGCCCCACAATTGTGGAACTCCCTCCCCTTGGAGGTCTGCCTGAGCCTGTTCGTCTTATGGAGGAGATGCAAGACCTTTTTGTTTGGCCAAGCATTTAGCAGGCAGGAATAGGGTTTGGTGTTGCAGGGTTTGGGAGGAGGATTGGTGGGTGGTAAATGGGGATATGGGTGGGGGGGGGGAATGATGGAGTTTTAAGGGATTTTAAAATATTTTATATTGTGTATTTTCTAATCTTGATGTAGTAAGCCGCAGCAAGGTGTGGGCCTCGTCTCTGGAGAAGGGCGGGGTAAAAAGTAAAATAAAATTTTTCAGGCCTCTCTGAAAGACAGCCCAGTAGATTCTTGCACCCAGCCACCAACAGAAGTCAGTCCCATCAAAGGTGTCCTCCTAACTACTCTGTTTCTGATCATTGCATCAATGATGTTAAATTGCTTGGTCAAATTATCTGTATAAGTCATATTTAGGTTTTGCTACATAACGACTTTAGCTCCCTTTCCCCCTTCATATTAGCACAAACTCCTTGTCCTCCTTTTCAAATCTCTTCATGGCCTTGTTCCTCCCTAGGTTTCTGCCCTCACTTCCCACTACATTCCCACCCAGAAAGTTTGCTCTTCCTCTACCCCCACCCTCTCCTGCCCAACTCCTGCTTCCCAAACAGTCTTTTCCCCTTCTCCCATTCTGCTTCCTATGCCTGGAACTCCTGCCCTGAACAGATACACTCTGCTCCCTTCTGACCTTCAAGTCTACAAACCTACTTCTCCCATCTCACTTTCCCTATCCTAGCTCCTCACCCCCATAGATTGCTCATGGATGCCTCTCCCTATACTAGCTTATCCTCCAGGACCCACCACCATTCCTTGTCACCAAGCCAAAATTCTGTACCTGCAATTTCTTCTCAATGTCTCTTCTTATGTTGTTCCTTTCCCCCTTCTCTTCCCACTCTTGTCCATCGTTAATTGAAAGCCCCTCAGAGGAGGGATCTCCCTCTAATCCTATCTGCTCAGCACCAGGTGCATTGCTGGCATCACCATTAGTAACAACAACAACAACAACAACTACAATAACAATAGTAATATATAATGCAGACAATTATACCTTCCAATTAGGCTATTTTATTTTTAAACAATGGAGGATGGTTAGAATTGTCTTTCAGGCTTTAAAAGTTAACATGTAATTACTTTTAACCTCAGGAACATTAACATCTTTCTTAAAAAGATAATCCTGAGCTAAAATTAGAAACAAGATCTTCCTAGGAAATGACAAGGCCAGAATTAGTGATACACAAAAGGCATTCATTCAGTCCGAGGAATATATTAGCATAAGAAAACCAAGAGCCGCACTACAGGTGGTCCAGATACAAAGACATGAGCCTGGTTTTCTTTGATCTATGTTTCTTGACGTACATTGCACAGTTGCTTACTACATAGAGAATCATGAACAAAGTAGGAGCCAAGGCATAATACTTGGCATGTCCATTCCCCACTAACTCATGGTTGTCCACAGGTAGATATTGCACCCGTTGAACTAAGGGTGATTTCAGACGTGACGTTGACACGGTGAACCACGGTGAATACCCACCTGGGGTCACCGTGTCCCGTACGTCTGTTTGGCAGCCACCAGATGTTGGCCACGCTCAATCGGCACATGGGGTCAATTTGAACCACGCTTCCCGGGCTAGCCGGGGGAAGGTCCCGGGAAGAGTGGCCAACAAAAAGTAACGTCTGGCCGCGTGCCACGGCCCGGGATCCCCGGCGGGATCCCGGGCCGTGGCACGATCGGCCAGATGCGGCGGCCGCATTGGCCCCGCCACCCGCCCGTCTCCTCGGAGGGCGGGCGGCGGGGTGCGTGGAGGGGGCGGGGCCGTGCGGCCGCACGTTGCGCCGCGCGGCCCCGGCCCCTCCCACTTTCCCCGCCGAGATCCCCCCGGCACGTCTGTTGAGCCGTAAAGGGGTGACCCAGGAGGGGAACGAAGACGATGATAACGGTACGGGGCCAAAGGGCCCCGTATCGTCTGAAAGTACCCTAAATTAGTTACACTTTTAGTTAAGTCAGTCCATAGTTGTTCACATATCTGGCCAAAGACATCACTAATGGTGCAGCTCTCTGGGGAGCTCTTAAAAGACACACACACAAAATACACCATGATGGCTCAAAGCACAACAAACACCCCCTCACAACACACAAGAGAAAATCTAACAACATGGAGGATAGCAGCTTCCTGCTTGTCCCACCCCAACCCTTGTTGCCCAGGACTGCCAGCAGCTGTAGTAGCTCTTGGGCAGGAAGGAGTTACTAGCTACTGTGGGTGGGGGCAGGGAAGCTGTCTCAGACCTCAGTTTGGGAACCTCTCTGTAGCAGGGCCCCCACTTAACTGTGGGATAAGTGTTGTCAGGATCAGGCCCAAAGAAGGTCACTCAAGGGGCTCCACATCAACAGTATTTATTCAATAACATCCCATAGGCCAGGCAACAAGCTTCTGTCCAGTTACAGTCTACACATTAGAGCCTAGGCCAACCACAGTCCATGACTAGCTCTATGCTAACTCACGCAGTCTGGGACTCTTTCTCTCCTAGCATCCAAGTCAGCCAGCCAGCCTCTCCAGTAGCTGTGTCTTCTTCAGCTGTCAGGAGCAGACTGTAGAGATGTTCTCCCTCTTTGAGTCCAGAGTAGACCCCTTGCTTCCTGTTCCTCCTCTCTTTATATACTTCAGGCCACACCCCCAAACACTTCAACTTCCTGTCTGGTGGCCATCTTAGGGGATCCACATGGCAGGCACCATTTTGTGGCCCAGCCCTGCCACACTCTAGCTTAAGCAGGTTCATTCAGAGGTGCCTGGAGGCCTGGGGCAGAATGCCATTATTATTATTATTATTATTATTTTATAAACATTTATATAGCGCCAGTTGTGTGACCTGGTGCTGTACAGAACATAGAATTAGATGCGGTCCCTGCTGATGGCTTACAATCTAAAAGACAAAGGAGGGAGACAGGGAGACGGGACAGTGGGAGAGACAGGGGAGAAGACAAACATTCAAGCGGATGTGAAGTATCAGGTGCATACGCTTGGCTTGGTTACAAAGAGGTTGGTAGCAGCAGTCATCAGAGGAGGGCCGACAGTAAGTGTACAGGAAAGACTAGCAGGCGTTGGGAAAGGCAGCAAGGAAAAGGTGGGTTTTGAGGAGGGATTTGAAGGAACGGAGGGAGGAGGCAAGGCGGATGTGGGCAGGGAGGGAGTTCCAGGCATGGGGGGCAGCGAGGGAGAAAGGTCGACGGCGGTTAGGCGAGCAGGAGAAACGAGGGAGAGTGAGGGAGGGGACAAAGGAAGAGCGGAGAGCGCGTGCAGGAGTGCATAGGTAAATTAGGTCCGAGAGGTAAGGGGGAGCTTGGTTGTGGAGCGATTGGAATGTGAAAACCAGGAGTTTAAACAGGATACGTTCAGGAAGGGGGAGACAGTGAAGGGAGAGGAGGAGAGGCTGCACATGGTCGAAGCGATGGGCAGAGTGAATGACCTTGGCAGCGGAGTTTTGGATTGCGATAAGGGGGGACAGGTGAGAGTGAGGGAGGCCAGCAAGTAGGAGGTTGCAGTAGTCGAGGCGAGAGATAACCATGGCATGAACAAGGATTTTGGCCGAGGAGATAGAGAGAAAGGGGCG
>QEPC01012560.1:1412831-1427037 GCA_003113815.1 Sphenodon punctatus | reverse complement strand
GAGAGGTCAGCAAGAGAACAGTTTCATGAGAAGATGAGGTCGAGGGAGTGGCCGTCAGTATGAGTGGGAGAGTCGGTCCAGAGTCGGAGATCGAAGGAGGTGGTCAGAGAGAGAAAGCGGGAGATAGAGGGTGTGGAAGGTGTGTCGACGTGAATGTTGAAATCACCAAGAATGAGAGTGGGGATGTCATCAGAGAAGAAGAAGGTGAGCCATGATTCAAAGTCTGGGAGGAAAGAGGAGAGGGACCCTGGGGGGTGATAAATGACAGCAACACAAAGGTGCCATGTGGGGTCCCTTTATTCTACCATCCAATAGGTTCAAAACTACACCCCAATTTTGTTGTGGACTGTGTTTGCACAACACCCAAGGCAAAACACCCCTTTTGGGTCACCCGCCACCTCTTCCTTCCTCCAAGTGGCCCTGGGTTGAAATGGCTCTTGAGTGTCTAGATCATCATGGGCAGAATTATGGCCACTAGAAATTTCTCTGCTGATAACATCAAAATTCACAGCTTCTATGTTCCAGAAAAAATATCTTCACGAAAGATGAGCAGGGTGTGGAAAGGTGTCATGGCAGGGATTAATTCTTCTACTAGAATGCTGACATTGCTGTCTTCATTGTTCCATAGAAGGTTCCCAAGGGAAAGAGTCCTTAGTGTGCACCATTTAGCACTTTCATTTCAACATTCAAGGAGCAAATGAGGCAATTGTCTTCTTGGCTTCCAAACATTTTGTCTCTCCCATTAAATGTCAGACCTGTGACTCAAGCTGTGAACGTAGCCTACCACGGTAAGTGACTGTCACTGAGGGACCTTTCTTGCATCAGAAAAACAGCATGTGAATAATCTCTAGACCAGGGAGGACAGAGATGTATATGACTGTGGCATCTGTAGTTTTATTTCTAAATCAAATCCATCATCCGGGCTTCAGGCCAAAGAGGCTATTCTCAAAATAGGAGTTTCCACTCCCTTCGCATCAGGCATCAGACTACACTTCCAAACTGGGATAAACACCAAGATTATCTTTTCAGATGTTCTTCAGTGCTATCCTGAGTGATGTGGGTATTAAATAAATTAATTTTAGTTCTGATGAAAGGTGAAAAACTAACAGCTTGGAGGTCGAATCCCGTTGAAGCCTCCCGAGTAAGTAGATTGTAGCCCAAAAACTCTACCCACAGAACAAGTTGAACAGCCAAGTTACAAAATTTCTTCACACTACCATATAGAGATATGACATGTTTCAGTTAGGAGGAGAGGATGATTTCAAGAGCCCTGCAACTAAGCCAAGAGACAGTTCAGGAGATCCACATTTAATTCCATGCTTTGCCATGAGTTTCAGGGTGTTTTCAGATATTACGCAATCACGGTCAACACAGACAATCCCCTGTGGTGGCGGATGGTCGCGTAACGTGTGTATGCTTGCTGCCAGATGTTCACCACAGTTAACCACCGGCGGTGAGCAAATTAACCATGCTTTCGAGGATGGTCCTGGCACCATCTCCAAAAGCGTGGTTAATTGAACCACAGCCCAGAATCGTTGGCCGGTAACGTCTGTTACTGCCACCGATTCTGGGCCGTGGTCCAGACCCCGGGACGGAATTGGGCGCAGCGGTCCCATTGCACCATGCAGCCCCACCCCCTCCCCGATTCCCCTCTGGAATCGACCGGCACGTCTGTTGGCGTGTCGTTTTGATTCTGGCGGGGAATCAAAAGGTGATTCCGTGCCGGGGCCAATGGGTGTCCCGTCACGTCTGAAATCACCCTCCATGCATGGTATTAGCCAACCCCAAACCTCTCTCTGCTTTCATTCCCCCTCTACAAAATGAGGATCATAATATTTCCTTTGTCTATCTTGTCTATTTAGACTATGATCTCCTTGATTTCAGCTGGGACCTAACATAACTACTACCATTCCATGTTAAATTGTTTGTCTGCCCCAAAATCTTGTCTCCAACAGTGACCAGTGTGGGATGCTTCAGGAAAAGCATCCAAAAGCAGGGCATATATTAAATTTTTGGTATGCAGCACTTGGGGGTAGAAATTTTGGCTACCCCTGTTATATTGGATATAACAGGGGTAGCCAAACTTTCCATCCCCAAGTGCTGCATACCAAAAATCTTCACATGGCCAAGAACAACAAGACACACACATATGGGCATGTGCACTCAATGTATGTGTTTTCTGAAACGTTTCCTGTTTTGTGACTGGCTGGCGGAGCCAGTGCTCTGGGGTCCAGGATGATGAGATCCTGAGGAGCAGCTGCGATTCAGCTGCTGAGATTAATGTGCAATGAAGTTAGACACAGGACCATTAAGGCAGGGTGGGGCCCAGGACCTACTATGACCGAGACCTGCTCTTGAATTGCTCAAGAAATCCACAGTTTGACCACCTGTGCTCAATTTACCTAATAGCCATTAATGAACCTATCCTCCATGAATTATCTAATCCTTTTTAAAATGCAGTTATACAGTTGGCCATCACATCTAATGGATGAGTTCCACACGTTAATTGTACATTGTGAAAAAGCACTTTCTTTTGTTGGTTTGTTTTAAACCTGGTGCTTAGCAATTTCTTTGGGTGTCTATTATTATTATTACAAGAAATGGTAAATAATAGTTTCCAATGCACTTTCTTCACACTGTTCGTGATTTCAGAAACCTCATCTCCCATTAGTCATCAATTTTCTAAACTGAAGAATATGAAGCTGAAGACATTCCATATTCTAGATCATCTTTGTTGCTCTTGGATCTACCTCTTCTGGTTTACCTATCTTTTTTTACCTCTGTATCGGAGATATGAAACGTTTGGTCTCCATGTCCCATCTAATTCATGATTCCCTTGTGACAGCAAATGAGAGAGACAGTCATAATGGCACTTTTTTTAGGATAGGAACAGACATGAAGCAGTAGCATTTTATGATTATTCAGTGACTACCTTTCCAACCAACAGCCTCGGTAAAACTTGAGCCTGTAACCTAGAGATATAAGGCTGCTCGATCTCCATTCCCCTTGTAAGAACCAGTGAAGCCTAGCAGAGATATTCTGTTGACTTGGGCCTGGGAGACCAGTCTTCAAATCCCATTAGGGAATTTTTAGATGGATACTTCAGCCCAGGATTAGTAAAAGAATTATCCTGGAATTGTTATCCAGGGATTACAAGTGGTACATGTTTTACACAGACATTTCTATCCCAGATTGAAATCCATCCTGGGATAGTTCAATGAACAGCACATTGCTGTTATCCCAGTTTGAAACTATCTGGGATGAATATCAATCCCGTTTTGCTTTTCGTCCATGCTCAGTGCACTGATTTCTGGGATTGAAAAAAATCTATGTTTCTTCATTTCTTTTCTGATTTCTGAGTTGAAGAAAATTCCTTTGTTCTGTGGATATTTAAATTTAGCACTCCGCAATGTATTGTTGAAGGATGGCAGAGGTAATATGATTGCCCCACAGTCATGTGCTCCTAGATACCATAGAGGCAAAACTGCATTGAGAGGATGTCAACTCTTGCCATAACTCTCTATGATAATACTAATCCCAGGGTAGTTGACTATCCCAGGATAGTCATTAAGACGGACCTAATCCTGGTATTATTTAACAACCAGATTTTACAAAACCTCAAAAAAGAGGTTTTGTAATCCAGAAGTTTTTTAGTAATCCTGGGATTATAATAACTGAATTCTGCATTTAGACGGACCTCTCATTCTGGGACTAATGATCTAATCCCGGGATAAATGTCCATGCAAAAATGCCCTTATAGCCAGATCTTGTTAGGAAGGCACTCTCTCTCAGCCTCAGCTTCCCATCATTAAAATGGAAATAAGAATGACCTGTCTCACAGGGCTGCTCGAATTGGGAGGATGAACTAGATAAGGATTGGAAAGGACTTGGAACACTGAAATCTCTGTAGAAATGACGAATGATAATCCTTGCTCTAGTTTTCTATCTCCCTTTTTTCACAGGTCATTTTTAATATTTCCATTACTGTTTTCAGGTGGGGACTTTTACTATGGATATGAGCTATTTGCTCTTAGTTTTCCCAACAGCTTCTAGCATTTTTATGACTCAATTACTAGATGGCATTGTCCAGAATTTGGGTCAAAAGTAACATATTAAAAGCAAGTCTACTTTATGTCCCATTTTGCTCTGAAGGACATTTGGGTACAATCCTCTCCCATTAAAGTCAATGGGAATCTTGCCATGGCCCTCTATGGGCTCAGGATTGCAATTTTTGTCTTTAAAAGCAATGGTAAGTAAGAAATTATATAATCAGGGGAGTTTATCCTTTCTCCGTACACTGCATGTATTAGTGAAACTAATAATGTTAGTTTCTTCATCTTTTACCAGAAGATCCCAAAGTAAACACCACAGATGAGATTTTAGAAGCCATTGGCCTAACTCTGAGCCTATCAAAAGTGATAGAAAACTCCCACAGATTCCATCCGGACAAAGTCAGCGCAAAACCAATTGCTGTTGTATTAATCATCATCATGTTGTTGCAGTACTGTCCAAGGACTGTTGTGTTCTGTTACTTCTTTTATAATAAAATTTCTGGAATCCCAGTGTAAAACTGTAAAAATTATCTTTACTAAGTAACATTAGAACATATTTACAGAAACTAACACTTGAAAGTAGCCACTGTCTACCTTAGGCTCCAGAGTCCAGGTTCTAACTGTCTGAACTGACAAATCCCAACTGCCACTGTAACCTCAGAAACTTTGTAGCAGTTCCTTTCTTAAAGGTATATATACCACAAAGACCAACTGTCTGCAGGACCCCATTGGATCTGACACTATAAGGACTAGGGCTGAAATGAAATTACACCAAAACGGGAATTCCCGTTGAAGTTCCAGTTCCTGATACTGTCTCAGTCTTGGTTGAATGAAGAACCTCTTGATATTTGACAAAGTCTTGGTCTAAATTTCCTTTCATGATTTACTGACTTTCCACTTACCAAAATCCCATTTATTGCTTGGCCATTTACTGCTTTGCTGCCCATTTCAAATTCCAAAAGGTAATACCAATGCAATACCACATTTCTTGTATTCCATTTTCCCTTATACTTCCTTGTTACTCATTGGCTGGTAAACAGATTCCTTTACTAATCTGCAATCCAGTTGCAGATTTGTCAAAACAAAGGGAACAATATAGAACAATTATTCTGACTGGAGGCTCTGGAATGGAGGCTAAGGAGCACTGGTGAGAAGGGGTGGGCTACTTGCACAGTGATTGGCTCAGAAATGTGGTACAACAAACAGACAGAAACCTGGAAATAAAACAGTACCTTCGTCATTGCGGTAAGCAGTAAATGAACGGTACGCAGTAAATGGTAAGTGGAAAATCGGTAACATGGGATGTGGTATCTTGTGGTATTGCAAGAATCAAGAAATCGTATTGGTATTGGGAATTTTTGGGAAATCAATCCTGGTTCTCGAGATGGCGACATTTCTCGTGAGCAGCAATTTAGCTGCTCATTTCACCCCTAGTACAGACCCAATTCCAGAGACACTCCCTGCTCCAAAGAGCTTGCAGTTTTAATAGACAAGAAAGATCCAGTATAGAGAAAAAAGATATCCAAGCAAAGTGCATGTTGGCTGGCAAATGTAATGCTAGCTCCATGATCATTTTTCCATGTAGCGGGATGGAGATGATGGTTAGATAGTTTCTTAGTTTTTATTTTTTTTATTATTATTTTTCTGTGGTCTGGTGGTGGGAAGCATGACTGCTGCTGGCAGCAGCACCCATAGAAAAGGGGTATGGCTAGGAGTGCATTTTCTAAGCTAAGCAGAGGAGGTGGGTAGAGAGAGAAGGAAAATGATGAGGGTGAATGGAGGGGGGAGGGGTTTAGAGTATCTTTATTTTGCTATGACCTAGCTAGGTCTTAGCATTAAATACAAACACCACAGTTTCACAGTATACACTATGAAATTATAGATAAAAATAAGGTTTAGAGTAGACAGAGGACAACCTGCAGCAAAGAACATTTTGGCATGGGGAGGAGAAAAAAGATCTAACCCTAACTAAGCCTTTATAGTACCTTTGTGGTGTAGGGAAGGATCACTGACCGCTGTGACTACACTGAATAAAGATAAGCAATTTCTCCAAGATCCTGCAGAAGGTCAGTGGCAGAGTTGGGTAGGCAGAGAACCCAGGAGTCTCCCCATTGTCACTTGCTCTAACCCCTAGGTAAGACTCCCTCCTTATTAAGGGCTTGATCCTGCAAGGTGCTGAGCATTCTAGCCCATAGATGTTGGGAGTAGGTGCAAGGTATGCACATGCATCCCCCTGAATTTTGCATAGCTGCACTCCATTCAGAGTGCTGTGAAGTCATGGTTCTCCAAAGAGGCAGGGCCATGTTGGAATTTCTCAGAATCACGTTGGTGGCTTTCTCACCCCTTTATAACATGGCTCCATAAATTTCAGAGCATTGGGATGTCACAGCACTTCAAAAGGGGTATGGCCATGTTGGAAAGCGGCAGGACTAAGGCTGTTTTTAAACAGGACACACCCATGCAGGTCCACCCATTCCCCACCCACCCAAGCACCCATCTGAAGGTGGCATGGGTGGGTGTGCACTCCCATATCCCGTGCACCGCCCACTCATGCCCATGCATGGTGCACTGAGGAAAATTCCAGGATGCTCCATGTGGGAGCAGGTTAAACTATTCATGGGTAGGAGCACACACCCATCCCGACCCGTTTGATTCCCCCTTCCCCACACACTCCCTACACACGCGTGGGTGCTCCACATGGTGCACACAATCCCACCCTCCAGTCGTGCCCATTTAAAAATAGCCTAAGAGACCCCCCTGCCCTTTTCTGAAACATAGACCCATCCCTTAAAGAGCACTGTGCTGTCATGGCACTCCTCAGAGTGCAGGGCCACAGAGGAAGTGGGACTCTCCTACGCCCTATCTGCCATGACCTCAACCCCTGCAGAGTATCATGATATCACAAAGGGTAATTTCCGACATTACGAGACCACGGTCAACCACAGTGAATCCCCTGTGGTGGCCGTTTGTCCCGTAACCTCTGATGTGAGTTCCACCAGATGTTCACCACAGTGAACCTCTGGCAGGAATCACATTGACCATGGTTCTGGGCCTTCGGCCACCCAGATGTCCAGAATTGTGGTTAGCTGGACCACGATCTGGGATCCATCAAACGTACCGTCTGTTACGTTGGCCCATCCAGATCATGTCCCAGACCACGATGCGGGATCGGGCGCAGCAGCCGAATTGGCCACTGCAAACACCTGTCTCCCACAGGGCAGGCGGCCGGGGGAGCGCAGGGGGGTGGGGCTGTGCGGCCGCACGTTGCACTGCACAGCCCCGACCCCTCCCTGATCCCCTGTAGGAATCAGGCTGGCACGTCTAATGGATGGTCGAACTGATTCCTCTCCGGGATATGAAACGAATCCTGGACTGTGGTTCAGCGTGGCGGGCCAAACACCAGGCCACCAGCCCACCCCCACCTCCACCCAACACCCACACTGGAGCAACTGCCATTTTAGTTGGTTGCTCCATGTGTGGGTGTGTGATGGGTAGAAGTGGGTATGTATGCGTGTTCGCAGGAGCACATATGCACACACACACACCACTTGCCCACCGTGGATTTTACATGAGACACACTCCCGCATGAACACCCAGAGTTCTGGGTGTTCTTGTGTGGGTGCTGCCCATGTAAAAAGGGCCAATATTTGTTGACATTCTCTGTACTCTTTCCAGTTCTACTACATCTTTTTTGATGAGGGGAAACCAGAACTACACATACAATTCAAGGTGCGGGTGTACCATGTTTTTATATAGTACTTTCCATTTGATTTTCTATTCTTAGCTTGTTAACAGCATGATTATTTTATTTATAGCTTGTTTCATTTTAACAGGACCTTTTTAAACCCACATGGTAGGTTACAGCTAACCCTCTACTGTTGTATACACTTCAGGTTCTTTCAGTTTATAAAACCCTGTTTCTAAGTTTAGACAGCACGAAGCAATGATTATTTCTAAAGAACTTTGAAAGTCTAAAGAACTTCAATAGGTTTTTGGATCAGGTCATTATTAAACAGCTGAATGTTGATTAAATTCTATGGTCTCTCTCCATACTGACAATTTCAGCTGGAGAGTTCTGCCCTCTAGTGGATAGTTGCACATATTGTCAAAAGGCAAATTCTATCATAAAAAGGAAGTACACTTGGTGTTATATTAGAAAAGAAATCCTAAAAGTTATTAGCAGACTGGGAGACAATTCCTCCAGGATCAGCAAGGGCAAAATTATAAACTGTTTTCAGATTCATCCTCTGATGTCTATAAATTTGATCAGACCAGCAGAATAAGGGGTTCTGGCCTGAGTTGTTCAAAGTTGTGTAAATTAGTACCTAATCCCGGGATGAAGTGTCCATCTAAAAATGCCCTAGTGGGATTTGAAGACTGGTCTCCCAGGCCCAAGTCAACACCATATCTCTGCTAGGTGCAATATGCTGAAGAACATACAGAGCTGATAGATAACGCTTCAATCCACCCATCCCTAGGTACTTTCAGACATGACGCTAACCACCCTTTAACCACCCTGGGTGGTTATTTATGCATGTTGCAGGGCTGCATGGGGCACCAATACAGCCCTGCAACATGCATAGATAACCATCAAGGGTGGTTAAAGGGTGGTTAGCGTCATGTCTGAAAGTACCCTCTGTTAATGGAAGGCTAATGGCCCAGTACAACACAATGTCCTTGTGCCAGAAGACCACAGCCTCAGCATCCTAAGTGGGCACCTCACACTCAAATCTTCTGATGGGATCACTGCTTCTCTGAGGTCTTGCCAGTGCTTCTCAAGGTGTATGGGAATGGAAGTTGTTATACTGAATTGATGAGATGATAAAAAGGACCTGTAGATTCATCTTGATCTCTATTTGTAGGGTGGCCGTACCTCCCCTTTAAAAGAGGATGCTTATGAAAAACTGATGGTGCAGGGCTGCACTGGAATCAATGCAGCCCTGCAACATGTATTTTTCATAAGTGCCTCGTTAAAAGGGAAGGTGTGGCCACTCTATTGGGGATGTCAGAGGAGGAAATGGGCCTGAGCTGCCAAGTTTGCATCTGGATCCAGATCTCCACAAAATTCAGTGCCATTCTTATTCACAGCATTTGTCCTGACCAAATTGGAGCCACGAAGATATTGAGGCCAAATGTTCAGTCTTCAGCATACACCAATGGAACATATAATACTTTTCTAGGTGCTTTACGGTCAGGGCCCCATGGATTCTGCATTTCCACCATTGCTGCCAATGGGGAAAATGCAGAATTCACGGGACCCTCTTTACGGGGTACACACACACACACACACACACACACACACACACACACCAAATCAATGATCTAGCACAAAAGTTACTGCTGTACTATGGGGTGGCTGAAAGCCTAACCACCATAATAGCAACCTTTATAGACTATGGTTTTACCATGACCCTTCCATGTCAATGAATCTTTCTAGCAGCATATACGTCCCAGTCTCCCATTTAGTTCTCCATCCTGCCAGGGGTTCAGGGGCCTGTTCTGACAAGGGAAGGAAACCTCTCACCAATCTGATTGCAGTGTCTGGATCCCCACCACCACTTGATAGAGCACCAACAGGGCCCAGTGCAGAGGCCTCTGAAGCCACAGTTGCCATGAAGCAGTGCCCAATTACCCTCACCCAGCATGAAATGGCTAGAAGGAGAGCTGATGGGGCTGCAGCAAGAACTGTGGCACCATATTCCCCATGGTGCTGCCTTGTCCAGATTGTGACCCACACAGCTCTCCACCCAGCGCTCCAACACTCCGGTATCTCACAGCACTGGGGCAGTGATGATCAGGCCAAATGCTGTGTGCAGCAGACTCAGAATTGGTCACTGCTGCTTTAAATGTTGTTTTGGCCTTGCCCTGGGTTGGTCTAGTCATGTGATCGGGGCCTTAGAACCTAGGCTAAGAGAAAGCAGAGGGCGAGGTTCTCTCATATTCATTCATAGCCAGGGCCAGCACTACAATACACGCAGGCAGCTGCCTAGAGCAGCACATTTAGGGGGGCAGCTCTCCTGCCTCCAGTCCAGTCACCACCAAGCTCCACAGCTGGATCAGTGGAGCGAGAGCTTCCCCTTTGAAGCTGCCCTAGCTGGCCCCACCACTCCAGCACCCACCTGTCTCCGATCCAGAGCTGCAGCAAGTGGGTGTGGAGAGACAGGGCCATCTAGGGCAGCAAGTCCAAGGAGGTGACTCCACATTCCCCCAATCTGGCCGCCACCAAGCTCTCCAGCTGGATCAGGGCAGGGGGAGAGCCACCCTTGAACTTGCCGCCCTGGGTGGCCCTACATCTGCCGCGCGCCACTACTGACCCAGCCATGAAGCTTGGTGGTGGTGGCTGGATCAGGGCAAGGCCGCCTAGGGTGGCAAGTTCCAAGGGGTGGTTCTTCCCCAAGTCTAAAACCAGCTGCTGCTAAGTTTCACAGAGGGAGGGGGGACAGCAGCTGCCTGAGGCCACCTAGAGCAACAAATAACCTTGTGCTGTTCCTGTTCGTAGCCACTTTCTCTGTCACACCTGCTGTGCCATGTGGTTGTGAGTAATGTTTGCCGGAGTTATTAGTACCAGACTAGGAGGGGAAAGCTCTGGGTGTTGAAGCATAGAACAAATGAAATCCAGAGGAGTTAAGTGATTCTTTTAGCAGGAATGGTAACAGCATTATTCACTGGCTTGTCACTCTCGGCTCAGTCTAACCAAAAAACAAACAGTTTGGGAGGATGCTGCAATCATTTGTCCTTGTCAAGCTTCTCCCCTCTTCACAACAGCTTCATAAGAGCCACACAAAACAAATCTACTGGCTATTTTCTCAGTGACCTTGTGATGAATCTGGAGTAAAACCATTAAAGCCAGTGACAATTTACACCAGTATAAGAGCAGAATGCAGCAGAATGGTAACTTTAATGGAGTTACCATTAAAGTATCAAAGGATTTACACCAGGATGACTGAAAACAAAATCTGGAGTAACTGTTAAAAATCAATGAAAGACTTGCATCAACATAATGGAGATTTGAATATGGTTCTAATCTATACGCTTGTTTTGATGGTCTGGAAGACTTAAGGATTTGGTAATAGATTACTGCAGCTTTCACATTGAGGTAGTTGGTTTCTCTCCAGCCCAAGGGTAATTTCAGACGTTATGTGCTCCTGGTTCACCACACTGGATTCCCAAAAGTGGTGAGCTGGCTAACCTCCCCCCCCTCCCCCCCGGTGGTCCAGATGTGACAGGAGCGGTACCATGGCAGGGAAATGGATGGCCCGACCACGGCCCAAGGCAGCGCAACAGATGTTACGCCAATTCCAGGCTGTGGTCAGAACACACACACACCGGGGAGGGGCAGGAGGCAGAAATGGCCGACTGAGGGCAAATGAAGCCATAAGCGCCTAAAGGGAATGCCCACACAAGGGAAACGGGGGGGGAGGGGGAGGGGGGAGGAGAGCGACTGAGGTGGCACACAGAACAGGCACAGGGAAACCAAGGACACAGCAGAACACAAAACACAAGCACACGCCTGGGCACAAACACACCCAAACGGGAAAGGAAGGAAGGGGGGAGCACACCTGGGTGGCCAACAAACACAGCACTATGGACAAAGGGGTGGGGGGGAGCCCTGGGCCACGGAAGTGGTGGGGACCGGTCTGGGGACAGAGTGGGACACAGGGAATGGCAACCAGAACCCCACCAACAGCATGGTTGGTAAGGGCCACCCAACAGCAACACAGGCAGCCCAAGGCACGGGGGTCCCCACAAGGACAGAAAAATGTCACAAAGGGAGGGAAAACATGTAGGGAATGGCACCGGAGCGGTCCAAGGCAGGTCCAGGAGGCAGGCAGGGATCCCCCGTGCCAGTGCAAAGTCACAGACAGAGATGGAGGCGAGCCAAAACAAAAGCACTGAACAGGCACACACACACACCCCGCCAGAGGTCACCGGGAGGCGCATGCCAGGGGCCCCAGGCCTGCACAGTCATAGAGGCATCCAGAGGGGGGGTCAGGGCCATGGGCACAGGTGAGCGGGCGGCCAGACAAGGGATGACAACACCACTCGGAGAGCTGGTAGCTGGTTCAGAGAGCAGGACGCAGCCACAGGAGGGGCCGGTCATGGAGGGTAACACCACAGGCAGCGAGGGCCAGGGGGTGCCCGAGGAGGGGGCCCGGAGACACGGGCAAGGGCCATGGAACCCATGGAACCAGACAGAACAGCAGCGAGCCTGGTACAGCATGGAGTGAGCGGGAAACGACCCAAGGTGGCAGGGGGGAGGCGGGAGCACAAGGCGTGGCCACCATCCAGGGCTCCAAAGACACAGAGGGCCTCACAGCCAGATGCAGGGGGTCATGAAGGGGCCCGGGGTGGGGTGGCCTACTAGATGCATGTAGTGGGGCCACTGAAGCATGCCCCAATGGTAGCCCATCACAGACATGTGGTGGGCAACAAGGTAGTAGGTCTTGAACGGATCCTGCACAGCAAGCCCCACCTGAACATCAGCACGGGACCACATACCAGCCAGCGCCACCAGAGTCCAGTGGACTTTGACAAGTCATAGTTAGCAGCAGGGGGCCAAAAAAGCTGCCCAAGGTCCAACAGGCGGTGATACACCACCCCACGTGACTGCTGGTACCCACAGGCCCCATGGACGCAGCCAAAAAAGGAAACAGCCAGGGGAGGGCCCCCGTCCACCAGACAGGTCATGTAGGCTTCCAGGCTGCACACTGAGAGGGCAGACATGGTCTCCGCCATAGACCACCCCACATGCGAGCACCACATCTCTGGAATGTGCCCATTGGGAAAGGGACGGAGCCCCACACCTCCGCATGAAGCTGGCACTCGCGAGTGCTGGCCTCATAGCCAAAGTAGCGAAGGCCGGAGCTCACACTCACATAGGCACCTGAGAGAGTATCCGGGCAGCACATGAGCAGTTGCATGGCCAGGGAATGCCACAGGTCACACAGGTCATGGTCTCGTGGAAGGTCCAGCTATGGGGGGTGCCAGGCATTGTGAGGCACGGGTGCCCTGGGGACGCACTGCCGGCCATGGCCCAGCAAGCAGTGGGTACTAACAGCAAGGGAAGAGGGGCCCCACAGTCCCAGGTGGGATGGGGAGGGAAGCCGAGGAGCTCCAAGGACACGTAATAAGGCCACAGGCTGCAACATGGGATGGCTAATGAGCGAGGCGTGGGGTGCGGACCCAACACAGCTTCAGGAACTGAGCGCACAGACAGTACAGCCAACACTGATAGCAGGGCAGTGATTACAACAGGCAAGTAGCTGCAGGCCGCACACCCAGGCGCAGAAGGGCCCAGGGCATGTGCCCCCATGCCAGGAGTGCAGGTGCTCTCAGGGGGCCCACCCAACAGCCACGCAACAGTCGCCTAGCCACTGCCGGGGCGGCCAGGCATAGGCACAAGCACAGGTGTTCAGGGGCGCCCCACACATCTACAAGGCCGGGGTGAGGAGCCGGGGCGGGACCGGCCCTCGGGCTATAGAGGCATGTACTGCACCACACCAGGGACACGGTCCGCCATGGATGTGGGATGGAGGGGCGCCTGAGGGATGCACCTGGCCATCTGTGTGGAGTGGTTCTGGGTGCACACAGACCTCATGTGCATCTCCGCAGATGCAACCCACCTTGCTGCCCACATACGGGTGTACATGGCTGAGAGTGCTGCATCCACCCGCCGCGCCCACCATGGGCACCAATAGGGATGGGCGAATGCAGTTCAGAAGTTCAGAGTTAGACCCGAACTTGGCCTGTTTGGACAACCGAACCCGAACTCGAATCCGAACCCGAACTGACCAAACCGAACTCTATTCCGAACGTCGAAATGACCAAACAGTTCGGTCAGTTTGGATCGCATTCGGGTGAGTTCAGGTGGCAAAAAAGGGTCACTGGAAGGTCAAACGTGACAGGGAGGGGTAGTCAGCTGAGGAGCAGACTTCCAGGCACCAGGGGTGGAGAGGCTTGCAAGAAACAGAACTATCTGCCTCCCCTTCCTAACACCTTCTGAGCTAGTCGCTGTTCCTGAACAGCAGACGTTTCAGAAGGCTCCCTCTTCCAGCATTTCCCAACTCCCCAATCCATTGCAATCCTCCTCCCATTTCACCCATCCAACCCATCTACCCCCATATTCTCATTCATTTATTTAGCTTAGCTTAGAT
>QEPC01012560.1:1396663-1412554 GCA_003113815.1 Sphenodon punctatus | reverse complement strand
TTAGTGATTTAGTTTTAGTGTTTGTAGGAGTAGGCCTGTGTACTTATTAGATAATCCATTTAGTTCATAGCATTTAGAATAGTTAATAGCAGTTAGATTTAGTGTAGATAGATAGATATAATATTAGATTAAAAAATTAAATTTAAAAAACCCATATAAAAACCAAAAAAACAAATAAAAAACCAAATACCATATAAAACCAAATAAAACCCCCCAAAAACATATAAAAAACAATTTTAAAAACCCATAACAAAAGATTTCCTGAACAGCCGAACCCAAACCGAACGGCCGAACCCGAACCCGGCAAATTAACCGAACGGCCAAACCAAACGAATGAACCGAACGCAGCCGAACCAACGGCCGAACCTGAACTGAGATCTGTTCGCCCATCCCTAGGCGCCAGCGCTCCCTGGCAAGGCTCAGGGCCCTGAGGGTGTCCAGACCAAAACAGCGGGCCCTCCATCATGCCTGACGGTGGCCAGCAGCGCACCATGGGGCCGCCGGCTGACAACAGTGGTGGAGGAAGGCCATGGGACGCGCAGCTATGCTCATTATGCCCATTGAACGGTGGATCTGGGTCACTGAGCGGACACAGGGGTGGTGGGCAGGGGCCCTGGCCTCTTGGGATGAACCCACCGAGAGGCCACACTTCAGGATGGACAGGTGTTGCCTCCTGTGACTCGCAGAGCTGTTGATGTCCTGGCTGGAGCGGGAACACACCCCCATGCGGGCCCCCATTCCCATGGTGCAGCACATGGCCATAGCTGCCCCGAGCTGTTCGCAGGAGGGGTGGGGTATAAATATATTAAATAAATAAATAATAAATAAATAGTGGTCTGGGCCCTGGCAACACCTGATTCCTGCCAGTCCATGTCCCAGCACTTCAGTGTTGGGGTAAGCACTGTCACTGGTATCCTGAGGGACTTCTGCGAGGCCATGGAGGGTGTGCTCCTGGACCGCACAATCCAGCTCATGGACCAGGAGGCCATGATGTCTGGCTTTGAGACTGGCAGCTTCCCCAACTGCCTGGGAGCCGTAGACAGCACCCACATTGAGATCCTCTGCCCCTCCAATGGGGAGGCCGTGGAATACATCAACCGGCACGGGTACCATTCCCTGAAGCTCCAGGTGGTAGTGGACTACCGGGGCCGGTTCATCGACATTTACACCAGCCACTCCGGCTGCAGCCATGATGCCAGGATCCTGACCATCTCGCCCCTCTATACCCGGATGTACCAGGGGGACTTTGCAGACATGGGGATGACCAGGATCGAGGGAGTGCTGATGCCCCCCTGCATCCCAGGAGACCCGGCCTATCCCCTCCTCAGATGGCTCATAAAGGTGTACCCAGTCGCCAGGAACCCTGTGGAGGTGTTCTACAATGCCCACCTCTGTGCCTCCAGGACCGTGGTCAAGAAGGCCTTCGGTGCCCTCAAGCAGTGCTGGAGGTGCCTAGCAGCCCGATTGGACTACACGTTTGGGACCTCGGCCCTCGTGATCATTGTCTGCTGTGTGCTGCACAACGTGTACAAGACCAAGGGGGCCGCCCTCGAGTTCCCCATGCCCCAGCGCCCACCCGGTCCCGTGCCACTCTACGTGAACACCAATAACTCAAGGGAGTACCACTATGCCAAGCGGATCCAAGCTGCCCTGATGAGGTGGCTTTCCAGAGATGCCGCCGCCTGAGGCCTCCACACACACCCCTTGGTGGCCACCTCCTGTACCCACCCCACACCCATGGGTACCCCACGGGCTCCACCCACTGTACAGGGATGCTCAATAAAATACGTTAGAGATTGTTTCCACCCGTGCGTTTATTGTGCTGAGTGTGCCGACATGCCCCCCTCCTTACCCCCTGTACCGTGCCCCCCTTACCTTCCCCTCCCCCTTTCCCCCTCCAACCTTGGGGCTTCCTGGGCCATCCCCTTGACTGCCCTGCAGGAAGCATGGAGCTCTGGGACCTTCCCCTCACCGCTGTTGTCTGTGTCCCCGACCATGTCCTGGGAAGCCCCTGTGTCCGGGACGGCTGGTGGGGTTGGAGTGGGGGGTGATCTCAGTGCTGGAGGTGCCCCTCTGAGTGGCTCCTGTCTCCAGAGGCCTGGTAGGACCAGGAGGCAGATGTGTGGGTCCTGCTGGAGTGCCGGCAGCTGGGGTGGTGGAGGGGGCATTGGGGGCACTGTGGGGCCCAGCTCCGGCACTGGGCCCAGCAGGATTCTTGCCGAAGTGGCTGCAATCACATATGCACTCATGGTCCCCGCATGTATCAGCAGTGACATGCCAATGTTGTGGAACCAGTCCATCTTGTGCAAGTGCTTCGCCACCATCGTGTCTATGGCCTGTTCTAGGTGCCCATACACCCCCACCTGCCTTTTGTGTTTCCAGCACTCCCACCTCCATTCCAGTCACATCTCAGCCTGCCGCCTCCGGTCCCTGGCCTCTGCTTGCTGCAGGGCCCTCTCCATGGCCACCTCCATGCGGTCGATGGCCGCTATCATCTGCTCCCCCTGCTCAGCGGTGGTCCGGATGATCTCCTCCACCTGATCCTCTTGCTGGCACCATACCCAAGCCCTGTGCTCCTGCATCCACTGTGCTGGGGGCATGGGCTCGACTGGTGGGTCGTGGTTGGTTGCCCTGTTGGGGGTGCACAATGGGGTCTGTTAGTCAGGCCCTGGTGCCTGCCTCCCATCCCGTTGTGGTGCTTTGGGTGACGGGCTGGCCCCCCAGCATGTGAGCACCTGGTGCCCTCCCCCCAGCGACCCCCAGTGCCCCGGTGGTCCCTCCCTCATACCCCCACCCTGGTGTGCCCCATGTGCACCCCATAGACCCCCCCTGCCGTGGAGCCTCACCTTGGTCTTCGGGCTGCTCCTGTGGCTGCTCCCCGCCATCTCCCTTGCCAGATGGTCCCGTGTGCCGTGGCGCGCTGTGACCTGTTGGGAAACGTGTTGGGGTGGGTTGCGGTAGTCCTGCATGGGCCCAGTCCCTGTCCCGTCACCCGCCTCCCCACACACTAGTACCAGTGCCTGGCCTGCTGCGCCTTTGCCCCCTGTTCTGTGCCCGGTCCGGTCCTGGTGCTCCCCCACCCCCTGTCAGCATTCCGGGGTTTCTGGGGGTGACAGGGACAGGCCCAACCCATGCCCTGTGGCCCCCCCATCCATGGGCCCATCTCCTATGGTCCATTCCCCTTCCTTGCCACTTGCCTACCCTTGATATCAGTCTCAGAGCCCTCTGAGGCCGGCCCTCGGTGTGGCTGTGCTTCCCCTGCATCCACTGACTGAGGGTGACCAGTCTGCCAGCCTCGGATCCTCCCAAGTCGGACTGAGGATGTGAGCTCCCTGTGTTGGTGCACGAGGGGGGCCTGCTGGTCCCCAAGATCCCGAGGCATTCCTCTTTGGAGGCTGGGCCCCCGGAGCTGGTGCCTTCATGCAGGGCTGCCAGGGGCGTGGGTACGTCGGCCCGTTCCCTCCCCTGAACCATGATGCTCCCCACAAGCCATGGGGTGATTATGGAGTCCTTCATGTGTAGTATGCGGTCCGGACATTGTAGTAGGGGGAGGTCCATGCTCCGTGTCTGGACCGCTGGTTATTGTCCTTGATCACCTTGTCCCCCCTCTTGAGCTCCTTCACCTTGGAGCGGCATTGGGCCACTCTCCTGTGGTGACCCGCTGCCTCCATGTCCCACACTATCACATTGTAGACATGCTCGTTCTGCATGTTTACTGTGAGTTCCACCTGGTGCTCCAGGGACCCCCACATATGTATGAAGTCCTGGGTCTCTTTGTGGCACCATTGCCCCCCTCGATGGTACGGCCACCTCACATGTATGCCCTCCTGCTCCTGCTCCTGCTCCTCCTCCTCCTCTGCTTGCCCTCCGCCTGTCTCCTCGGGGGGCTCTGGGTCCCAGGGCCATTTCCAGATCTGTGGATCGTAATGGGGGGTGTTAGTTGCCTGGGTCCTTCGACCCCGCAGCCCACCTCCCTGCCCTTGTCCCGCCAGGCCCCCCCATTTGTGCCCCTGTGCCACTTTGCAGGCCCCCCTCGCTCTCCTTACCCATTTCTGGGGTGCCTCCGTCACCTGGCCGGTTGTCCCCTCTGGGGCGGCTGCCCCGGCTGCTGCTCCTCCACCACCACCACCTCCATCTCCAGCACCACCACCACCACCATCTCCTCCTCCTCCTCCTCCTCCCTTGCTCGCTTGCCCTCCACTCTCCTCGCCCTTCCACCTTGCTCCATCCCACCACATTTCCCTACTGCTGTGTGCCCTTTAAATCTCCCTCCCCAGTCTGTGCTGTTGCTCGTTGCCTGGCAGCAACTCTGTGTGCTTTCACCCCGGCTGGGGATTGTTTTCTTTGCTTCTGGCTGGTGGTTGCCATTCATTCATTACTTTTTGTGGTTTCCCAGTGGGAATTGCTTTGAACACCCTTCCGGAGATGGTCTGGTCCCGACCTCTGGAAGGGTGGTTAGCTTTGTCCCCAACTGGTGATTGTCTGTGGTGAACATCTGGCGAATGCTGATCAGACGTTCAGGGCTCTTTGGCCCCACCGCAGGATTGACTGTGGTTGACTGTGATTTCGTAATGTCTGAAATTACCCCAGGTTGTTAACAATGGTGAATAATACATATCTGCATCCCAAGATCAACCTGCATCTATGGGTGATTTCAGATGTTACAGTCTCCTGATTCACCACAGGGGATTCCCAGCGGTGGCGAGCTGATCAACANGATCTCAGTGCTGGAGGTGCCCCTCTGAGTGGCTCCTGTCTCCAGAGGCCTGGTAGGACCAGGAGGCAGATGTGTGGGTCCTGCTGGAGTGCCGGCAGCTGGGGTGGTGGAGGGGGCATTGGGGGCACTGTGGGGCCCAGCTCCGGCACTGGGCCCAGCAGGATTCTTGCCGAAGTGGCTGCAATCACATATGCACTCATGGTCCCCGCATGTATCAGCAGTGACATGCCAATGTTGTGGAACCAGTCCATCTTGTGCAAGTGCTTCGCCACCATCGTGTCTATGGCCTGTTCTAGGTGCCCATACACCCCCACCTGCCTTTTGTGTTTCCAGCACTCCCACCTCCATTCCAGTCACATCTCAGCCTGCCGCCTCCGGTCCCTGGCCTCTGCTTGCTGCAGGGCCCTCTCCATGGCCACCTCCATGCGGTCGATGGCCGCTATCATCTGCTCCCCCTGCTCAGCGGTGGTCCGGATGATCTCCTCCACCTGATCCTCTTGCTGGCACCATACCCAAGCCCTGTGCTCCTGCATCCACTGTGCTGGGGGCATGGGCTCGACTGGTGGGTCGTGGTTGGTTGCCCTGTTGGGGGTGCACAATGGGGTCTGTTAGTCAGGCCCTGGTGCCTGCCTCCCATCCCGTTGTGGTGCTTTGGGTGACGGGCTGGCCCCCCAGCATGTGAGCACCTGGTGCCCTCCCCCCAGCGACCCCCAGTGCCCCGGTGGTCCCTCCCTCATACCCCCACCCTGGTGTGCCCCATGTGCACCCCATAGACCCCCCCTGCCGTGGAGCCTCACCTTGGTCTTCGGGCTGCTCCTGTGGCTGCTCCCCGCCATCTCCCTTGCCAGATGGTCCCGTGTGCCGTGGCGCGCTGTGACCTGTTGGGAAACGTGTTGGGGTGGGTTGCGGTAGTCCTGCATGGGCCCAGTCCCTGTCCCGTCACCCGCCTCCCCACACACTAGTACCAGTGCCTGGCCTGCTGCGCCTTTGCCCCCTGTTCTGTGCCCGGTCCGGTCCTGGTGCTCCCCCACCCCCTGTCAGCATTCCGGGGTTTCTGGGGGTGACAGGGACAGGCCCAACCCATGCCCTGTGGCCCCCCCATCCATGGGCCCATCTCCTATGGTCCATTCCCCTTCCTTGCCACTTGCCTACCCTTGATATCAGTCTCAGAGCCCTCTGAGGCCGGCCCTCGGTGTGGCTGTGCTTCCCCTGCATCCACTGACTGAGGGTGACCAGTCTGCCAGCCTCGGATCCTCCCAAGTCGGACTGAGGATGTGAGCTCCCTGTGTTGGTGCACGAGGGGGGCCTGCTGGTCCCCAAGATCCCGAGGCATTCCTCTTTGGAGGCTGGGCCCCCGGAGCTGGTGCCTTCATGCAGGGCTGCCAGGGGCGTGGGTACGTCGGCCCGTTCCCTCCCCTGAACCATGATGCTCCCCACAAGCCATGGGGTGATTATGGAGTCCTTCATGTGTAGTATGCGGTCCGGACATTGTAGTAGGGGGAGGTCCATGCTCCGTGTCTGGACCGCTGGTTATTGTCCTTGATCACCTTGTCCCCCCTCTTGAGCTCCTTCACCTTGGAGCGGCATTGGGCCACTCTCCTGTGGTGACCCGCTGCCTCCATGTCCCACACTATCACATTGTAGACATGCTCGTTCTGCATGTTTACTGTGAGTTCCACCTGGTGCTCCAGGGACCCCCACATATGTATGAAGTCCTGGGTCTCTTTGTGGCACCAAGGGAGTGCTGATGCCCCCCTGCATCCCAGGAGACCCGGCCTATCCCCTCCTCAGATGGCTCATAAAGGTGTACCCAGTCGCCAGGAACCCTGTGGAGGTGTTCTACAATGCCCACCTCTGTGCCTCCAGGACCGTGGTCAAGAAGGCCTTCGGTGCCCTCAAGCAGTGCTGGAGGTGCCTAGCAGCCCGATTGGACTACACGTTTGGGACCTCGGCCCTCGTGATCATTGTCTGCTGTGTGCTGCACAACGTGTACAAGACCAAGGGGGCCGCCCTCGAGTTCCCCATGCCCCAGCGCCCACCCGGTCCCGTGCCACTCTACGTGAACACCAATAACTCAAGGGAGTACCACTATGCCAAGCGGATCCAAGCTGCCCTGATGAGGTGGNGCTTGCCCTCCACTCTCCTCGCCCTTCCACCTTGCTCCATCCCACCACATTTCCCTACTGCTGTGTGCCCTTTAAATCTCCCTCCCCAGTCTGTGCTGTTGCTCGTTGCCTGGCAGCAACTCTGTGTGCTTTCACCCCGGCTGGGGATTGTTTTCTTTGCTTCTGGCTGGTGGTTGCCATTCATTCATTACTTTTTGTGGTTTCCCAGTGGGAATTGCTTTGAACACCCTTCCGGAGATGGTCTGGTCCCGACCTCTGGAAGGGTGGTTAGCTTTGTCCCCAACTGGTGATTGTCTGTGGTGAACATCTGGCGAATGCTGATCAGACGTTCAGGGCTCTTTGGCCCCACCGCAGGATTGACTGTGGTTGACTGTGATTTCGTAATGTCTGAAATTACCCCAGGTTGTTAACAATGGTGAATAATACATATCTGCATCCCAAGATCAACCTGCATCTATGGGTGATTTCAGATGTTACAGTCTCCTGATTCACCACAGGGGATTCCCAGCGGTGGCGAGCTGATCAACAACCCCCCGTGGTCCAGGAAGGCCCCGAACAGACGTGATGGGATTGGGACCATGGCAGGGAATCGGGCCATCAGACACACAGCCCAGGGCAGTGCAACAGATGTGATGCCGATTCCGGGCTGTGGTGAAAACACCCAGAAGGCACCGGGGAGGGGTGGGAGGCAGACAGGGATGACAGAGGGCAAACGAAGCCAGAAGAGCCAAAAGGAAAGACCCACACAAGGGAAACGGGAAGGGAGGGGGAGGAGGGAGGAGGAAGAAGAGCTGCTGACACACAACAGGCACAGAGAAAATGAGGTCATAGCACATAGCACAAACACATGCCCGGGTGCATACACACCCGCATGGGAAAGAAAGGGAAGGGGGAACACAGCGGGACAGCCAACACACACGGCACAATGGGCAAAGGGGGGAGGGGGGACCCAGGGTCAGGGAAGCGGGGGGGATCATCCCAGGGGCAGGACAGGACATGGGGAACGGCATCCAGAACCCTGACAATAGCACAGGCAGCACGGGCAACCCCACAGCTACACAGGCAGCACGGGCACAGGGGGACCCCTCAGGGGCATAGCACAGGCACAGGGTGAGGCCACACAAACAGGGAACAGCCTGGGAATGGTCCAGGAGGCCGACAGGGACCCCACGCACCAGTGAGGGTGCAATGACCGTGATGGAGGTGAGCCAGAGCCGAAGAGCTGAGCAGGCTATCCAACCCACCCACCCACCCCGGGAGGACACCAGGAGGTGCAGTCCGGGGGCCCCAGAACCCGACGGTCACAGAGTCAACCCGGGGGGGGGCACGGGCACAGGAGGGAGTGTGGCTGGACGATGAAGGACAGCAGCACCCGGGGTGCTGGGAGCCGACTCAGAGATCAGGACATAGCCACAGGAGAAGGCAGCCATTGAGGGGAACACCGGTTGCAGAGACGGACAGGGGGGGCCTGTGGAGGGGACCCAGAGGCACAGACAGGAGCAGCAGAACCCCAGGAACCAGCCAGCACAGCAGCAAGCCCGGGACATCATGGAGGGAGTGGGCAGTGACTCACGGCATCAGGGCAGAGGCGGGAGCTCAGACCGGGGACAGCAGCCAGGACCCAGAAGGCACAGGGGGATCACAGCCAGCTGCAAGGGGTCACGAAGGGGCCCGGGGCTGGGTGTCCTGCCAGGTGCACATAGTGGGGCCACTGCAGAATGCCCCAATGGCAGTCCAGCACAGACATGTGGTGGGTGACGAGGTAGTACGCCTCGAAGGGATCCTGCACAGCAAGCCCCACCTGGACATCGGATCGGGACCACACACCAGCCAGCACCATCGGCTCTGCCCCGGAGGGCTCCGACAAGCCATAGTCAGAAGCTGGGGGGCACGGAAGGTGACCGAGTTCCAACAGGCGGTGATAGAGCACCCCACGTGACTGCTGGTACCCACAGGCCCCTTGAACGCAGCCAAAGAAGGACACAGCCAGGGCAGGGGCCCCCTCCACCAGACAGGCCATGTAGGTGGCCAGGCTACGCACAAAGAATGCAGACATGGTCTCCACTGCAGACCACCCCACATGCAAGCACCTCATCTCTGGGATGCGCCCATTGGGAAAGGGATGCAGGCCCAGCGTCTCTGCATGCAGATGGCAATCACGGATGCTCGCCTCATAGCCAAAGTAGCTCAGGCTGGAGCTCAGACTCACATAGGCACCTATGAGGCTGTCCGGGCAGCTCAGGAGCAATTGCACAGCTGGGGAATGCCACAGGTCACAGGTGGAGCTGTTAACGCCCTGGCTGGAGCGGGTCCATGGTCCAGCGGGTGGCCATCGGGGTCTGGGCCCTTGCAACACCTGACTCCTGCCGGTTTGTCTCACAGCACTTTGGCGTTGGGGTCAGCACCGTCGCCGGGATCCTGCAAGACTTCTGCGAGGCGGTGGAGGGCGTGACCGAGCAATCCAACTGGTGGACCAGGAGGCCGTGATGGACGGCTTTGTGGCTGGAGGATTCCCCAACTGCATGGGTACCATGGATGGCACCCACATTGAGATCCTCCCCCATCCGATGGGGAGGCCGCGGAATATGTCAACCGACATGGGTACCACTCCCTGCAGCTGCAGGTGGTCGTGGACCACTGGGGCCGGTTCATAGACATGTACATGGGCCAATCTGGGTGCAGCCACAATGCCAGGATCATGACTATCTCGCCATTCTATGCCCAGATGTACCGCAGGAACTTCGCGGATATGGGGATGACCCGGATCGAGGGGGTGCTGATGCTATCTACTCACCCGGTGGCTGGTGAAGGCATACCTGGTCACCAGGAATCCTGTGGAGGTGCTGTACAATACACACCTGTATGCCAGTCGGACTGTGGTCGAGAGGGCCTTCGGGGCCCTCAAGCAGTGCTGGAGGTACCTTGCGGGCCGGCTGGACTACATGATGGAGACCTCGGCCCTAGTAATCGGAGTCTGCTGTGTGCTGCACAATGTGTGTGAGACCGATGGGGCTGCCCTCGACTACCCCATGCCCTGGCACCCTCCCTGCTCCATGCCTCTCTATGTGAATGCTGAGAACCTGCGGGAGTGCCGATACGCAAACCACATCCGTGCTGCCTGGCTAGGCGGATCATCCGGGATGCCGAGGCATGAGGCCGCACATCACCATCTCCACCACCTCAGGGTCCCCACTGGCACCCTGGGTGTGCCCCTAGATACCCACCCGCCCCCAGCCCCGGGCCCATGAAACAGAATAACGGCTTTGACTGTGGTTCCCGTGCATTTATTGTGCATACCTCCTACAGTTATCCCCTCCCCCCCGCTGTCTGTATCCCCGACAGTGTCCTGGGAAGCCTCGGTGTCCTGAGGGGCAGGCGTTGTTGGGAGGGAGGGCGGACCTGGGGACAGAGGGGCCCCCCTGGGCAGCTTCTCCCTCCGGAGCCCTACAGAGACCGATAGGTGGATACGCATCCGTTTCCCATCCCACCCGCTTGCTTACCATAGATGTCAGTCTGAGAGCCCTCCGAGGCCGGTCCCTCATTGTTACTGGGGTCCCCCTTCATCCCCTGGCTGAGGGTGACCAGTGTGCCAGCCTCGACTCCTCCCGGTATGGAGATTGGCTGGGGGCTCTTTGGGCTGGTGCGCAAGGGGGGCCTGCTACTCCCCGAGGTCCTGGGGAATTCCTCTTGGGGGGCGGGGCCCCTGGAGTCAGTGCCTTCTAGCGGGGTGGCAAGGGGAGGGGGTACATCGGCCCGTTCCCTGCCCTGGACTACGGCGCTCCCCACGAGGCGCAGGGCGACTATGGATCCTTTCATGTGGAGGATGCGGTCCAGGGCATCATAGTAGGGGGCGGTCCAGGCTCCATGCCCAGACCGCCGGTTGTTGTCCTTGATGGCCTTGTACCCCCTCTTGAGCTCCTTCACCTTTGAGTGGCACTGGGCCATTGTCCTGTGGTGCTCGGCCGCCTGCATGTCTCGCACGATCTCCTGGTACACGTGTTCGTTCCTCTGGTTCACCACTAGCTCCAGCTGGTGCTCCAGGGTACCCCAGATCCTAATGAAGTCCTGGGTTTCCCTGTGCCCCCATTGCCCCCCTCGGTGGTACGGTCTTCTCCCGTATGGGCCCTCCTGGTCCTCCTCCTCCTCCGCATGCCCTCCGCCCGTCACCTCCGGGGGCTCAGACTCCCTGGCCCATTTCTGTGTCTGTGGGTCGTAAGGGGGGGGGTTGGTTGCTGGGTTGCCTCAGCCCCGCAACCCTCCCCCTTTCCCCCCTTCTGCCGGCCCACCCACCCCCCTTGGTGCCCCTGTGCCACTGCCCTCCCCTTTGCTCCCCTTACTCATTTCTAGGGTGCCTCATCCCCCGGGCCAGTTGCTGGCTCTGGGGCGGCCTGGCCCAGCTGCTGCTGCTGCTCTCCCTCCACCACCTCCATGTGCAGCATGACCACCTCCTCCGCCTACGCCTCCTCCACCTCCTCCTCCCTTGCTTGCTCGCCCTCCGCTCTGCTCTCCCTTCCACCTCATTCCATCCCGCCATGTCCCACTGCTGCTGTGTGCCCTTTAAATCTCCCTCCCTGGCCTGTGTTGTTGCTCGTTGCCTGGCAGCGACACTGCATGCTTTGTCCTCAGCTGGGAATCGTTTTGATTGCTTCCGGCTGGTGGTTGCCGTTCAGTCATTATGTTTTGCTGTTTCCCAGTGGGAATTGCTTTGACCACCCTTTCGGAGATGGTCCGGGCTGGACCTCCAGAAGGTTGGTTAGCTTTGTCCCCTGCTGGGGATTGTCTGTGGTGAACATCTGGTGACTGCCAAACAGACGTTCGGGACCCTTTGGCTCCGCTGCAGGGTTGTGTGTGGTTCACTGTGGTTGACTGTGATCTCGTAACGTCTGAAAACACCCTACCTTCTTCTTTATGTTTTTTTTGTTTGTTTTTTTAAAGGAATAGTTTTATAACAAATATATCACATTTGTAGTGAACATACATACAGTTATATGTGTCTCAAGTAACAGACTTAGTCCAAAATCAAGAAATAAAATATAACCACCATGAAATAAGCCAAGAAGAAACAAAAGGACAAAGAAAAAAAAACCCAGTAACTCAACATGTACAAGTGGGGTGCTGCTGTGACCTGGCTTATGCCTATACTTTTTAATATATCTTTCTGTGTGGTGTTGTAGGACCAGCAAGTGTATCTTTAGATATGTCCATGCCCTACCAATCCTTCAAATCGATTGCAGCTTAACTGAGAGTGGTTGGGAATCAGTGTCAATATGTTCTGTAATTATAGTCCAGCAGGGGGACCCGGTTGCATAGAACTCCTCCAACGGGTCATGGATGCCCGCTGCAATTCTGTCCACACAGAGAGAGTACGAACTATAACCTTTGTAGCCAGTCTTCTATCGCAGGTTCTTTCGTAGATTTCCAACTGCTGACGATGATGTGGACAGCTGCGAGGATCATAGCCTTACAGGTAAGTATCTTTAAGTTCTTCCTTAGCTCCATTGGCCATAATCCCAGCAGGGCAATCTTTGAGTCAAATGGTATTGAGAGTTTAGTGGCTTTTTCAATTGTTTTCCAGATTTGTCTTCAGAACAGTTCCACCTTTACACATCTCCACCAGCAGTGCAGGTAGTTACCATTCTCTCCACAACCTCTCCAGCATAGTGGACTATATGTTTTGTTCATTTGCACAATTTGCTCGGGTGTTAGGTAGAATCTGAGCGTACGTTTAACCTGTGGTTCTCTGAGCATCAAGAATTTGGCACATTTGTTCATATGCGCCCAGATTTGCATCATTTTGTCCTTAGTTATCGTAAAGTGTAAATAGTCTCCCCAAGCATCTAGGTATCCAGTATCTGGAGGACTTAAGATGGTTTTCACTGTCTGGTAGATTCTGCATATTGGAACCCCCCCTAAGAACAAAATCGCCTCTAATGGGTGTGGTACTCTCCAGAATTCTTTCTTCTTCCTTATTTTGTGGGTGATTAAAGTAACTATATATTTTTCAATATAGCCATTGGTCTACTTTATGTTCAATCCGAATCTGAATAGTGTCTATTGTCATGATGTCATCTCCCACAAATATATTTCTAACTTGGCTGAAACTCTTACTCAGCCAGTGTTGGAGCATTTTTTTTTCCGTTTTGTTAAGTGATCATTTTTTACAATTTAGTGGAGTGAGTGGAGTTATTTCTTGTCTAATTTCCAGTTTGTGCTGACAGATTTTCCAGATTCTCATTATTGGGTCAGCAAATGGGTGAAGGTCCCTGTGTTTCAATTTAATTTGATCTTCCATTTCTTCCTGGAATATAAATTATCTTTGAATTTAGGTATGTTGACTATGTGTCTCTCCAATTCTACCCATTGTGGGTCTTTTGCTGAGTCAAGCCACATTTTAGCACCTCTAGGAATTGATGCCCAGTAGTATGCTTTAAAGTTAGGTACACTTAGCCCGCCACAGTCTGTAGGAGTGAATAGAATAGACCTTCTAATATGTGGTTTCTTTTTTTTTTTTTCAGATTATACTAAAGATTATTTTATTGAGGGCATTAAAGAATTCATTGGGGACTCTTATAGGTAGTGTAATTATTATGTATAAAAGTTTGGGTAAAATGAACATTTTTATTAAATTTATTTTCCCCATCCAGGAACTTTGGAGGGAGGTCCACGCATCCCTCATTCTTTTGCATTCTTCCAATAGAGGTAAGTAATTACTCTTATATAGTATTTTTGGTTAGGTTAATTCCTAAATATTTTATTTGGGCATTATTTATTTGGAACTGAGTAATCCCTATAATGTCTTGTTTGGGTATGTTTTGTGTGTTCATTAGGAACATTTGAGATTTTGAAATATTAATTTTATACCCAGATACTTGACTAAACTCTTCCAGATGCATTATTAGTCTAGGTATTGATTTTTGATGTCGCTTAAAAACAGCATTGTGTCATCCACATGCATTGCATCTTTAATCTGTTATGTTCCAAACTTTATCCCTTGGATTACCTCATCTTGGCGAATGGCCATTGCTAGGGATTCCAGACCAATACTAAATAACAATGGGGAAGAGGGCAGTCCTGTTTCATTCCTCTTTGTAAATTAAATGCCTCTGTCTGTTCTCCATTAGCTATCAACTTGGAATTGGGAGTTTTATATATTATGTTAATCCATTCCAGAAATTTCCCCGTGATGCCCATGTTTTTTAGCGTGGCCACTAAGAATGCTATTTCAAGGCAATCAAAGGCCTTATCTGCATCCAGTGATATGATAGCCGCATGAGACTTTTCATTTTGTATCTTAAAAATGACATTTATTGCCTTCCTGACATTATCTGTTCCTAGTCTTCCTTTTATGAACCCCGACTGGTCTGCAGGTATTATATCTTTTATACAGCATTGTAATTTTGAGACCATGATTTTAGTAAAAACAATTAAATCTGTGTTTAAGAGCGATATAAGCCTGTATCCCGAGCACTCTTCCAAACACTTTCCCGATTTGGGGCATAGTGTAATATTAGCTTCATAGAAGGAAACCCCCATATTTTTTTCCTCTCAGAAAGGCATTGTATACTGTGACTAGTCTAGGAGTGAGGATTTGTTCATATGTTTTATAGAATTCAGGCACGTATCTATCCGGACCCAGAGCTTTATTATTAGGGAGATCTTTGATTACTTCTGTAACTGCTTCTGTAGTTATGTGGGCATTTAAACTGTCCAATTGTACTTGACTGATTTTTGGTATTCTTAATTTTAAAAAAAATTCTTCTATGCCTTGTTTATCAAGTTGGGTACTTTGATACAATTCAGAATAAAATTGTACAAATCTTTCTTTCTTTACCTTTAAGATTTTTATGTCCTGTATCATCGCTTGTACACACAATATGAGTCTTGTCCCTTTTCTTTTTTATCAACCATGCTAATGCCCAGTCCGGTTTATTACTTTTTTCAAAAAAAGAATTGTTTTGTATATCTTAGTTTTTTAATTATATTTTCCGACTCTAAAGAATGTATTAATCCCTTAATTTCGGTAACTTGTTTGCCCCTTTTTTCCCTTGGTTTATTTTTTTTGTTTTTCGTACAGTGTCGCTAATTTTAATTGCAATTCCTTTATTTCTCTCATTTGTTCCTTTCTTTTATAGGCTGCTGTGGAGATATATGATCCCCTAATGCAAACCTTCATTGTTTCCCAGATAATTACTAGGGATGGGCGAACAGATCGCGGTTCAGGTTCGGCCGTTCGGTTCGGCCGCGTTCAGTTCGTGTGTTTGTGTTCGGCCATTCGGGTGGATTGCCAAATTCGCGTTTGGCCATTCGATTCAGCCGTGCTCACATCGCGTGTTCATGTTCGGCCGTTCGGGTGGATCACGCGTTCGCGTTCAGCCGTTTGGTTCGGCTGCGTTCGGTTCATGTGTTCGTGTTCGATTGTTCGCTGTTCGGGTGGATCACCAAGTTCATGTTCGGCTGTTTGGCGTTCGGCTGAAAATATCGCAAGAGCGCGGGAAGCCGGAAATCGCGGCAGAAACCGGAAATTCCTTCATGTGCATGTGGAGCTGTGAGGCAAGTGGGTGTGTGTTTGATTCGGTGGCTGCTTGTTCATGTGTTTTGGCTGTGATTGTGTTGGGTTTGGCTGTGCTGTGTATTTGGGTGGGTTGGTGTGTGTTGTGGGTGACTGTTGGTGTGTAGGTTTTGTTAAAAAAAAAATGAAGAAGAGTGTTGGTGCAGGTCGCATCCTCCGGCTGGGGGCAAATTTGCCAGTGGAGGAGGAGGAGGAGAAGGAGGAACCGGTGGCGGCCGCTGCCCCTGCACCTCCCGTGGCACCGGTGGTGGCACTGGCTTCCTCCTCGGACGAGGAGGAAGCAGTGGGCTCTACTGATATTCCTGCCAGGTTTGTGTAAACCTTTTTTTTACTTTTACTTTTTTAGTTGTAATATTTAGCATCCCCTAGCACCCATGGGGAGGGCAGGATTTGCATGTGCCAGCCAGGGGCAGCTTTCTAGTTGCAATATCTAGCATCCCCTAGCACCCATGGGGAGGGCAGGATTTGCATGTGCCAGC
>QEPC01012560.1:1384786-1394792 GCA_003113815.1 Sphenodon punctatus | reverse complement strand
CTTCACTGGCTCCCCCTTCCTGAACGTATCCTGTTTAAACTCCTGGTTTTCACGTTCAAATCGCTCCATGACCAAGCTCCCCCTTACCTCTCGGACCTAATTTCCCTACGCACTCCTGCACGCGCTCTCCACTCTTCCTTCATCCCCTCCCTCGCTCTCCCTCATTTCTCCTGCTCGCCTAACTGCCTTTGACCCTTCTCCCTCGCTGCCCCCCATGCCTGGAACTCCCTCCCTGCCCACATCCGCCTTGCCTCCTCCCTCCACTCCTTCAAATCCCTCCTCAAGACCCACCTTTTCCTTGTTGCCTTTCCCAATGCCTGTTAGTTTTTTCCCATACACTTACTGTCTGCCCTCCTCTGCTGACTGCTGCTACCAACCTCTTTGTAACCAAGCCAAGCATACGCACCTGAGATTTCACATCCGCTTGAATATTTGTTTGTCTTCTCCCCTGTCTCTCCCACTGTCCCCTCTCCCTGTCTCCCGCCCCCTTTGTCTTTTAGATTGTAAGCCACAGGCAGGGACCGCGTCTAATTCTATGTTCTGTACAGCATCAGGTCACACAACTGGCGCTATATAAATGTTTATAATAATAATAATAATAATATTGGAACAAAATTCTGCAGTAGATGAATATTATAGTGATTCAGCTACACCAGAATTTAGATCAATGCCTCTAATCTGAAGGGGCTTTGCTAACTGCACAGAAGGTTGCCCCGGGTATGGTGACTTATGCTGAGCCACGCCCAGACTCTTTCTATCTTTTTAAGTGGTCAGACCCTGCAATAAGAACTGCATTCACCAGAAAGCATATGCATACCTTTCTTTCTGCCTCTGTAAAGGGAAGGTATAAGGGTATACCTCATGAGTTCCGGAAGTGCCAGATGTGTAAAAGCGACAAGGAAGATATGGTAGCTCATATCTTGCTCGATTTCTCCGCATTGTCATGGCTAAGAGCTGGTGGGGTGTGTGGAGGCCTTGCTGGTGCTTGGGAGGGGGAGGGGCAGGCAGAGCTCCCCCTCAGGCTGGGTAGAAGCCTACAAGGCCCTCACAGATAATGAATTGAGACCCAGGCAGTTTTGTTTCTTGCTGCGCCCGCCTAACCGCAAGCCCCATTGGCTCTGTGCAGCCTAGCCCATGGCCAATCACAGACTGCCAAGCCAGCGGTCTGAGGTGAAAAGAGATGGTGATTTGGCAGGCTGGCTGCTACTCCAAGCCACTCTCCACCCTCCATCCCTGGTGCCTGGAAGTCTGCTCCTAGCTGAGTCAGATGACTTCCCCCTCCCCGCTACATTTGGCCTTCCAGTGACCTGTCAGTAGACCACATTTTAGCCACCCGAACACAACCAAACGCGATCCGAACTGATCAAACTGTTCGGCCATTTCGCCATTCGGTGTTCGGTTCTGTTCGGTATGTTTGCCATTTCACCATTCAGTGTTCGGTTCTGTTCGGTATGTTCGTGTTCAGATTCGTGATCACGTTCGGTAGTCAGAACAGGCCGAGTTCGGGCCGAACACCGAACTGCTGAACCGCGTTTGCCCATCCCTAATAATTACCTGTGACACCTCAGGCATTTCATTATTTACAAAGCATTCCTTCAAATCCTCCTGGATTTTCCCTTTTATTGTTATATCTAATAAAATACTTTTGTTTCATCTCCAATTATTATATGGTTGCCTCTTTTCATTCTTGTCATCCTGTATTTTTAACCAAATGGCATTATGGTCACTAAATGTGGCTTGTATTATCTTTGAGTGGACACAAAGGTCTATCAGTTCCCTAGGGATAAATATATGCTCAATCAGGGAGTATGTTCTGTGTTTACTGGAGTAAAATGAGTAAACTCCCCTTGTTGGGTTTTGGGTCCTCCAGGCACTCATCGAGCCTGCCTCTTGAATTAGCTGTACACTTTTCTCATAGGGTTTTTTAAATGGGATCCCTGAAGACTTATCTAGTGGTGAGATGGGTGAATTAGTCTTCCCTTCGCTTCTCTCTTTATGAGAGGGATAACTTTTTTGAAAAAATTCAAAGTATCTATATTGGGGGCATATATGCCCACTATTGTGTATGTCTTTCCTTCCATGTCTCCAGTAATCATAAGGTAGCACCCCTCTGGATCTTTAATTTGTTTTTGCTTTTTGAAGTTTAGTGAATTCATGAACCCCATGAACACCCCTGCCTTTTTACTATGAACGTTTGCGAAATAAATGCTGTCATATTTTTTGTGTCTCATTCAAAAGTTATCTTTGTTTACTAAATGAATGAATTTGTTTATTTTAATTAGTTTATTTAGCGTAACCAACGATCAATGCTTAAACATACATAGAGAACCAGCCAAGACAAGAAAAACATATAAATTATAAGGTATAAAAATATAAAATGAAATATACAATAAGGAACAAAATTAAATACCGAATTCAAAATATAGAATGCAAAGATGCAAAACTAGTCTTAGCATCCAGCAAACGCTAAATTTGCAGAAATTTGCAGAGAACCAAATCAAATATCCAAAACAAGTAATCAAATCAACAGATCAAGGTGTCTTGACTCAACCCAGAGGTAATTTGAAATTCAAAAACAATTGGCAACGAGCCAAAGCCACAATTAAAAACTCAATAACGCTCACCGTAAAATCGGGTTCAGTGTCAGTCAAAACCAAATCCAACAAAGCCAAGTCAGATTTGCCTGGGTATTTCGCCCCCAAAAGACCCAGAAATCTGACTCTCAAATGGTCATATAAATGACATCTAAATATCACATGGTCAGATGTTTCCACTTCCTGTAAATCAAAAGGGCAGAGGTATTGCACAAAGGGGAGCCCACTATAGCACCCCTCCAGCAACTTAATCAGCAATTCATTGAATCGAACGGCCATAAATAGCCTTTTCTCCCAAAAGGAGCACTGAGAGCACAAATAAGAAGCCATTTTGCCCCTATCAGGAATCAAAGAGAGAAACCCACTGATATGAGGTGACAGTCTGACTTTGGCAACATTGTTTTGCCTACCGATATCCCTCTCCTAGAGGATATTTTGGCCAGTGCCACAAGATGGTTTTTACTGAGCAAATACTCACAGGAAAAACCCAATTCATTTAGATGGGCCTCCACCCTGGCACACCAGAAATTCTTATATTGGTCAGCTTGCAGATAAATCAGCAACCCTGGGACTGAAGGCCATACCACTTTATTCCAAAATTTGTAGACTAGAATCCATACTTTAAATGCCCAACTATCTTGCCCTAATTCTAGTTGGGTAGCGGCCCCACGGGGTACCTCTCGGGGCTTTGACTAGAAACTGAAAAAACTTTGATGGGATCACATCCAAGTTAGTTGAAACAAGAGGACCCCACAACTCAGATCCAAAAAGAAACTGTGCCCTAGCCTTACTATTAAAGACTTCCATTGCCATTTTAATTGCAATTTTCCCTGACCTCATGAAAGAAATTTGAATTGCAAAGGCTGAACTTCTGGAAGTCAACTCTGCTCTTTTAAGATGTTCCTCCCATGATCTTGGAAAATGGAAATGCAGGCCAAGGTATCTAAACATCTTGACCTGCTCAATTGAATGTCCTTCTATCATCCACTTGTGTAACTTCCACTTCCGTAGATTAGAAAAAAACATAACTTTTCACTTGTCATAATTAATCTGCAATTTATTTGTAATACAATATTGTTTAGTTTAGTGTAGTTTAGTTTAGTTTAGTTTAGTTTATTTGCTTGACCATCTAGTCCTTGCAGTCAGACAAACACAAAACACAAAATTATACATATATAAGAAACACATAAAAGCGTACTAACAAAATAGAGAAAATTGACAATAAAATACATCCCAAAGGGACTCACGAAAGACACAATGCCTACACCACATCATCCTCAGGGGTAGAACCCTCGCCTGGTGCCAGGGTCCGAAATTTTAAAAAACGGTCCCTATAAACAAAAGTCTGGATTAGAAAAGTCGAGACCGTCTTCAGATGGTTCAAATCAGTGTCGGAGAGAAGGGTACAAATTAATTCAAACTGGGTCCTGCCTGGTAGTGACTCAATATACAGGGCCAACAATTAGGAATGAGGGACATCATAAAGATGGCAAAAAAACAAAATATGGGCCACAGTTTCAACCTCCAAACAGCCAAAAGGACATAACCTTGCCTCAAAAGGAATTCCGGCATAGCGACCCTCCAGTAAACATGAGGGGAGAACATTTAACCGAGCCCAAAAAAGCAGGGCAAGGCGTCTAGCTGAAATTGGGAGGGATAAATAGGCCGCCATAGTACCAGGGAGAAGGACAACATACTTGTAATGAGCTAACAAAGGAAACATACCCACAGCGGCCATGTCCTCCTGGAAGCCAATGTCAGCAATCCTGGTGGCAATCTCCCTACGGGCTTTACTCAGTGGAGCAAGCTTTAAATGACCGACTGGGAGCCCCCACACCGCTAACTGCTGCGTCACCCTTGACATCCAAGATGAAACAAAATGGTCCTTAGATAAAAAGACCAAAAGTCCCGTTTGGGTATTATGGAAGAGGCAAAGCCACAGGAAGGCCACCTGCTTCCAGTTTATCTTTCCCCAAGCAAGTTTGCCAAACTCCACCCTTAGAGCCACAGAGGGAGTCCCATTAGGGATAAAAAATAGGGATTTAAAGATCTTACCCTGGACCATGTTTAATGCGGCAGGAAAATCCAATGCCCAGAGTGCTCCGCCATAAAGTAATTGGGCACACACTTTGGCATCCATTGTTCTTAGAGCAGCCCCCAGGCAGCCGTGCCCTTTATACTTGAACAGGCGTGCAATGGCAGTAACCGGTGCCTTAGCCTTGTTGAGGGCCAGTTGCCGATCGAAAGTCCAACTGAGGGTTGCATGGAACAAAACCCCCAAGTATTTGTATGATGAAACCTGCACTATTGGATGAGTATCAATGGACCAGTGATAGATCTTTCTCCCTCTCCCAAAAACAAGAACTTTGGTCTTTTTGTAGTTAATGGTCAACTTATTGGCAGAACAATACTTGGAGAGAGCATGTAACTGCCTTGTCAGACCCAACTTCATTTGGGAAAGGATGACCACATCATCTGTGCACAGCAGACTGCCCAAGTGGCGTGAGGCCAACTTGGGTGGAAAAAAATCTGAGACAGGACAGCCAGGGGACCATATCATTTTAAAAAAGTTTAAATAGGGTGGGGGCCAGAATACATCCCTGCTGACTCCTGAAAAAATAGACAGCCATGGAGTGAGATGCCCCCGATTGGAGAATCTAACTGCCAGAGAGGAATCCTTATGGAGTAACTGAATCAAAATAGGAAGCCTTCGGTCGATCGACAGGCCAGCCAGCTTATCCCAAAGCAGGTGCCTGTCCACCGTATCGAAGGCAGTCTTCAAATTGATGAAGGCACAAAAAAGCTTGGAGTTGGCCTGGGTGTACTTTTCTGCCAAGTGGAATAGGACTAAACAATGGTCGAGAGTCGACCTACTGGCTTGGAATCGCGCTTGTTCCCTATACAAATCTCGACATTCAGTCAGCCAATCGTTTAAAAGAGATAGCAGATGTTTGGCATAGAGCTTAGTGATTACACTTAAGAGACTGATGGGCCTAAAATTACCTGGGTCAACCCTTGGACCACCTTTGTAAATGGGGACGACCACTGCCCTTCCCCAATCCACTGGGAAGGCTCCGGTCCTGTCCAAGAATGTAAAGAAGGCTGCCAAGAAAGGAACCCACCAGTCAGCATGGCTCTTAATGAGTTCGGCTAGGACACCATCGAACCCCGGGGCCTTCCCTGTCTTAAGAGATTTAATAAGACCAGCAACCTCAAGCTCCGTGACTGGGGGCCAATGGGGGAGACCTAACAACTGAGTGGAGAGAACCTCATTGGGATCCTGAACAGGAAATAGAGTCCAAAAATGGGACAACCAGGTCCCACCAAGGAGAGAAATAAACCAGGGGTTCCATGATTTACCCATAGAGGAATTTATGATATGGCAAAAATTCCTAGAATCCCTGGCATGGGCAGCAATAAGCAGAGTATTCCAGGTCTGGACAGAGTAGGCAGCCCTTTTGTGCCTTAATAGCATGAGGTACTCCTTCTTAGCCTCCCGGAACTCGAGCAATATTCCCCCCTCCTTTTGCCTCCTATAAAGTTGGAACAGTGAACTCAGATGGGCCTTCCTAGCTTTACATTCCTGGTCGTACAGGGAGCTCCTCTATGGACCCCCCCAGGGCCACCCATGGAGGAAATTGGGGCAAAAACTAGGGGCTTCAGGAGGGAAATAAGGCTAAGGTAATAGTTAGTCAAATCCAACCCAGGTCCAGCTCCCACCACCAGGTCCTTGATCATCTGTCAGGGAGAAGAGTTTAATACTGCCCCAAGGGTTACACTAAGCTCATTGGACCAAGGGCGCCTGAGGGGACCAAGGTTATCCTCACTACTACCAACACCACTGGGCACCCCATTCCCTGACATATCCAGCTGAATAGTTAGGAGTAGCGGGAGATGGTCACTGTGTATTTCCTGGCCCACTGAAAAACTAACTAAATATGGAAAAAAAGCTTGGAGAAACTGCAATATAGTCAACCACACTGGAGCCCTGATGAGAAATGAACATGAAGTCTCCATCAGAGTCTCCGGGGGCGACACCATTTAGAATCTGAAGGTTAGAGTTTACCATCAAGGCAGCCCATCTAAGCCCTGAGGCATTCAGGGTCATATCCCTGGAGCAACAGTTAAGAACCGGCGCACCAGGACTAAAGGAGGGGCAATGGGACAGAAGCTCCTCCGGGTCAGCACCCAGATGGGCATTGAAATCACCGGCCAAAACAACCAAACCCAACGGATATTTATCCTGGAGAATCCGGATAAGATCCTCTAGATTAGTCCAAAAATCCCCCCGAAAACTAGTGGCATTGGCTGGCGGAATATAAACAGAAAACAAGATGAAATGCCTAGATGCCATTTTCCCCACAACTGCCAGAGCAATGGGGGGAAGAGTGACCAATTCGACCACACTAAACCCCAGCCTGTCTGAGATCAGGCAGGCAATACCACCAGAAGGGTGGCCACGCGAGGCAAAAGAAACAGCCAGCATCCCAAAAGCTGTAAACTCAGGTAGCTCCAAATCCTCCAGACACCAGATTTCCACAAGGCACAGAATATTCATGCCCCTAAGAAACTTAAGAAAAGATTGGTCCAAGGACCGTGAGGACCAACCGGCTATGTTCCAGGCACAAAATCTGAACAGGCTCCTCTGGTCAAAAGCCTGAAGCTGATGGGGAAAATCCTAACTTGAGCCCCACCCCACCCCCCATGGATGGTAGGTCCTGCAAAAACTGAGAAGCAGAGCCAGGCCCTTCCGAGGGAACCAAAGGGTCCGGCTGGGCACCTGGTAAGGCTAAATCCAAAGAACTGCCCACATTAGATGTTTCCAACATGTCAGTGAGCTCGCACGAGGCGGGATTGGCGGATAGGGAATCAGATGGAACCCGCCCTGGCCACTGCCCATCACCCGCAAAGATCTCAGTTAAGAGATCTCTACCCCGTTCAATTCCCTGGGCTAAATTCAGTAGTCTCACCTGAATGGAGGACGACTGCATCGTTCCTTCCTTCAGGTCCCCTCCAGTACCGAACTCACTCCAAAGTTGACTTTTGAGTGAGGACTCGGGCCTGGGAAACCGGCCACGAGCTGGGTCAAGAACCATTGGACGGATAACCAAGTCCCTATGTACATCGCCCACGTGCACCCCCTATGTGGACAGCAAATGGGCATGGGAAGCCAAACGAGACGAATGGAAAAAAACAATAAACCGTTGAAGGCACCTATATGAGGGTAATAGCTGGAAAAAATCAATAACCCCTGGCAGGACCCATCCCAAAATTTGTTCTAGATGGTGTGCAATGGTCAATTTTGAATTCCATGATGGGAAAAACCCATCTGGCAGAGACTGGACTCTGAAAGAAACTGCTCCAGGAATGGGGACCAATTTGGGGGGGTGGGATACCAGTGAGTTGGGCGCAGTAACTCCAGGGGGTTCTGCCTGCAGTGACGGCCCTTCCACCGGGCCCGCCCCCTGATTTCTCGGGGCAACAAGATGGAAACAGCGAGCTGAGCCATACTCAACCGCAGCCATGTCCCCCTTCCCACAGTTTTGGCAGATAGTCAAAGCCTTGGTGATGGCCTGTAGCTGGTCCTGCTCGTCCTTTAGTAAAGTTACTACTTCCCCTAACGACAGGTAAGGGAATTAGTCAAGGACTCCAGAAGAGCACATTGTCGTAGCAAAAGGTCACAACAAAGAGAACTGCCCTTGGCTATAGAGGGGGTGCCCTTAACAGCAGGGCTCAAATTGACCCCTGGGGCAGGAGGGTCCAGACAAATTAGGTCAAGTTTAGAACAGTTCTCCCCAAATGAGGGGGACCCCACACCAACCTGTGCCACAGCAGTCGCCGCCAGAATAGCAACATTGTCAAGAGCCCCAGGTAGACCAGCCAAGGTTGAGCGCTGGGAGCGGAGAAAGGGAAAAGTATCCAGCGACCTCTGGGTTGGCAAAGAGGCTGCCGAAGTTGGCGCAGTAGCCTGGCCTTTCTTCTTCTTGCTGCCGGTCTTCCCTGCCATGCTCACACCAAAAGTCAGGCCAGCAAATGTGGAGAGAGAGGGCACATAGGCGCTGACCCTCCAGTGTCTGATATCTCCTGGTCACTCTCCGTAGACAAGATTTGGCGTGGGGGAGCTTGGTCTCCAGGACTCTCAAGGGCGCATGCCGCCGGCACTGCCACGAGCAGCACGTCTGCTCCTAAAGCCCCCAGTCCGCTGGTGGGCATGTCTAGTTCTGCTGCTCCACAGGTGAATGGGACAAAGCCTCCGATCCCACTGCACGCTCCCACGCTAATTCGCCGCGTAGTCGGCTAGAGTCTCCACGGGCTCTCAAGGGCTGCACAAGGGCAGCACTCTTAGTTGTCACCATTTGGAAGGCACCCAAGGGTTGGCACCCAAAGGGTCCTGCCCTCGCAAATATACCTGCAGCAGGGGGGGGAGGGGAGGGAATCAAGATGAGTGGCGGCAACCCCACTCCAATCCAGGCCTCTGCAGGGAACTCTCAGGCAGATGAATCCTAATACAATATTGTGAGAAGGCCTCAAGCTGCCTTTTAAGTCCAATCCTAGTTTTTGACATAAGGACCAGATCGTCTGCATAGAGGAGACAACCCAAAAGATAACAATCTAAGGGGGGAAATTGTAATTGAGCCATAAGGGGGATGGCATAATTGATAAACAAATTAAAGAGTACAGGGGCCAATACACATCCCTGCCTCATCCCCATTGAGACCTTCAATTCCCCTGTTATAGAAGCATTTGGGTTGACCTTCACTGCAAGTTTGGAGTCAGCATATAAATTCTGCATAAGGAGAAGCAACCTCTTGTCAATTGAAGATTTGCTTAATTTGAGCCAAAGTAACTTCCTGCTAACTGAATCAAAAGCCGACTTGAGATCCAGGAATGCTGTGTAGAAACGGCCATTAGTTTTAACATATTCATCAACAAAATGGATCAGAATCAGACAGTGTTCTACTATAGAGCGTCCCTTTTGAAACCCCGCCTGCTCTGGATATAAGATTTTACTCTCCTTAATCCAAATATTTAATTTGCCTAAAAGGAATTTGGCATAAATTTTGCTTATAGAACTCAAAAGACAAATAGGCCTATAACTGGCTGGAATATGGTGAGGACCTTTTTTATTTTCAGGCAGCGGCAGCTGCCTGAATATTTAAATGTACAGCCACCTTTCATTATAAGCAGGGGACTGCTGAAAGTCCGATTTTGCAGAAACCATTTTACCTACATTTCTGAAAATTTAACCATGGCTGTAAGTTGTGAGGACCATCATACCCACAAAGCTTGAAAAAGATCCATTGGGAAAATAAAATGTTATAACTGCTTAAACGTTAATTGCTTGTGGTCAAAATTCACAACGTCCTCGGGTATTTGATTCATCAATATCTCCTCCCCCTGGATGAGTTGAG
>QEPC01012560.1:1340829-1376853 GCA_003113815.1 Sphenodon punctatus | reverse complement strand
CTCTTGCTGCACAGGTGCTGTGTGTAAAACAATCAGGTAGGGCTCTTCACCAGGAAAGGGTAGAAAAATGCCAGCCCCAGCTAGCTCAAGGTTCAAAGTCCCCAGTCAGCTGGGATAAACCCCATCCACAGATAGTGGAGCTGTAACTGCAGCGGCTCCCCACAACTCACGGGCCCAATCTCATCACCACTACAATGCTGCCGCAGGCAAAGCACCGCTTATGAGCCCCTCAGCCTCTTGCTGCACAGGTGCTGTGTGTAAAACAATCAGGTAGGGCTCTTCACCAGGAAAGGGTAGAAAAATGCCAGCCCCAGCTAGCTCAAGGTTCAAAGTCCCCAGTCAGCTGGGATAAACCCCATCCACAGATAGTGGAGCTGTAACTGCAGCGGCTCCCCACAACTCACGGGCCCAATCTCATCACCACTACAATGCTGCCGCAGGCAAAGCACCGCTTATGAGCCCCTCAGCCTCTTGCTGCACAGGTGCTGTGTGTAAAACAATCAGGTAGGGCTCTTCACCAGGAAAGGGTAGAAAAATGCCAGCCCCAGCTAGCTCAAGGTTCAAAGTCCCCAGTCAGCTGGGATAAACCCCATCCACAGATAGTGGAGCTGTAACTGCAGCGGCTCCCCACAACTCACGGGCCCAATCTCATCACCACCACCCATGGACTTGTCCCAAGTGGTCAACTGCCCGACCCATGTGGGGGGTCTTATTCTTGACCTGATCTTTTGTTCTGGCTTTGAGGTGGGTGATCCATTAGTGGGGGATGTGAGGGTCCTTGTCATGGACGGATCATTATCTCCTACATGCCAGTCTCTCAGTGCACCTACTCCAGAAGGGGAATGGACCAGTTAGGTTGGTCCGCCCTCAGAGGCTGATGGAACCGCAGAGGTTCCAGGAGACTTTGAGGGAGTTAACCTTAGACCCAGACGGCCACTCTGCAGATGAGCTTGTCCAGCATTGGAACATCTTGTTGGGGGAGGCCATCGGCAGGGTGGCTCTGAGATGTCTTCTCCCTCCGTCTCATCACCGCAGGGCCCCTTGATTTACTGAGGGGCTGCGGTGTATGAAACAGGTAGGTAGGAGACTAAAGCGATGCTGGCATCAGACTCACTCTGAATCTGACCGACTTCTCCATAGGACCCACTTGCAGTCCTATGTTGAGGCTGTGAGGACAGCAAAGAAGGAGTTCTTTTCCGCCCTCATAGCATCTGCAAAGTCGTGTCCAGCGGAGTTGTTCCGGGTGGTGCTGGGGTTGGTCAGTCCGGCCTCCCTCTGCCTGAACAGGGACTTGTCCCAGGCCCACTGCGAGGAGTTTGCCACCTACTTTGAAGACAAGATTGCTCAGATCCAGAGTAACTTTGACACCGGATTGGAAGCAGTAAGTGAGTGGTACGAGGTTATGGAGGCACTTTCTGTTCGATCTTTCTGGGATGAGTTTCAGGAAGTGACACCGGCTGATGCAGTAAATTTTAGCCCTGTTTTAATATTGTTATATTGGATGTTTTAAATTGCTTTTATTGTGTTTTTATTGTTGTAAGCCGCCCCGGGCTGCTTTTGCAGGAGGGGCGGGGTATAAATCTACAAAATAAATAAATATAAATAAATAAATAAATAAATAAATGCCCTGGGGTCTGTCAGAGCCACTAGTTGTGAACTAGATTCATGCCCGTCCTGGTTGGTGAAAGCCTCCAGGGAGACCTTGGGGACGGTGCTGGCGAGGGTAGTGAGCAGGGGAGATTGTCCCCTTCGGCAGGGGAGATTGTCACCCAGTCTTAAGGAGGCTGTGGTGCACCCCCTGCTGAAGAATCCATCTTTGGATGTGGATGCACTCACCAGCTACCAACCCGTCCCTAATCTTCCCTTTTTAGGGAAGGTTATTGAACGGGTAGTGGCACTGCAACTCCAGGAGCATTTGGACAGCATCGGTTTCCTTGACCCTTTTCAATCTGGGTTCCTCCCCGTCTAAGGTACTGAGATGGTGTTGGTGGCTTTGGTGGATGATCTCCGCTGGGAGATGGATGCAGGATGTTCGACCTTTGACTGCTAGATCTCTCGGCCACTTTTGATACCGTGGACCATGGGCTGCTGTTGAGATGGCTGTGAGACTTGGGGGGTCTGGACGGGACTGTCCTTGGATGGTTCTGCTCATTCCTCTCGGGTAGAAGCCAGTAGGTGGTGCTGGGGCCTGAAACATCTAGCCCCCGGGTCTTGACCTGCGGCATTCCGCAGGATTCCATTTTGTCTCCACTGTTGTTCAATGTCTATATGCAGCCCCTGGGGGAGTTTGGGGTGCAATGTACCAATATGCTGATGATACTCAGCTGTACCTCTTGTTTTCAACTGACCCAGGTCCTGCTGTCTCGTTACTCTCCCAATGTTTGGAGGCCGTGGCAGATTGGATGCGGCAGAGCAGACTGAAGCTCAATCCTGATAAAATGGAGATGATGGTGCTGGGAAGGGCAGGGGAGGTGCTGGTCCCCCTGATAGGGGGGAGTTCACCCGCCTGTTGCTACAGGTTCGGAGTCTGGGGGTGGTTTTGGATTCGGGCCTCTGTCTGGATCAGCAGGTGGAGGCAGTGGCTAAAGCTGCCTTTCACTGGCTGTATCTGGTATGGGGGCTTCAATCTTACCTCTCTGGGCCCGATCTGGCCACTCTCGTCCATGCCTTCATCACCTTGAGACTAGACTACTGCAACGCGCTTTACGTGGGACTTCCCTTGTTTCTGTTTCAGAGTCTGCAGCTAGTGCAGAATGCGGCAGCCTGTCTCCTGATGGAGACAGGGCAGCATGAGCACATAACACCGGTGCTCCGCGCTCTGCACTGGCTGCCTATAGCGTACCGAGCCAGATTCAAGGTGTTAGTATTGATTTACAAAGCCCTGNTACATATATTAAATGTATGTTGATGATAAAATATTAAATATCGCTCTAATTGTGAATTAATTTCTATGTTTTTTGGCGTTTATGTTTTGTTGCAATGTATAGAGAGGAAGGTGTTTTGAATTGTAATTGTACTGAATTGTTTTTGTGTGTGTGTATTTTAAGAAAACTCTTGTACATTTAAGTTTATTTTTAAACTGTTAAGTTTTTTGCTTTGGTTATTAAATAGGAATAACTATCGCCAGCCTCCAAGTGGAAGGCATGGAACGAGAACTATTAATAGAGGTAAATAGTGCAGAAAGTAATGGGGCCCACCACTCCTTGTGTGATTTAAGGAATTCAATTGCAATTAAATCCCACCCAGAGGCCTTATTACTTTTGAATGAGTCAATCAAAGTAGCTACTTCAATATCAGTGACTGATGGCCACACAGGCAATACAGCCAAATTAATCCTATCATTATCAAGAAAATCAGTGGGATCCAACTCCATATATAGCTCCCCCAAAATGCTCCAATCATGCATGGGAGGATACCTCTGAGATAACGCTAGCCTTCCCCCCATTAATTCCTATATTAACTAGTCTCCAGAATTGTCTGGAATCATTATTCCTAGTGGCCTCAAGCAACAAATTCCATCTTTGGGTAAAATAATTACACTTTTTAAGTTTAATGAGTTCCTTATATTCCTTTTTAGCCTGAAAAAAGGAGACTGGCAGGCTGGGTAAATGACCCTGCCGGTAAATTCTATAAATAGCAAAAATATTGCTTTTAGCCCTACAGCAATCACCATCATACCAAACCTGACTTTGATAATTGATTGGGACAGACTGCTTGTTAGAAGATGCAAAAGTCATAAAAAACAGATGAAATTGGCTGCTCAAATGGTCAAAGGACTCAATGGTCTCCCCCTCCTGGCCACACTTCTGAATAATATTGCTTTGCTTCCTAATATCCTCCTTATCTAACCTAACCTCAATGGAGTTGAGAGGGACCTTACACCAGCTAGCAGGACAGTATTTACCAGAATGGGCACTTGAGGTATCAGGGGATTTATCTAGCTCAATTAGCGGAGCCACTCCAGGGAACTTCAAGTCTACATTAGGTGCAAGATGATCACTACACTGTGGCCAACCCACTGAAAAATTTCTCAGCATTGGTAAAGCACTGCTGGAGACCACAGCATAGTCCACTACACTGAAGCCATTTGTGCCAAGATAAGTAAAATCCCCTTCGATAGCATGAAAGCAAGATCCATTAAGTATATGCAAATTAAAGCCCATAACCAGGTTTGCCAGCCTAATACCTGAGGCATTGAGTATGCCATCCTTGGATTGCCTTGTGTTCAATGGTGGTGGAACAAAGGGGACAGAAAATTCACAGTAGGGGAGCAAAGCCTCATCATTCCTTCCTAGTCTGGTATTAAAGTCGCTGAGCAAAATAAGGGAACTTTCCAGGAATTGGATTGAAATACTTCCCAGCAAGGACTCCAATTTAATCCATACCTGGGAATCATAGGGTAATTTCAGATGTGACGGGCCTCTCAGCCTGCCATGCTCAACCATGGTCCGGGATCCATTTCAGATCCTGGACAGGAATCAGTCCGGCCATCCATTAGACGTGCCGGCTGATTCCTACAGGGGATCGGGGATGGGGCGGGCTGTGCGACATGCGGCCGCACAGCCCTGCCCGCCCGTGCTCCCACGGCCGCCCACCCTTTGGGAGATGGGCAGGTACAGCAGCCAATGCGGTTCCTGAGCCCAATCCCGCATCGGGGTCTGGGCCATGATCCAAGCCAGTGGAAGGTAACAGACGTTACTTTCTGCCGATCCCAGACTGTGGTCCAGCTAACCACGATTCCCGCCGGAGGTTCACCGTGGTGAACATCTGGTTGAACTCACTACAGATGTTACGGGACTTTCTGTCACCACAGGGGGTTCACTGTGGTTGACCGTGGTCTCGTAACGTCTGAAATTACCCATAGTAATTAGTGTTACCCATAGTAATCCATGTGATGTTTGATTTGGCTGGGGGCAAGCTTGGGGTGTTGCTGGTATACCGGGCCCCTTCCTGTCCGGCAGCATCCCTTGCCGCTCTAGAAGAGCTGGCCTCAGAGGTGGCACTGAACTCCTCCAGGACCTTGATCCTGGGGGACTTCAACACCCATGCCGATGCCGGCCTTGTAGGAGCGGAGCGTGAGTTCGTGGCCACCATGGCAACCATGGACTTGTAAGTAAGTAAGTAATAATAGTTTATTGTAGCCGAAGCTATTACAATATAAAATAAATTAGCGAAAAGAGAAAAATACAACAAAAACACACAAGCAGCTCGAAGTTAATCGATGACAAACTCAAGCATACAGCCAATACCAACAATATATAAAATACAATAAACACATAAAGCTCATCGGCCAACAAATCCTAACCCCCTCTGAGAGCAATCTACTAAGAGGGGGGAGGGGAGAGCAATTGACCTGGATTTACAAACCCGGCTGAGAAAGGGACCCCAAAAGTGCCTCTCTAATCCGCAGATACCGTAAGCCAAAGCTGGCCACCGCTCTGGCCCTCGCGGAGTCCTTATAATCTAGCAAGAACTTTAGACGTGTACTCAAATCCCAAAAGGCCTCACAATACTGACCCAGGAGCTCCCTCCTGGGAACCACTAAAGCTGGGCAGTGAAAAAAAATATGGGCTAAAGTGTCAGGCTCCTGTAACTGACAGAGTTGACAAAATCTAACCTGCTTAGCGGTGGCCCGGTATCGTCCCTCAACCAAGGCAGAAGGGAGAGAATTACATCTGAGTCGAGTATACACCCACCTTAAGCCCGGGTCTGTCCAAACAAATAGATAACTAGAACACGGGCGCAGGGGGTCTGACAGAGGATACTCCGGCGCTACTGCCTGGGAGGATAAAAGAGCCCTCTCTGTCTGAAGTTCTTGATCCTCTATTCGCCTCCGTATCAAGGACAGAGCACCAGATAAGCCAAGCCTTCTCAGGGATTCAACAGTAAACCCCAGAAGGTTCAGCTCTGCCTCCATCTGGTTAACCCAAAAATTAAGGCCCCCCTCAAGCGCCAACATGGCCAGCAATGAACCATCCATCGGGGAAAAAAGGTATGCCCTAACCCAAAATTTTAAAAATGCCATCCTAGCCCTAGATTTTATAGTTGGGCTAAAAGTTTCCAACCTCAAAAGCACCTGTGACATGCCTCTAGGAAGTCCCAGAATTGTTCGTAGCAGCTGGTTCTGAGCAAATTCAAGCCTAGATAAAAAAGCCCCACCCCAAGCCGGAAAGGCGTAGAGGCATTGAGGGATAACCTTAGCCCTAAAGAGCCGTAAGGCCGGTAATACCAGTCTCCCCCCCTGATGAAAAAAATATCCGAGGATGGCAGCAGTCGTTGTTCTCATTTGTTGGTTAGCAGCTTCCAAATGGGGGACCCAGCTCAGAGATGGAACAAAAATGACCCCGAGATACTTATAAGCTTTAACTTGCTCTATGGAATGAGAGCCGATCCTCAATTGATGAATCTTACGGGAGCCATGGCGCCCCATAATCATAACCTTTGTCTTAGAGTAGTTAATGCAAAGATCTTCCTTTGCGCAATATTCCCCAAAACCCTGAAGCGCCCTCCTCAACCCAACCAAAGTCTGAGATAGTAAAACAGTATCGTCGGCGTACAGGAGGGCCGGTACCCTCCTGTCGCCGATCCTAGGGGCATGCATATCAAGTCCCTTTAAAAAAAGGGATCATGTCATTAAGGAACAAATTAAACAATACCGGGGCTAGCAAACACCCCTGCCTTACCCCCCGAAGAACTGGAATTGGGTCGGACAAAAAAAGACCTTTAGGGCGAACTCTAATAGAGTTGTTAGTATGGATCTTAATTAAGAGAAAGATCAAGCGAGGGTCCATAGAAGTGTTCCTCAACTTGATCCACAGCCTCTCTCTGTTAACAGAGTCGAACGCCATGCTCAGATCGATAAACCCTAGAAAAAAGTTACCCTGGCGAGCCACATACCTCTTTACCAAAGCAGAGAGGGTAACTATCTGATCCAGCGTAGATCTCCCACCTTGGAACCCTACTTGTTCAGGCTCCAGGGACCCAGACTCCCGCAACCAGGCCTGTACCTTCCCCAACAAGAACTTGGTGTATAGCTTCCCCACTACACTTAAAAGGCAGATGGGGCGATAGTTTCCTGGAAGGGAAGGGTCCCCTTTCTTAAAGATAGATACTACTATTCCCTCAAGCCAGGTCTTGGGGAGTTCTCCATCCTCATTTATTGCAGAAAAGAGGGGAGCCAAAATATTAGCCCACCAATCGGGGTGACACTTCAACAATTCTGGGGGAATAAAATCCCCACCCGGGGCCTTCCCATTGCGAAGTTGCGCTATAAATGCAATAATCTCCTCTTTAGATACAGGGGGCCAGGCGGGGAGACTGTCCCTGCAGGATGGTCGAACCCTCCCCTCCGCTGGGCCAGCAAATATAGAAGAGTAAAAATCCACCCAGACCGCAGAGGAAATAACAACCTCCTGCCGACCAACTCTGTTCCTACGAATGAGATCCCAAAAGGCCTTATGGTTGTTGGAAAGGGCAGCCTTCCGCAAATCCTCCCAGCCCTTCTTTTGAGCTGCCAGCCTTTTGGAGGCAAGTAAGCACCTATAATCTTTCCTCATGGCCTGGAGGGCCACTCTAACGGGCCGGGAGGGATCACCCTTTAGGCGTCTAGCTAACTTCCTCAACATAGCTCTCTTACTTCGGCATTCAGAGTCGAACCAAGGAAAGGACTTTGGCCCACAAGGGGCGATCTTGGATGGCGTCGCTACTAAGGGGAACAGGAGGTCCAAAAGAGCCTTAAAAGCTTCCAAATGTCCCCCCTCCCCTGTCCTAACTGCCTCCGCTAAGGCCACCACCCTCTCATTACAAATAAAGGTCTCAAAGGCATCTCTAAGCTCCTCTGACCATTTAACCCAAGGGCCTCATTCCCATGACCAGGCCCGTGAGCTACGACATCCTGGGGATCCAAAATCGATAGAACTATAGGCAGATGGTTAGTTTCAAACCTGGGAATCACAAAGAAATCGTGTACCCAATCGAAAAAAAGGTTGGGGATCAAAAAATAATCAATAATACTAGACCCTTGGGGAGAATAAAAGGTGACCTCCCCATTCGGGTTGCCCCTCAAGTAGCCATTCACCACCATTAAGCCCCACTCCTCCAGAAAACCCCATAACTGGTCCGCACCACGGCTGACCGTGGTGTCCCTAGAGGAGCAGTGGCTCACCATACAAACAGAATCATCTAATTTTGGGGGGGCTTGATCCAAAGGTACCGCTCCCAGCCTGATATTGAGGTCACCCCCAATTATCAGCCAGGCCCCCGGATGAGAGTCACACGTCCTTGATAATAACCCACTAACTTGCTCCCAAAAATCAGACAAAAAATAAGGGGAGGAAGGGGGAGGTAAATAAACATTCCCCAACAACAACTCCAGACCCGAAGGGAATAGGCAATGATACAAGGCAAAGTATGCTCCAATAGAGCTGCAAAATTTAATCTGTACTCCCAAATCGGGGGAGACCAGTAAGGCCAAACCCCCGCTAGGCCTACCAGCAGAGGCAGAAATATGGGCATTAAAGCAAAAAAACAGAAACCGTCCGCACGAAAAATCCTCCACGGACCAGGTTTCCTGCAAAAAAATAAAACTATAGTTGGCCAAAAAACTAAAAAAATCAACCTCTCGAGAATGAGCCTTCCATCCTGAGATATTCCAGCTGAGGAATTTATGGGGCTCAGGGCCCATATCACAAAGTCATTTCCCTACAGGAGGGTGCACGCCCCTATCCACGGTCCCTGAAAGGGGGGGGGTCAATCAACAGAGGTGGTAAATCCAGATCAATAATAGCAAGGGAGTGAGCCAGAGGTTCAGGCCTCCCCGAGTGCAACACCCCGGCAGCTCCCACACAACCATCCAACCCCTCACACACACACACCGGCACCAAAAAAGGGGTAGGAGCCATCAGGACTAGCTACATCACCCACCAAATCAATCTCCCCACTTCTCTCGAGGTCCACCAGGCAAGGGGAGGGCACCCTAGTAGGCCCCGGGTCCACCACCCTCAACCTGCAAAGGCAGTATTTTCTTCCTAACTGCTACTAGGCTGGAATCCTTGACAGGGAGGAGAAGGGGATGAGAGTGGGAATGGGGAGACTTTAACCATAAAGTAAAATTCCCTAAATTCTTAGATAAGGCACCAAACTGCTCCAATATGGCCTTATGGCCTTCTAGATGGGAAGGATGAGGGGGACCAGCAGTGGTAGAGCCCCCCCCAGGGGCCCCGGAAGGGGCCACACCCGCCGCTGGTGGATCCGCCTCCATACTCCCACCCACAAGGCCCTGGTCTAAATCGGGCAAAGGGCTGGGGTCCGCCTTTAAGCCGACTTGAGGGGGATGGGATATGACCCTCAGGTATTTCCCTCCTTTGTTAACAAACCTAACCAGCTTCCCCCGTCCGCCCGCTAAAGGGGCTGAGAAATTCCTTCCTCCGTTCCGATTAATCCCCCGACCTTGAGAGCGGCCTTGGGGGAAACATCTCTTGTGGGAAAGGGTTTCACCCATAAACAGAGCACCGGGATAGAGTTCACCAGCTTCAGGGGGTTTTGGGCCCTCTATATAGTCCGTAGGGTAAAAATCCTTCTTACTCATAGAGAAATGTCCTGAATCCCTCTGGAATACTCGGGACAAATAAATTGCATTATTTTCCAATACTGATTGGCCTTCCATAATCAATGCCACCCAGCCAGGGGAATCAAACATAATATTAACAACACGATGTTCCTGAGAACAAGAAATTGTATCGATTGAAACAACATTGTGCCTCGTAAAAGGCTCATTGAGAAGATACCGGAGATGCTCTGCCACATCTAGCGGGGTGCTCCAAAGAGGAAGCATCCCAGAGCCCAAGGGGTAAATAGAGAAAATTAAGTTACTGGGAGAGACCTCAAAAGATACTAACCCCTCATCCCCTGCAGAGCTGGCAACGGTGTTCCTACAGGAGGGCCTCCTAGCTTCCTCCAGGGGGATTAGAACACGGGAGACCAGAATGGCAGTAGAATGGGCCAAACGGGGGCTGCTCCTTTTTAAACCAGCCACGGGGGAGCAATAAGATGATCAGAGTGCCTCAGGGCTTTTTGGCCCCCCAAGGACCGCCCAGGCTCCCCACAGACCCTAGCACCTTGAGTAAGAGCCAGGGTCAAGGTCTCCACTTTTTCATTAAGCTGGTTAAGTTGGGTAAACATAAATTGCATTGTATCAGAAGTCAAAGTCACATGCTTGGCCAAAAAACTAGCCAAACCCGCCTCCTCCGGAGTTCTCTTCCAGCTAGATGACAATGCATGCATAGCAGGCACAGCAGAAATCGCCCTCGGGGATCACGGGGTCAATGCCTGATCAGAATTATCCCCCAACAAAGTACAAGATGTTGCAAGTACTGAAAAACGATTTGCAAGAGGCAAATCAGGCTGCTGCCCTGGGAGCACCGTGGACGAAGCCAAAGGTGGTCTCTCCAGGAAGCTCTCAATTCTTCGTTGCTTGAGAGGTTTCTCAGGAGAAGGAAGAGGGATAGGGGCTTCCAACCTCAATCGTTTAGAAGCCTACATGCTGCTACTGGAAAAAAAAAGCCCAGGGACCTGGCGCACCTGGCCCGCGCCTAAGGCCACGCGCACATGACCCAAGGCGCGCGACCTACGGCGCTGCCGCAGGCAAAGTACCGCTTATGAGCCCCTCGGTCTCTTGCTGCACAGGTGCTGTGTGTAAAACAATCAGGTAGGGCTCTTCACCAGGAAAGGGTAGAAAAATGCCAGCCCCAGCTAGCTCAAGGTTCAAAGTCCCCAGTCAGCTGGGATAAACCCCATCCACAGATAGTGGAGCTGTAACTGCAGCGGCTCCCCACAACTCACGGGCCCAATCTCATCACCACTACAATGCTGCCGCAGGCAAAGCACCGCTTATGAGCCCCTCAGCCTCTTGCTGCACAGGTGCTGTGTGTAAAACAATCAGGTAGGGCTCTTCACCAGGAAAGGGTAGAAAAATGCCAGCCCCAGCTAGCTCAAGGTTCAAAGTCCCCAGTCAGCTGGGATAAACCCCATCCACAGATAGTGGAGCTGTAACTGCAGCGGCTCCCCACAACTCACGGGCCCAATCTCATCACCACTACAATGCTGCCGCAGGCAAAGCACCGCTTATGAGCCCCTCAGCCTCTTGCTGCACAGGTGCTGTGTGTAAAACAATCAGGTAGGGCTCTTCACCAGGAAAGGGTAGAAAAATGCCAGCCCCAGCTAGCTCAAGGTTCAAAGTCCCCAGTCAGCTGGGATAAACCCCATCCACAGATAGTGGAGCTGTAACTGCAGCGGCTCCCCACAACTCACGGGCCCAATCTCATCACCACCACCCATGGACTTGTCCCAAGTGGTCAACTGCCCGACCCATGTGGGGGGTCTTATTCTTGACCTGATCTTTTGTTCTGGCTTTGAGGTGGGTGATCCATTAGTGGGGGATGTGAGGGTCCTTGTCATGGACGGATCATTATCTCCTACATGCCAGTCTCTCAGTGCACCTACTCCAGAAGGGGAATGGACCAGTTAGGTTGGTCCGCCCTCAGAGGCTGATGGAACCGCAGAGGTTCCAGGAGACTTTGAGGGAGTTAACCTTAGACCCAGACGGCCACTCTGCAGATGAGCTTGTCCAGCATTGGAACATCTTGTTGGGGGAGGCCATCGGCAGGGTGGCTCTGAGATGTCTTCTCCCTCCGTCTCATCACCGCAGGGCCCCTTGATTTACTGAGGGGCTGCGGTGTATGAAACAGGTAGGTAGGAGACTAAAGCGATGCTGGCATCAGACTCACTCTGAATCTGACCGACTTCTCCATAGGACCCACTTGCAGTCCTATGTTGAGGCTGTGAGGACAGCAAAGAAGGAGTTCTTTTCCGCCCTCATAGCATCTGCAAAGTCGTGTCCAGCGGAGTTGTTCCGGGTGGTGCTGGGGTTGGTCAGTCCGGCCTCCCTCTGCCTGAACAGGGACTTGTCCCAGGCCCACTGCGAGGAGTTTGCCACCTACTTTGAAGACAAGATTGCTCAGATCCAGAGTAACTTTGACACCGGATTGGAAGCAGTAAGCGAGAGGTACGAGGTTATGGAGGCACCATCTGGTCGATCTTTCTGGGATGAGTTTCAGGAAGTGACACCGGCTGATGCAGTAAATTTTAGCCCTGTTTTAATATTGTTATATTGGATGTTTTAAATTGCTTTTATTGTGTTTTTATTGTTGTAAGCCGCCCCGGGCTGCTTTTGCAGGAGGGGCGGGGTATAAATCTACAAAATAAATAAATATAAATAAATAAATAAATAAATAAATGCCCTGGGGTCTGTCAGAGCCACTAGTTGTGAACTAGATTCATGCCCGTCCTGGTTGGTGAAAGCCTCCAGGGAGACCTTGGGGACGGTGCTGGCGAGGGTAGTGAGCAGGGGAGATTGTCCCCTTCGGCAGGGGAGATTGTCACCCAGTCTTAAGGAGGCTGTGGTGCACCCCCTGCTGAAGAATCCATCTTTGGATGTGGATGCACTCACCAGCTACCAACCCGTCCCTAATCTTCCCTTTTTAGGGAAGGTTATTGAACGGGTAGTGGCACTGCAACTCCAGGAGCATTTGGACAGCATCGGTTTCCTTGACCCTTTTCAATCTGGGTTCCTCCCCGTCTAAGGTACTGAGATGGTGTTGGTGGCTTTGGTGGATGATCTCCGCTGGGAGATGGATGCAGGATGTTCGACCTTTGACTGCTAGATCTCTCGGCCACTTTTGATACCGTGGACCATGGGCTGCTGTTGAGATGGCTGTGAGACTTGGGGGGTCTGGACGGGACTGTCCTTGGATGGTTCTGCTCATTCCTCTCGGGTAGAAGCCAGTAGGTGGTGCTGGGGCCTGAAACATCTAGCCCCCGGGTCTTGACCTGCGGCATTCCGCAGGATTCCATTTTGTCTCCACTGTTGTTCAATGTCTATATGCAGCCCCTGGGGGAGTTTGGGGTGCAATGTACCAATATGCTGATGATACTCAGCTGTACCTCTTGTTTTCAACTGACCCAGGTCCTGCTGTCTCGTTACTCTCCCAATGTTTGGAGGCCGTGGCAGATTGGATGCGGCAGAGCAGACTGAAGCTCAATCCTGATAAAATGGAGATGATGGTGCTGGGAAGGGCAGGGGAGGTGCTGGTCCCCCTGATAGGGGGGAGTTCACCCGCCTGTTGCTACAGGTTCGGAGTCTGGGGGTGGTTTTGGATTCGGGCCTCTGTCTGGATCAGCAGGTGGAGGCAGTGGCTAAAGCTGCCTTTCACTGGCTGTATCTGGTATGGGGGCTTCAATCTTACCTCTCTGGGCCCGATCTGGCCACTCTCGTCCATGCCTTCATCACCTTGAGACTAGACTACTGCAACGCGCTTTACGTGGGACTTCCCTTGTTTCTGTTTCAGAGTCTGCAGCTAGTGCAGAATGCGGCAGCCTGTCTCCTGATGGAGACAGGGCAGCATGAGCACATAACACCGGTGCTCCGCGCTCTGCACTGGCTGCCTATAGCGTACCGAGCCAGATTCAAGGTGTTAGTATTGATTTACAAAGCCCTGTATGGTCTGGGCCCCTCATATCTCGGGGACCGCCTCACCCTTCATGCCTCAGAGCGATCCCTTCGGTCCACCAGGTGCACCTTTCTGGAGGTCCCCGGTGTAAGACGGGGGGCCACTATGGAGAGGGCATTCTTGGTGGCCGGGCCACGGTTGTGGAACTCCCTCCCGGAGGAGGCTCACCTGCCCCTGGGCCTGTTGGCCTTTCGATGTATCTGTAAGACTTGACTGTTCGCCCAGACCTTCAGAGGGGAGGGTGGGGGGGTTAATTTCTGTGGGGGGTGTTTTAAATTTGTTTTATTTATGATATTGTAGATTTTTTTATGATTAAAAATTGTTTTATATTATGTTGGAAGCCGCCCCAAGATGCCGTAGGCATGGGGGTTGGCATATAAATATCATGAAATAAAATAAAATAAATAAATAAATATAGTGCCTGGAATTCTGAGGGGGAATATAAATATTCAGAATGACAATTAAGAGTCTATCATATTTCAGCACCACTCCCAGTGCAAATGGGGGGTATCTTATGACCTCCTGTACCATCTCATTGCACTCCTTCCTAATCAGACAAGACAACCCCTCCACATGGGCGGCCCTTAGAGCAATATAAAATTGCTGGAAGGGAATAAGAAATATAATTCTCAAAATCAGAGGAAAGCTCTAGTGGCAACCTAGTCCAAGTCTCTTGGAGCATCAGTATGTGGAAATTCCTGATATAATTAGTATAGTCAGTATTTTTTACCTGCAAAAACCAGCCTGCTATATTCCACGAGCATACCTCAAGGGAAGTCAAGTCAAGACACCATGACCCTCACAACTTCGGATCAAGGACCAATGAACGTCCCTTTAAAGAGGGCGATAAATCAGACTGATGTACATTAGTATCATCACCTCCCTGGACAACAGAATCCACTATGGAGCAAGCCCCCTAGCCTAATCCTACCAAAGGTATATAAGAAAAAGAATGCGGCACATCTTCCATAAATGGCATAATCACAGGCTTTGCTGCCTCAACAACCTCATCAGACAATGGCATATCCATTAGCAAAGAATTGTCTTGAGGCTCTGGACAACCAGAAATTGGCATCCCCTCAGCGGGATTCTATATTGGCAAGGCAGAGTCCATAGCCAGGTGTAATAATCTCTCACTAATTGAGCCCCTGTGTGACAAGGAACTCTGTCATGCCCTGCTGAGTCCGGCTGCCCTGCCCTGCTGAGTCCGGCTGATCTGACTAGCTGCCTGTAACCCTAATATGGGCCTGGTTAGTCTGGTCAATCCCTACCTTGGAATGAGGATCAGCACAAACCAGGGGAACACTACGGGGGGAATTTGCCCAGTCCTCAGCTGGGTAGGGATAAGGGGACATCTGACTGAATCCCTATACACTTCCCCCACATGAATTCCACAGGATAAGGAAAGATCAGGCTGATCCAATATCCTAGCTACAAATGATGGAGTCTGGAAATAAATGATCACCCGCTGCATATGCCTGGGGGCTGGAAGAATTTGGAAATTTCCAATATGCCTAAATGGAATCTGACAAGAGAGAATGAATGACAAATGTCAAAGGATAGCAGCTTTAGATCCCCATGACAGAAAAACCCCATTAGGCAGAGAGGATATCCTAAAAGCCACTGCCCCTTCCACTAACTGCAGGTGAGGAACCTGTTTGCTATTTTCCCTAGCCTCACGAGTCACAGGAGATCTGGTCAAATGAGATGGACCAGCTCCACCATTGCCCCTCCCCAAGGACCCCTAAAAAGGGGCATGAAAGAGGGGCCCCTTGGGTGGAAGCTGATGCTGCTTTAAAAAGTCTCTGGGCTTCGTCCCCCAGTTTGCCAGCTCTATGATCCGAGATGAAGTCATTTACTCTTGATAGCTGACCCTTTTGAAATTGCAACAGAGAAGTAATTTCCTCCAGCTGTATTAAAAGCTTCTTAACCAAGTTCCCAATAAGGAAACACTGGTTTCCTAGAAGTTCATAGGGGGATGTATCTGACTTAGCAGAGAAATGCTCACTATTAGCAAATGAGGAGTCATGGTCACCTATTAGAAGAGGATCTAGTGAACTAGAAATAACAGGTTTAACCAGAATATTTTGGTCAGAAGGGGCCACAGTATCATGCAACAAAGTGACCAGTTAAAGGAATGATAGGATCAGAGGAGGGCGGAGTGCCACACACCTTGTTACCTGAACCGCCTACTCTTGGGCACATGTAGTTATCAAGTTTCTGCTGCTTAGCTTGCGATTGACCTGCAGAGGCAGAAATCACCTGTCACCTCCTTTTCCTGGTCATTATGATACTCAATACAATAACAGAAGAGAGTAAAAATTAAAAATCCTAGCAAGCCCTTATCGCAGCCTTATAACAAGAGCTTTGCACACAGCGCCCACAGTAAATAGACAATTAATACCCACCCAATCACCCGAACCCTGATCACAATTTATGACAGGAACTGTACATACAGCATTCTCAATAAAAGTCAATTAATAACCCACTCAATTACCCATTTAAGAGTCCAAGAGAGGTTACTGTCACTAGGTGAGAGGAACAACAACTGTAATTCTTCCAGGAGATTAGCAAAGTCAAACAGTCAGGCCGTGAAAAATAAAAAGGACTGTTGTCAAGCAAACTTGCCTAGCTCTTTTCAGAGCAGTCCAGCGGCAAGGCTTGGCTCCTGATGATGCAAAGTACCTAGGTCTTTCCAGAGCAGTCCTGCAGTGAGGCTTGGCTCCTGGTGATACAAAGTGCCTAGCTCTTTCCAGAGCAGTCCTGCGGCAAGGCTTGGCTCCTGGTGATACAAAGTGCCTAGCTCTTTCCAGAACAGTCCTGTGGCAAGGCTTGGCTCCTGATGATACAGAGTGCCTCACTCTTTCCAGAGCAGTCCTGCGGCAAGGCTTGCTCCTAAATGGGCAATGCCTAGATCTAGCAAGGACCAATCTTGACAGGCTAGAGCCCACTGCCAGCCATCCCAGACCATCGCCTAAGGCCGCGCGCGCAGCCCTTAGGTGCGATGCGCAATGGAGCGCGCCTTTGGCGTGGCTGTAGAAACAGGGCTTACCTAAGAGTCCCACGGCTGGAAGTGATCACGTCAGCTCAGCTGGAGCTGCAGATCATCAAGGGTATGGCAAAAACAAACAAAACAGTACCAAAAAAGGGCACTTCCACCCAGGCAAATCTGCTGGGGAACTACCCCTTCCTAAAATCCCTGTGCTTCTGGGGTGTAGGTTATCAGGGGTTACAGGCAGCGGCCGTCACAGCGTCCCTGCCACCCAACACCACTCTCCGTCAGCCCATCTTGCTAATACTACGACTTTCTAAATGTGTTTCCTGCCTTACAACTATATGTAGTAGTAGTAGTAGTAGTAGTAGTAGTTTTATTAAGCGTGGCCATAGGCCATTGCTTGACAGCAAATACATAATACATCATACAAATCCACAAAATACAAAAGATAAACCCTATGTCATGTAGGGGATAAAGATTAAAAACAACAAAAAATAAGAAACTATAAAATACTAAATCCCTGTGTAGCAGCCCAGTAAAATAAACTCAGAATTTACTGGTACCTGCTAAAGAGAAGCCCAAATGTATAAAGTACAAAAGACTAACATACAACAATCCCTACTATAAAATGATTAGTCCCAGCAGGGCAGTAACAAACTCCAGGGGTATATAAGTTAACCAATTAAATCTCATTCCCTCAACCTGGAATTAAGCTATTACTATGATACAAGATACAAATATAGTTATATGTATTTTATTCTGGATGGCAAATTGCCACAGTTTACGTCTCTTTATAGGGCGGTTCAGTCCCTTAGTGTTAATAGTACATATATTGAGGTCAGTCATGGCACCATACTTTTTTTTTTTTTAACGTAGCCTAGGTCTTACTTGTGTCTTGTTCCTTATTTTTACCCTTTGTTGAGTCTTTTGAATCTCATTTGCCAGATAGTTCTTATGACCTTGCTTAAGCCATACAGTCCCATTTGAGTTCATCACCTGCATCCCATTGAAGATAAACAAATAAAGAAAACTGAATTTAACCAAGAAAACAAACATCCCCAGTTACAGAAGTTACCCTGTAAAGAGAGAGAAGTGGGGGTGCATGCCTAGGTTCGCGTATCTCGGATACTAGGCTTCCCACTACTCGAGGAAACAAGATCCTTTTCCCTTTAATGTTTTTACTTCCCTTTTCTTCCCCCTCTCAGCCCGTTTTCCCTGCTATAAATTATAGCAAGCTTATAACTTATCCTTAACTTCCATCCCTATCTTCTTTCATTAGTTCCTTTGTCATTTCAACACAATAAACTTTACTTTTAACATATGTTCCTAACCTTCAGCTTTAGAACTTGTTCCAAGTAAGCAGCCCCTTGTCAGAGCTTTTCAAGCCCTTATATGTATTGCAACACTCCCATCCTGTGGCCATTAGCTATCTTTGCAGCTGCCTAAGATAGCATGTCAGGCTCCATGGCTTTTTCAGTTTCAGTGAAGTAGAACAGTTCCTTTTCGCCTATTTTCAGGAGTAAGAGTCCCTGGGGCTGTGTGATGTTTTTCAGGTGTCCGGTTGTTTCCAGCTGACATCTTTCATATATTTCAAAATGTAATCATCTAGTTGTTCCACTTCACTGAAAACTCTAAGTTTATCTTTGTAGAAAAAGGAGAACTTTGCAGGTATCAGGATACATGCTCTGATGTCGTGTTTGTAAAAAAGGTCCACATGGCATTTCCACTTTCTTCTTTTATTTACTGTTTCTACTGGAATGTCTGGGAAGAAGTGGGTTTTGTTGCCTTTGTATGTAAGATCTTTCTGCTGCCTGGCTTCTTTAAATATTTCTTCCCCCATATATCTCAGGCATTTTAATATTATGCTCTGGGAGATTCTCCCTGCTTTGGCTTGGAGTGGAGTGCTCTGTGAGATCTTTCTATTTCAATCTGTTGAAATGCAGGTTTCTGGGGGAAGGTATCTCCCAGGACTTTTTTCACCAGCTCAGTTACATTACTGCCTTCTTCGTTTTCAGGGATACCTATTATTTTCAGGTTACAGTGGTGACTTCTGTTTTCTAGAGCCTCAATTTTACTTAGGAGAAATCTAGTTGATTTGTCTAGACCAGCCACCTTCTCTCCCTCTTCCTTATGTGAGTCTTCCAGGAAGCTCACTCTACTTTCCAGCTCATTCACCCTTTTTGAGAGCTGGTCAAATTTTTTATTTAAATTTTCAGTAGTTGTTATTACTTTTCCAAGTCTTTCTTTTATTGTATCCTGATCCTGTTTTGCAGCTTCATATTGTGCCTGAATCATTTGGATTCTTTTGTCAAGTTTGGGCTGGCTAAGTGATTCTTTGGAGGAGGAGAATCCAGCTTCCTCCTCTGCTGTTGTTGCGGTGGCCATTTTTTCTGTTTCTGTTCCAGGGGCTCTGTTTTGAGCCCTGTAAAAAGCTTTAATTGTGCCTGCCATTGTCTTTTTTTTTTTTTTTTTTGAGCATCCTGGACCCTTCCCCGACATCGGTGAGAGATTTTTATTTTTATTTTTACTTTCTTCTTCATCGGGCCAAGATCTGTTCCTCGGGCAGCGCGGAGTAATTCCCAAGCACATCTACTCTCTGCGCATGCCCAGAGTGCCCCCCCATCCACCTTCTTCTTCCAGCCCCACAGGACACAACTGCAAGTGCTGTCAGAGTTCGATCAGGTATAACTTTCACACCAGGTTGTGTTGCAGATCAGCTGGGAGCGTCCCCACCCTTTCTGGATTATAATGATGTTCTACAAGCAACAAGGTTATATGAGGAAGAGGAAGGGGGAACTGGAGTGAAACCATGACACATAGTCCTGCCTGAACGGGAGGGGTGATGCTGTCTTTTTGTCAGTTCAAGTCAAGCTTTAAAAGAGTGTAGGATCTTGGGTTTGTGTCTTGCTGCCCTTAAGGTTGCCCTTAAGGTTGCAGCATAATGTGAAGGCAATGCGGCTCCACATTGGTTGTGTGTGGCTGTGCGCGTGTACAGCTGTGCATGCACACACGTAGCTCCGCACGGGTTCCGCACAGCATTGGATCGGGTCCAATGAAATTACTATGGGCTCTTGTAGCAAGAAGGATGGCCAAGACTCCAGAAACAGCAGCTCCAAACTCATTGGCTTCCTAACTGTTAGAAAATATTAGCAAAAAGTTCAACAACAAGGTCTGGAAACAAAGAAAAAATAGAAATAATTAGCTATGCACTAAGAGATTGAGTTGATAATTCAATATTTACATAGCGTTTCAGCAGCTAAAAGACACTGTTGTGCCTTGAATGCATTCAGAAGATGAGTTCCAAAGCATCCCAGTGGGCCATGGAAAAGATCCAAGTTCTATTTCTTTGCAATACATTTCTCAAAAAAGTAGGTGCTGGCTCTGTCATTTTTCAGCAAAGCAAACGCCTCCTGTGGCAGAATGCCAGCCAGCCACTGAGCATCAGAATTTGTTCCTAGTCTGCAGATAGGTACTGTTGCTTTTTTGCTCAAAATAAGACTTTATAATGAGCTCCAGTAGCCAGGATACAGCTGAAGAGCTGGCCCTAAATGCTGAAGCCACTCACTTCTCAAATATCAAAATCATTAAGGAGCCAATTCAGAGTTAAAACATTAAAAGAGGAAGGATCATGGGGGAGGTTGCTTGATGCTCTTGAAATCTTTGGCAACAGGTTCAATAAAACATTCATCCATCTCCTAAGTCTTCATATCAATGGGAAATAGAGATCTAGGGCCTGATTCAAGCCAACAGGATCTCACAAGTCCAGCCACAGAAGGCCCTATGCATTGTGACAACATGGTGCTCCACAAGGGGTGAGAGAGAACACCTTAGTACCATCCCTTTCTGAGGAGGCCCTGCCCTTACAAAGCATTATGATAGGATTGCTGCTCCAAGCAGATCTGTAATGGGAACCTCACTAATGGGATTAAAAACTAACCCAAGAGTGAGATCCCACTCCACCTTGATTGAGCCTGCCATACACCAAAAGGCTAGTCAGGCCCATAACCAATATACCCTATTTTATAGCCAGGAAGATGAGGCTGACTGAGAGGTGATTTGCTCACGGCCACCCAATATTTGAACTCCCAATTCCAAGCCTGTCAGACTAGTCCAAGCCCATCACACTGGATCAAGCTACATCAATTTTTTAAAAAGCTAATTCAAAGAGGCTTCTCTAGGTGTCAGTGGACACATCAACTCTTTCCAGGTCTGTACATTTGTTGTATTCCTCGTTTTCTGCACAGTGACTGCTCATCAGCTGTATTTTCACCATGGTTCTATTTCCGTGTCATGAATTTTTATAGCAAAGAACCGGGAAGAGTCAACAGCTATAATTCTAGGTAGCAAAAATGAAGAGGCTCTTACCTGGATGCAGCTGGCATTGCCATACAGTGCCACAGAGACAGAGTGACGCAAAAGGACAGGTGCAATCAAATCTGAAGTTCTCTTGGCCTGTAAAATAGTCTTGTATTTCTGGTCTTATAGATAGAAGGAGGCAGAGATGGGGAGCTGGTTATTATCAGGGTTCCTAGTTTTCTGTGACACAAAACTGGAAATTCTCTGATTAAAACAAACAAACAAATTCTCCAATTAAAAACTGAAAAATCTGCATTTTTCCATGATTCAAATTACGATCAGGTGAAAGGCACTGGGGCGGGGGCAGAGCAGCCTTTGAAAGTGACAGGCCCTAGCTGGAACCACTGCAGATCTGGGACCTGTCACTTTCAAAGGCTGCTTTTAGATAAGCGTGGTATAAAAATCTCGCACATTAAAGCCAGTCGCACAGTCTTTTAAAGCCGCAAATTAAATACCTCGATATAAAGGTATTTAATTTGCAGTTTAAAAGAATGTGCCACTGACTTTAACACGTGAGACATCGCATCTAATCCCCATGACGCGTGTGCACCATACACGTCTAAAAGTGGCCAAAGGCAAAATCCATAGGATTCTCTGGTGAAAGGCAAAATCCATGGGATTCTCTGCTAAGAGACAAAAATCTGCATTTTTCTATGGTTTCAATGTGAAAAAGAAAATTAGGAAGACTAGTTATAATGCAGTCATCTTGTCTGGCTACTTTTATTGTTCTGACAAACTAACAGAAACAGAATGCAGAGCTGTGGATAAATGCAGAGCTACCAAACGTGTTAAAGGGACAGTACATCCTATTCCTACCCCCTGCATTCAAAATACAGTTCAAATATCTGCATTACAACTAACATAGAAAGCCAACAACAGTAAACAACCTAGCTGAAAGTTCAGGGCTACAAGTGACTCAAAACATTGCAAATACACTACCCATGATTCACAGTTGGTATCATAGGGTGTTTTCAGACGTGACGGGGCGGCTTCGCCCCATCCCGAAAACAACCCAGAGATTCCCTGCCTGGATCACCCAGGCATGGCAAACTGACGTGCTGGAGATCCTGGTGGGGAATCAGGGAGGGGGCAGGACCGCACGGCGCAACGTGCAGCCGCACGGCCACGCCCTCTCCACGCTGCCTCGCCGCCCGCCCTCTGGGGAGATGGGCGGGCGGCGAGGTCAATGCCGCCGCAGTGTCTGGCCGAGTTCACCACGACCCGGAATCCTGCAGGGGATTCCAGGCCATGATAGCCGACGTGCAAGGCACAGTGACCACAGGTGGGTATTCACTGTGGTTCACTGTGATCTCGTCACGTCTGAAAATACCCATATATTCACCAACACTGCCCATATGAGTTGCCATTCTAGGTCAATTGTCCTTCCTTAAGTTTCTGTGCATCGTGTTTATACTTCGACTCCCTCTGCTGACTGCAAGCTCTCAGTGTAGATTGCAGACAGGAGTAGTCTCCCAGCAACTCAGAAAAATGGCTTTCTTCAGTTTCACTTTCTCAGAGCTGCGCCAACAGTATCTGCGCATGCCTTTATTTTGTCTTTAATCTTTTCCCCATTCTAGTGCTGATTACTTAAACAGTCTTTTTAAGCAATACCAACAAGAGCTGTAACTTGTCTGTGCCCCTGGCAATGGCTGCAGACTTTCTTTTCCTCCCTTCTCAAACCATTTACTGAAGTGTCTATACAGTAAAGCAATAGCCAGTCATTGAAAAACCCTTTTGCCGTCTTATTTGTGTTCCTCCTGAAGCTTCCAGTGGAGCAGGCCACCAGGTACTGGTAAGAATGAAAGTCCTTCTTTGCCAATGTTGTATGTGTGGGCTTAATGAGAGAAAGGGGGAGCTGACTATAACACAACCATCTAGGCCGACTACTTTTATTGTTCTGGCAAATTAACCGAGCTCTGCCTGGGATAAGTGCAGAGTCACCAAACTTATAAAGGGACAGTACATCACAGATAGAGGATATGTCATGGGGAAGAAAACCTTATTGGATGGTATTGGGTCAGATTTTTAATCTGTATAAAAATGAGAGAATTTTTATTTTTTACATTGAGTATTACTAACAAAAGAGACTGAGGCTGGATTTTTTCAGACTGCTATGGTCACCATGTGTCAGCACCATCAATGGGTGTGTCATGAGTGTGCATATCGTTTTCGTTATTACAATAACGATAACAAAAATTGTCATTTTCATTATCGTTATTGTAATAACAAAAATGACAAATAATAATAACAATAATAAATGAAAATAAAACAAAAATGAAAACAAAAACAACATTTTGTTTTTTTAATTAAGGGGAAAAACTGAAAAATGTATTTCTAGCTATAACTATTTTGTTCCTTATTCAATTCTGATGAAACTTGGGGAGATTGTACCCCCAATGGAGGTCACTGTGTTCACCACTTTTTGAAAGGATTAGATAAAGTAATCAGATTTTAGAAGCAATTGAACATTGTGATTTTAAGAAAAGCTCCATGCACATTCACGGGCGGCTACAACTCCTTTATCTTCCCATCTTTCCTCTTCTTGTGAACCAAAGAAAACCCTTTCCCTTCTATTTTTCCTCTGTCCTGTCCTTCCCTTTCATCTCTTCTGATTCAGCTTATCACAGGACTGGGAGCTAACTCAGTCCTCCCAGTTCTCCAAGTCCGAAGGAAGGCTTGTGTCCCAAAGCCTACACCTTCGGAAGACTACAGGTGGCCAAGGAGGGCACAAAAATCAAGGATTTGAGGATTCAGGCTAAAGGTAGGCGATGGCAACGTGATCTATTTTTGGAGTATGGTTGGGAGAGAGACAGTGCATGGGACTGCAAGGAGTAATTCAGGGTTAACGTCCCACCCTCCAATGTTAACTCTGTGAACTACTTGCTGCTGTGTTCGGCCCTGCCTCAGGGGGAGATGGAGAGCCTCTTACTGGGGTCCCATGCACTGCCTGTCCCCATGGATGGGGTTATGGTCAAATGGGGAGAGATATGGTTTATTTGGGGGAGTCTCACTAAATTTGGGATTGACACTGTGTTTGTTGTGTTGCCATTGGAACTGTTGGCAATGCCAATATGTGGTTGTGGGTGATTTGAGGGGATCCTGAGACACCGAATGGCAAAAAAAATAGCAGAAACAAAAAACAAACAGTTCGTTTACCATTATTGTCTATAGGGGGTCGTTTTAGGGGTTGTAATGGATTTGGCTTTGATTAAACAACACTGTTGGTAAGGTATGGTTGGAAATATTGGCATTGGAAATATGTGGGTCATCTTGGAGATCCCAGGGAGTGGGATAAAATAGGTTTTGATTTAATCTAGTTGTTGCCATGTAATGTATGTTGTATTTGTTAGTCATTTGGGGGGTCACACAGGATTTTGGATTGACAACGATGTTGGCATTGGCATGCAATGTGGCGGTATGGCATCACATGGGTATCCCCTGGCAGTTGACAGAACAATTGCTCTTGTTTGGATTTGTCTTTTGTGAACAATTTTTAAAATTGTTGTGTGTCAAATTTGGCAAACAAATGTAAAGTGGCACTGTGCCACTGGCTGGTGGTGGCTCACTGCTATGGATTGGCTAATACTGTTGGCCGTCACTCACTTGCAAACTAAACTGATTGACTGACGTGCCACTGTGCGAGTGTCCTCCCCTGCCAGTTGAGTGCTGTGAAGAAAAACCCCTATTTCTTTTTTTTTTTAAAAAATAGTAGTGGCTGGCTGGTGCTACTGTAGTCTGCTTAGTGGTTGGTTAAGGACAGAAGTGACTCTGTCATTGAATCTTTACAAGAGACATGTTGTTGTCTTTCATTGCATGTATTTTCATTTTTTTCTCCCATTGATTTCGGTGGGAAAACTTCCCCATTGATTTCAAAGGGAAAAAATATGATACCGGTAATACTGGGCAATACAAGTAAATCCAATAATCCAAGAACTGGTATCCAATAAAACCTGTATCCAATATTTTCCCCCAAGTCCCACCCCTAGAATTTTCCTTCTGGGCAGATTGGCAGTTGACTCTGAGGGTTTTTCGCCTTCCCATGTAGAGTAGGTGTGTCTTGCCTGTTTCTGGATCCTGTTATTCTAAGATTTACTGTTATTTCAGGTATCGGTGCACTCTGGTTGGTCTCGGTTTCTGCTTGTGGTTATTGGTGAGATTTCTCTGTGCAGATGGTTGGGGGGTGACAGGACTTGCAGTGGTGGAGAGGGTTGGACTAGATGACCCTTGATGTCCCTTCCCTTAGTTCGGACTCAGCGGGCTGGTCTATAGCTATAGGGCTGGGTTTGCCACACCTCACACAAGCGTCACCCAGCTGGTGCCGTGCTCTTAAAGGGGCAGCAGCTCCGCGAGGCTTCTCCCTGCCACACATAGAGTTACAGGCAAAACGTTTAGAGAGTTCTGAGGAGAGAACATTTCCTGCCCCTCTCTCCACTCTTACTCTACTTCTCCCTTAAAAGGCCAATGCGCGCTAAATTCAAACATGAGCAGTCCCAGCTCTCCCTGGTTTGCAGCAAGTGCCTGATGATGCTCTCTCTTGACAAGCCATTACATTTTAAGGAGCAACATCCATAGGCTTTCCATTCCTCGTGGCCATGGGGTTTTTTCCTTTACTGTGTTCACAAGCAACTCCCAGCACCGCTACCTCCGCTGTTCCAGCCCAGACACTCTCCGTCTACAAGTCTGTCTGCCAGAGGTGTATTCCCTGGAGCAAGGAAAAGACCAGGGCCTTCTTTACTCTATGTGGGAGGAGAAGTTCCACCACCAACTAGTCAAGTGGTATCAGAACGAAGAGATCTCTTTCCAGATCCCAGAGCAGCTGGGATACTCCAGGGATTGGAACTAGTGCTGGCTTCAGGCAAAGGGCTTGAAATGTGGATGAAAAGAGATCCTCTGGGTCAACAACTTCGTCTTCGGTCATGGGAGGCAAACATCGCCCTATTATGAGCTGCTGGACTGGTTCCTCTGCATGGATGGAACTATCATGGAATCCTGCCTCTACAGCTGTGCCTTCGCCAAGGGCTAGAAGCAGGTGGCTATGACTCCTCCACTGCCCTCTCTCACTCCACCCGCTACTGCTCCCCACATGGAAGCCATGACCCCACTGGCAGAGATTTCTCCATGCCCGTCTCTGCCCCCAGAGCCACCAACACTCAACAAGGACATGAACACCGTGACTCTGACTGTCTATCTCCCTCGAGAGGCAGCCAGTGTTTGAGGAGCCCCAGAGGTGAAAATGGAAGGTATGGGGGAGCCAGAGGCCCACCAGTGCTTCTGGCAGGCAAGAAAAATACCTTTCCTCCGCCCCCCCCCCCCTCTATTTCCCCCTTTTTATTTCTTTCCATTTTCTTTCTATTTCTTTTTAATTTTAAAATTTTTCTTTTTCTTTTTTTCAATTTTTAAAATTTATTTTCTATTTTTATTAGCTCAGGATAGGTAAAAAGATGGTAAGTGAACACCTAGTTACTTTCAACGAGTTCAAGCCTTCGGTGCTAGATTAATTACATCCCAGGGTACTGAAGGAACTAGCAGATGTAATCTCGGAACCTCTGTCTATATTTATTTATTAATTACTGCTTGACCAAAGTCGTTGCAGAGTCGCACATAAATAATACAAATATGACCCCCACCATCAAACCACAAAATATATACAAAATATAAACATAATCCCTCTGTCTATAATCTTTCAGAAATCTTGGCAAACGGGTGAGGTGCCAGAAGACTGGACACAGGCAAATGTTGTCCCTATCTGCAAAAAAGCGTAAAAGGAGAATCCGGGGAAGTACAGACCTGTCAGCCTTACATCAAAACCTGGAAAGAGCTAGAGCAGATTATAAAGCAGTCAGTCTGTAAGCATTTAGAAAACAATGGTGTGATTACTAGAATCCAGCATGGGTTTGTCAAAAACAAGTCATGCCAAACTAATCTTATTTCCTTTTTTGATCAAGTTACTAGTTTAGTAGATCATGGGAATGCTGTGGTCATAGTTGTCTCAGACCCACATCAGCCTAGCCAGGCAACTTATAGCTTTTGCAACCTTCTGTGGCATCCATAAGCTGACAATCAATGCCCAGAAATCTAAGATCGTGGTCTTCTCCGTTAGGAGGAAGACCCACAACTGGGTTATAGCAGGGCAGCCTATCCAGCAGGTTGCAAGCTTCCGCTATTTGGGGATGCTCTTCCACCAATCTGGGAGTTGGAGGGACCACATTCGACGGACTACAGCAGCAGCCAAGGGTTCTTCCCACTCTATATTTAGCCTTTTCATGCGCTCAGGCCGGAGTGCAGTGGAAATAGCTATCGAATACCCAATAGTAAGTAAGGCTAGGGCCCAGGCTTTATACAGTGCCGAGTTATGGGCTCCCTTTCTCTCCAACTCCTTTAACTCCCTTCAGGCCACATTCCTTCAGGGTCTGTTGCGTATCCCCAAGGGCACTCTGCATGCTGCCATCAGACAAGAAGTCGGCCAATTCAGCTGGCAGCATGTGGCTGTCAAACGTGCCCTGAAACTTTGGGGCAAAGTGGAAGCCAATGGAGCCCCTGGCCTCCTCACGGATTTTAGAAATGATCCTTATGCCAGCCCGTGGATGGTGAAGATGAGGTCTATTTTGGAACATATGGGCTTTTCACAGGAATACCTGATGCATAAGTCCCCAGCTGTTCTTATTAGGGAAGTTGTATCAAGATGGTGGGAAATGGGGAGACAGGATGAGCTGGCTAGTATCAGGGCGTCACCCCATGTCCAGGCCTATCTTTCCTGGGTGACAAACTTGGGACAGATGGCCCGCCAGCTCCAGGCAACAATTCCACCAAGGGGGAGGGCTCTTATCACATGTGCCAGAATGAACGCCCTCCCTACCCTGTTGCTGGAGGGTATTAGAGGGGTTCCTTATGCTAACAGACTCTGCCCTTTTGACCAGAAGATGGTGGAAACCACCGAAAGTATAATTCTCAATTGCCACTTGTATGATACGCCCAGGAGGCAGTATTTGGTCGCAGCCATAGGGAAACTCCCTGGGCGATCTGAGCAGGTGCTGCTTGGCTACTTACTAGATAACCCAGACCCAGCAGTTATTGCTAATTTGTCAACATTCCTGACTGTGGCCAGATCAGAGATAGATTTGTGAACTTTAGGCCTATTGCCAATTCGTCACTGTGTAATTCAGGAGTTAACAACTGATAGGGACTATTCAGCTGGGAATTACCCTATTCGTTAACAATGCTGCTTTACTCCTAGATGGGAGGGAGTGGATCATTCTGTCTCATTCCCCCCATGCTGCACTCTTGAGTGGGTTAAATTATCCTGGGGGCACCTTGCAGAGTTTATCTCTGGCTATGCAGGCGGTTACCCTATGCTATTTGACCAAATGTATTCTATATGGATTGGGGGCCAAATCATAATACCTGATTTTATGCTGCTGTGTATTGTTAGTTAGGTTTTTAGTTTAAGATTTTATCACGTTGACTGTATGTACCTTGTTGAGTACATTACTATGCTCTGTTACGTGTTATAGCTTGGCCAGCCATGTTTGTTAGGCCAGCACAGCTCTTAGTTATGTACCCCCTTGGGGGCTCTATGTGATGCTATGGACTATGGCCTATGGCCACGCTAATAAACGTATCTATCTATCTATCTAGTATATTTTTATTTCAGCAAAGCATTTCCCCATGATATCCTTCTTGAAAAACTGGTTAAACATTGGGTAGATGGCATTACAGTTAGGTGGATTTACGACTGGTTAAAGAACCGTACCCAAAGAGTAGGGATGGGCAAATGCAGTTCGGAAGTTCGGAGTTTAGCCCGAACTTGGCCTGTTTGGATGACCGAATCTGAACCCGAACTGACCGAACCGACCCTGATTCCAAACTCTGAAATGACCAAACAGTTTGGTCAGTTCGGATCGTGTTTGGGTGGTTCGGGTGGGAGAAACGTGACCACAGACAGTTGGTGACCCACTGCCTGACACAGGCAAGCACAGGGAGGGAGGAAGTCAGCTGAGGAGCAGACTTCCAGGCACCAGGGCTGGAGAGGCTTGGAGTAGCAGCCAGCCTGCCCAATCACCATCCCTTTTCTCTTCAGACCACTGCCTTCACAGTCTGCGATTGGCCACGAGCTAGGCTGCATGGAGCCAATGGGGCTTGCGGTGAGGCAGGCGCAGCAAGTAACAAAACTCATTGCCCTCCCCCTGCCAACACCTTCTGAGCTAGTCACTGTTCCTGAACAGCAGGCGTTTCAGAAGACTCCCTCTCCCAGAAGTTTTGTTCTCCTCAATCCATTGCAATCCTCCTCCTATTTCACCCATCCAACCCATCTACCTCCATATTATCATTTATTTAGCTTAGATTAGATAGATGTAGGTGTTATTTTTTGTTTTTACCTCTCCCTGTGTTCCCTGTGTTCAATCTTCCTTCCTCCCTCCCCCCTCCATTGAATCCTTTCCCTATCCCTCTATATATATTCCATCCCTTCCCCTGTTTTTTTAATTCATTTTGAGTAGCATTAGATTGATTTAGGTTTCATTTCAGTTTTGTACCCCTCTCTGTGTTCTTTGTGTTTCCCCCATCCCAGATAGATAGATAGATAGATAGATAGATAGATAGATAGATAGATAGATTGTTTGGAGATTTAGTAGTGTTTGTAGGAGTAGGCCTTTGTACTTATTAGATAGATAGGCCTTTGGGAGGGAGGGGTAGGGTGGGATTTTTAGTTCCCCCACCTATTTTTGATTTTAGATTGTTTTTCTAGCCCTGCTTCACAGTTTTATAATATTTATGAGTATTTTAACTGATTTTATTGTATTTTAAAATGTTGGAAGCCGCCCCGAGCTGCATGGCAGGAGGGGCGGGGTAAAAGTCTATAAAATAAATAAATATATAAATAAATAAATAATCTATTTAGTTCATAGCATTTAGAATAGTTAATAGCAGATAGATTTAGTGTAGATCGATAGATATAATATTAGATACAAAAATAAAATTAAAAAATAGAAATAAATAAAAATAAAATAAAATATAAAAACATTATTTTGGAGGGAGAAATGGAGAAGGGAAGGAGAGGCCAGTCTTCTGCCTGCAGGGGAGGCAATGGGGCATGTGCCAGAGGTGGAAGGGGACGTGCCAGGGGAGTGGCAGCAGGCAGCAGCAGTAGCCCGAGCACATCACCACGCTCCAAACTCAGCAGGCCTGCTTTACGGCAACAGGCTTCAGAGGCTCAGCGTCACCTCCTGGCAGTGCCCTCCTCCACTGCCACACAGGGCACTGGAAGGCCTGCAGTACATGAGGCTGCGGCTGTCTCTGCTGCAGCTGCTGGAGCAGGTGCTGCTGCTTCCGATGTTCCTCCAGGGCCACCAATGTCCCCCACTGTCGAGGCAATCCCCAGCAGTCCAGAGCTGGTGGATCCCACCCCAGCTGCTAGAGGCAGGGCCCGATCCCCGGGCAATGGCAGTAGGGAGAGGAGTAGCAGCAGCAGCAGCAGTACTAGCAGCTATACAGCTGGGCACAGGAAGAGTGCCAGCAGCATGGCGGGCATGGGAATTCTAGCCTCAGGGTCCCAGTAATCCCCTTCATGGGACATCACCGTGATTGTGGACAACAGTGAGTCAGAGGCAGACACTAGTGCCGCAGAGAAGATGTCTGGAGCTGAGGTTATGGCTGAGCCTCCTCCCAGAGCTGTGCCACCAGTGCCACCAGGTTCTCCCCCTCCCAGCAGCACTGGCAGCAGTGCGTCACCTGGGGTGGGCCAGAAGGTGGGGGAGGGGGGAGTAAATCCTCCGTATGGGAACACTTTAAGCTGGTGTGGGCAGATGATCCCAGCGAGGTGCAGTGCACTTTGTGCAATAAGCTGGTGAAGCGTGGGCAGGTGCTCGCCAACCTTGGGACTACTGCAATGGCGAGGCACCTGAAGTCATGCCACAGTGCTCTGATGCTAAGAAGGAAGGCAGGGGAAGTGGATGCCAGCAGGTTCCCAGCTGCAGCAGTGACCAGTCACCCAGTTCCTTAAGCGGGTATGCGTCCTGCACCAACTGCTGCTGCCTCTAGCAGCAGGAGTAGTATGGGGGCAGAACAGCAGCAGGAGCCTCACCAGCAGCATCAATCCACTATGGAGGAGCTGGGGTGGGGGCATCTGTGAAGGCCATCAGGTGCTGGAGGGCTTCTTTCAAGAGAAAGCCAAGCGCCCATTGGCTGAGATTATTGTGCTAGATGGGCAGCCCTTCTCAATTGTAGAGGACAAGGGCTTCCAGAGGCTGATTGGATTCCTGGCCCCTGAGTTTAAGCTGTCTTCCCGCTTCACCCTGAGTCGGACTGTGGTGCCACAGCTATACAGGGCTTTGAAGGACTGGGTGAGGGAGCAGCTGGCAGGGACTGGGGGGGCCACTGTCCACTTCACCACTGACCTGTTGTCCTCTAGGAATTCCCAGCATGCCTACCTGGCAGTGACTGCACACTGGTGGCAGGACCCAGAGGCAGCGCTTGGCAGTGGCAGGAGGGGTCCTGAAGCAGGGTATAGGTGGGCCCTGCTTCAGGCACAAGTCATGGACAGCTCCCACACCTCAAGGAACCTCGAGGCAGCCCTGGCCGCCACGGTGATGGAGTGGGTCACACCAGGCACAGCCTTCAACAAGGGGTGTGTGGTCATGGACAACGTGGCCAATATACTGAAGGCAGCCTCCATATTGTGGTCAGGGACGCTCTGGGCTTGGAGGATAAGGGGATTGGGCCAGGCACCCTTAGCGCCCTGGTCGACCTGGGGAGGAAGCTGGCGAGGTTCTTCAACAGGAGCGTGAAGGGTAGCAAGCTCCTCTGGGAGAAGCAGGATGAGCAAGGATCCCCGGTGCACCAACTGGTCCAAGATGTTTCCACCAGGTGGAATTCCAGCTTCCTGATTCTCAAGTGGCTTCTTGAGCAGAAAGCCATCTTGCATCAGGTGGAACTGGAAACAGACATTGAGGCACCTCCAGGATACAACAGGGAGGAATGGGAGATCCTTGCTCACACGGTCTTTGTCCTGAGACCTTTCCTGGCCATGAAGGAGTCCATGAGCAGCTCCACCACCACCCTCAGCCAGGTGACCCTGCTGGTCCATAGGAGCCTGGAGAAGATTCTTGGGGGGCGGGATTGTGGCCCTGCGGGCAGGAAGATGTCCGATGAGACGCTTGACCTGGTGCGGAAGCTGAAGGCGGGGCTGAGTGTGCGCTTTGACGAGCTCCTGTACCGGGAGGAATCTGTCCTGGCAACCATGCTGGACCCCAGGATTAAGCGCAGCATGGCACATGAGACAGCGGTCTATGGCCTCCGGAAGGGTGCGCTGGTGCAGAAGGTCCGGCAGGCAGAGCAGACTATGCAGCAGGACACCACTGTGGATGGTGGGAGTGGGAGCAGCGACCCCTTCCAGCCATCTGGGTCTATCCTTGTCCCCAGCCCTAGTGGTAGCAGCAGCACCAGCAGCAGGATGAGATTCAGCAGCACCCCTATTGCCAGCAGCTCCTCCTTGTCCAGGCCACTCTGGGGAACATGGGGCCCAGCACAAAAGGGCAAGCAGCGTGGCTGAGGGCAGTGGGGCAGGTGGTGCACACTCAGAGCTACCAGGGGTAGTATGATGACGCCTCAGCAGCAGTGGAGACCTACCTGGAGGAGGAGTCATGCATTGATCCCAGCAGCGATCCCTTGGCCTACTGGGCCGGCAAGGCCAACGTGTGGCCGACCCTGTCGAAAGTGGCCAAGGGTATCCTGTCATGCCCACCAACCAATATCCCCAGCGAACGGGTGTTCTCTGTAGCGGGGGACATTTTCTCCCCGCACTGCCTGAGACTGGGGGCCAAGTTGGTGGAGCAGTTGTTGTTCCTAAAGGTCAACCTTCCACTGTTGGAATTCCCCGAGCTGCCCCTGGACAAGGAGTGATGGTGCAGTGGCACACGCCATCCCATGCCAGGGGCAGTCTTGGGATGGGGCTCCTCCTCCTCAATCTGGGCTACTGCTCCTGTGCTGCTGATGTGCTGTCCCTCCCTCCCAATGCCTGGCACTCGCCCTGACACCCCCCCATACTAGATGGCCTCGGCCGCCTTATTTGACTGACCGAATGATGCAGGGTGGCATTGGGAAACAAACTGTAAGTCTGCCAGCCGGCCTATGGCTACACAATCTTGGCCCACCTATGTGACACTGACTGTCTCTTACTCTCTTGCGCTGCACAGTCTTTGATATCCTATCAGAGTGACCTGCTGCTAATGTCCCAGCCTGTCTGCTGTACTGCCTCTCATGCCACGCTACCTGTCTTCCCTTGCAACCAATGACTTCTGCTGCTGCCTATGTCACCTACCTACGCTATGCTGTCTGTGCCAAGGGTTCTGTACCCTAGAAACCAATGTCTGCTACTCTGCTGCTGCTAGTGCCAATGTCCCAGCCTCAGGCCTCTATGCTGTCTGTGTCACGGGTTCTTAGCCTGGCAAGTTTGGCAACCAATGTCTGCTGCTGCTAGTCCCAATAGCCCAGCCCCAGGCCTATATGCTGTCTGTGCCAAGGGTTCTGTACCCTGGCAACCAAGGTCTTCTGCTGCTAGTGCCAATGCCCCCCAGGCCTATATGCTGTCTGTGCCAAGGGTTATGTACCCTGGTCACCAATGTCTGCTGCTGCCAATGTCCCCCAGGTGTATATTCTGTCTGTGCCAAGAGTTATGTACCCTGGAAACCAGTGTCTGCTGCTGCTAGTGACAATGGCCCCCAGGCCTATATGCTGTCTGTGCCAAGGGTTCTGTACCCCAGGTTGCTGCCAAGCTCAAAACCTGCCTCAGGCCGCCTTCCTGCCTCTCATGCCAAGGTGTCTGTCTGCCTGCTAAGGTTGCTCTCCCCACTGCTAGAGAAACAGACACGATCCCACCCATGCTGTCACCTGCACTATATGGAAGGAGAGAGAGAGAGAGAGAGAGAGAGAGAGAGAGAGAGGCTCCCCGCTAGAACAAAAGAGATGGGGTGGAGGGGAGGCCAGCTCAAGCTGCCACCTGCCAGAACCAGGAAGAACTCCCATCTCTGCTAATGCCAAATGCAACAGCAGCAACCCTACCAGAATGAGATGGAATATAACAAAACGTGGAACGTATTATGTGCCTGCCTTTGTGCATTTCTATACCTACCTATCGCATGATTGAATGAAGTGTGCCCATCCATGCACTACTTCTAGGTACATCATTCACATTCAGCTCCCATAGGCTGTCATTCCACTGTACCTGAATTAGTCATGCCCGCCCATCCCAGGAAACATCAATGAGATTCTGGGACCATCATTCCAGTCACTAGGAACTGTCATTCCATTCCACTGCATCCAGAAGTCTGGTGCTCAGCCCACACACCAGCCTGCCCCCCCCAGCCTACTCCTCAGCCCCCACCCGTGGGTGCCCGCTGAAGCTGCTGAAAAAAAAGCTCCTTTGACCAGTGACCACTGGCACCCCCCGCCTGCTGCCCACTGCCAAGGAGCCTGTGTCTCTTTCTCTCTGGCACACACACACACCGACACAAGCCCTGCCCCTCCTGGGGGGCTATCTGCAAGTTGAGACCCTGCTGCTGGCACATCTTTGGGTAATACCTTACTTATGCTACATGTGGAGGTGCCAGGTGCTGCTGGTAGGGATCGACTAGCTGTATGAGATTCTGCCACCTCCCAGAACTTCAGCACAGAGGGATAAAAGATTGGTCAGGTCAAACAAAGCTTGTAACAACAAATACAACCTTTAAAAACAATTTTTAAAGAACAATAACATCAACACACACACAGTATAAAACCAAAACCAAACATATAAAGAAAACGGTCTAGCAACTTGCAAGCCTACTTCTCTTTGGGCCTGTCCCCCAGAACCTGGGGGAAAGGCAAAAGGGGCACAGGACAGGACTGAGTGGTGGGCACCCTGTGCTCCGGCATATCGTAGCCATGGGCCAAGGCAAAGTCCACGGCCCCTGCCACGGCTGCATGCCACCTGGAGACCGACTGCTGGTACAGTTCCAGGTGTTCTGTCTCGGCGGAGACGTACTGGGCATACGTCTCCACTTTCTTTTTCTCCACCTCGAGAGCCTGGAACTGTTCCACCACATGGTTCTCCATGGTGGCTTCTGTCTGCTGCAGGCTGGCCACAAAGTTCCGGGTGGGCTTCTCCACCTCGGCCCTAAAGGCCCTTGCCACCGCAGACTCCTGGGGCCTGGTGGAATCCACATCTGAGCTGGAGGCGTGGGAAGGGCTTACATGGCATTTCTTCTGCCATGCCTTCCCCCCATTCTTCTGGCGATGAGGATGCTCTGCCACGGCCACGACGCCAGAGTCCTGCTGCTGCCGCGGCCACCTCACCATCAGACCCTTTCTGGCATGTGCAAATCCTGCCCTCCTTGGGGTGCTATGGATGGCAACTGGAAAGACCCTAGCTGGCACGTGCAAATCCTGCCCTTATTTGGGGGTGCGTAGGGATGGCAACTGGAGAGTGGAGACCCTTGCTAGCCTGGCACATGTTTGGGTGGGGGTGCTCATGCTCGTGCCTGACTGCTGGAAGAACCCCCCATACTACAGTACCCTCTCTCTCCGTGGAAGACATCCGCTGCCACCCGCTGATACCCACTGTTTGTGCCTGACTGCCCACCATCCACTAGGGATGGGTGAACAGATCATGGTTCGGGTTTGGCTGTTCGGTTCGGCTGCGTTCGTTTTGTCCATTCGGTTTGCCCATTTGGTTCGGCTGTGTTTGGTTTGTCGGTTCGGATTTTCGGCAGTTCGGTGGTTCGGGTCGAATGTTGAGTTCAGATTCGGTATTTGGTTCAGTCGGGATCGGTTCGGTCTTTAGTTTGGTGCAATCGGGAACTGAAAATGACATTTGGTTTTTGAAATAAAAGGAAAAAACTAAAAAACATTTCTGGCTATAACATTTTTGTTTCTTATTACTTTTTGATGAAATTTAGGAAAATTATACCTCCAATGGAGGGTATTAGATGTACCAAATTTGAAACGATTAGATAAAGGAAACCGATTTCAGAAGCAATTGAATATTGTGATTTTAAGAAAATCTCCATACACATTCATGACTACAACTTCTTTATCTTGCATCCAATGTTCATGAAACTTGTGCATATTACATCCCTC
>QEPC01012560.1:1325621-1340001 GCA_003113815.1 Sphenodon punctatus | reverse complement strand
ATATTTGGCAGAGATGATTATGAAAGTGAAATATATAGTCCTCCCAAATTTCATGTACACTGGTTGGACTACAAAGATGTTATAGTCAGACATACATTTATATGTTAATTGCTTATACCACCAAGACCTTTTGTCCAATCCTTCTGAAATTTGGCAAAGGTAGTTACTATGGGAAGGGGTATAAACTGAACAAGTTTCACCTACATTAGATGTGAGGCAAAGAATTTACAGCTAAGAATGTATATGTAAAATATTGCAAAATACAATAATTCAAATGCTTCTAAAATCGGATTCTTTTATCCAATTGTTTTGAAATTTGGTACACATAATGAGTTCTATTGGTGGTAGAGGCATCCCAAATTTCAGCCATATAGCCTAAAAAACAAAAAGTTACAGCCAATAATGTGTTTTCCATTGAAACCAATGGAAATTCAATTCCGAACTCAACGAATGCATCCGAACAGAATGTTCGAATTCGGGTTCGGTTCGAAAGTTCAGTTCGGTTGACTGAACTATTCGAGTTTTGTCCAAACTCCGAACTTCCGAATTCGAGTTCGGTTCGAACGTTCAGTTCGGTCGACCGAACTATTCGAGTTCGGTCTGAACTCCAAACTTCCGAACCGCGTTCGCCCATCCCTACCACCCATGCACCCACCCGCATGCCAGTGAGATCACTCTAAAGGATAGTAGTATTCTTCTTGTCCTCAGAGTTAAAAAAAAGTTTACAAACCTGGCAGCTGTGGCAGCACCTCCTGTGCCCACCAGCTCTTGCTCCTCCTCCACCACCTAAGGTCCAGCAGCAATGGCAGGAACCTCTTCCTCCTCCACCACCGGCTCCGCCACCTTGGCCTTCCCCCACGCCCGGTGTTTAATGGTCACCTTAAATCAGACCGAACCAAACCGAACAACCGAACCTGAATTGTGATTTGTTTGCACATCCCTACCAAAGAGTGCTCTCCAATGTCTCCCCATCAGTCTGGAGGGAGGTATCGAGTAGAGTGCCTCAGGGCTCGGTCGTGGGCCCTGTACTGTTCAAAATCTTTATTAATGACTTGGATGAAGGAGTAATGGGAATGCTTATCAAATTTGCAGATGACAAAACTGGGAGAGATAGCTAATACCTTAGAAGACAGAAAAAAGATTCAAAATGATCTTGACAGGATGGAAAGCTGGGCCAAAACTAACAAAATGAAATTCAACAGAGATCAATGTAAAGTTCTGCATTTAGGTAAGAAAAATAAAACTCACAAGTATAGAATAGGTGATACCTTGCTTTCCAGAAGTACATGCAAAAAGGAACTTGAGGTTGTAGGAGATCACAGGTTGACCATGAGTCAGCAGTGCGATGCAGCTGATAAAAAGGCTAATGCAATTTTAGGCTGCATAAACAGAAGCCTAATGTCCAGGTCATGAGAAGCAGAGTCAGCCTTACCACAAGGCAGCTTGGGCCAGCCACCCTGGACCCAGCTCTTTCTTAGGGTCCCACAGTGGCCTCTATTTTCACCAGGACAGGTTGTGGGGGCAACATTCCCTCTCAGTGGTGTCCCAAACATGACCACCTTCAGGGCACCACAGAGGTTGCCCCTAAGGGGGAGGGACCTCCAGGGCCCATGCATTTTATCTTTGTCCTGGGCCCTGCAAATCCTAAGGCCGGCCCTGACGAGAAGTAATAGTTTCACTCTATTCTGCACCGGTCAGATCTCATCTGGAAACTGTGTCACCAGTCACCTTCCTCTTCTCATCTGCCAAGGACACTGTCTCTTAAAGGGTGGGAGCCAGCCTCTAAATGCAGACATGTACTTCCAGGTGCTGCTGCTGCTGCTGCGAGGTTATTTTTAACTCCAGACACCAGAAATCCAGTGCCTGCTCTGCTGGAGAGAGGGTCACTGTAACAGGGTGCGGTTCCCCAGGGGTTCGTCCCCACAGGATGAGACCCCTGGCAGTCACATCCATTCATGGGAACTAGTCCATAACCTCTTTTTAATGTTAGTCCATATGTTTTCTATCAATGCACACCATTCGACTCAATCCCTGTGCTTAGCCTACTCTAATGTTGAGAATGCAACTCCTTTGGCAACCCAAGCCCTGTCTAGCCCAGCTCCACCAGGTATCCAGTCCTCTGGCAGACTGCTCACAGTTCTCCAGGGTTTCAATCCTTGGGTTTCTCCAGTCTGATCGTTTCACTCACCCTCCAGTCCCTTCAGTCCCTTGGAGAGAGTAGAGTGGGTACTTTCAGACGTTACGGGCGGCCGGTTCACCACAGCGAACCACCAGGGGGGGCGAACAGCGCAACCACGCCCGGGGGTTGGAAAACGACCCAAACAGACGTGCCGGGAACGGGACCACGGCCCGGAACCGGGCCGCACCATCACGGCCCGTGGCAGCACAACAGACGTGCAGCCGAACCCCCGGCGGGCGCTAAACCCCCACAAGGCACCGGGCAGGGGCGGGACACAGACATGGCCGACTGAGGGCAAACGAAGCCACAAGGCACACAAGGGAACGCCCACACAAGGGAAACGGGAAGGGAGGGGGGAAGAGCGAGAACAGGCTGACAGCCGGCTCACACAGCGGTCCCGCAGCGGGGCACAATGCACGGCCACACGCCCCCGCACACACACACACACACACACACACACACACCAGGGAAAGGCCGGGAAGGGGGGAAGGGGCGCCCGGAACACCCCACCCGGAACACCGGCAGGGAGGGGGGGGCACCACCACGGGGCAAGGCACAGACAGCAGCAACCCCCACCCCCACACCACCCCAGTCCAGTCCAGTCCAAGGAGGTGCCCCCACAGGAACAGAGGCAGTCTCGGGGGGGGGGGGCGGACCCCCGGAGCAAGGCACGTTGGGGGCCCCCAAAGCACAGCGAGGCCGGCGGAGGGGCGCCAGGAGGAGGAGGAAGGGGGCCCCACAGTCAAAGGCTGGCACAGGCAGGGCAGCCGGGTCCAGCGGTGCTCCTCCGCAGCACCAGCGACGCTCAGGCAGCACCCACGGAGTCACGGGGATGGAGGGGGCCCAGGACCACGGCCAGGGGCAGCAGCAAGCAGCGAGGCGGGCGGGAGCTCACCGAGGTGGGGTCCGCAGGTCGGGAGCGGCCAGCGGGGACCAGGGCCCCCCCCCGGGCCGGGGCGGGAGCCCACACGGGGGCACCACGCCGGGGGGGGCAGGCCAGCGACGCGGGGCTCACGGGCCGCTGCCGGGGGCCCCGCTGGCCCGAGGGCCCGGGTGGCCCGCCCGGTGGACCAGGTGGGGCCAGTGCAGCATGCCCCGGCGGTACCCCTGCAAGGACATGTAGTGGGCGATCAGGTAGTAGGCCTCGAAGGGATCGGGCATGGTGAGGGCCAGCTGCACATCCACACGCGCCCACACCGCCAACAGGGATGACATCTCCACCGCGGAGGGCTCCGGCACACAGCAGGCAGCAGAAGGGGGCCACGGAAGATGCCCCAGCTCCAGAAGCCGCTGGAACGCCGCCCCACGGGTGCGCTGGTACCCACGGGCCCCGTGAACACAGGAGAAGTAGCTCACGGCCAAGGCAGGGCCACCCTCGGCCAGGCACTCCGAGTAGGCGCCCAGACCACACACCACCAGCGCTGACACGGTCTCCGAGGCGCTCCAGGGCACATGGGCGCACAGCACCTCCGGGATGCGCCCCTCGGGGAAACGAGCCAGCCCCAGGGCCTCCGCATGCAGCCGGCAATCACGGGCGCTCACCACATGGCCAAAGTAACGGAGCCCGGAGCTCAGGCTCTCGTAGGCACCTGCACGGCTCCCCGGCCCGGCCAGGAGCAGCTGCACGGCAGGGGTGTGCCACAGGTCGCACAGAGACATGGTCTCGCGGAAGGCCCAGATATGGGGGGCCCCTTGGGGGCCGGACAGCGGGAGCCCCATGGATGGGCAGCCAGCCATGGTCCAGCACAACAGGGAATGGGACACGGAGCCCGGAGGGCACACAGACTGCCCAGGGCCGGGAGAGGCTCGGCCCGGCCCCCGGGACAGGGAACACGGGCCCGCACCGCAACATTGTAGCACAACAGAGCGAGGCGTGGGGTGCGGGCCCGGCACAGCTGCAGAGAACAACAGCGAGCTCTCTGTCTGCCTAATCGCACCTTCAAGGCCATCCCGCTACAAACAGCGAGGGGAGGGGGCCCGGGGTGCTGGGGGCGGGAGCAGCCGGAACGCACCGGCACAGGGCGCGCGCAGGCCCGCGAGGCCGACCCCCGGGCGGAGCCACCAGCACCGGGCCGCCATAAGCGCTCCCAGCCCCCACCGGGGCCCCAGCACCATGGAGCGCGATAGGGCAGGTGGGAACTGGATGTTCCTCGCGCTCGCGGCTGAGTGGCACCGTGACCACACTGAGCAGCTGTGCCTCCTGACCGAGAGGGTGCACCTGGCCGTCCGCCTGCGCTATGTCCTGGCCCTGCGGGCTGGCGTGCGCCTCCGGGGCCAGCAGGCCCGCAGGAGAGTCCGTGCCCGGCTCAGGGCTCGGCGCCGGGCCTGGGGGGCGTGGCTGGCCGCCTGCCGGAGCCTCACCCGGCCCGCTGCGCTCCGAGGGGCCGCGAGGCGGTTCCGCTGGGCAACGCAGACCCTCCGCCGGGCAGCGCTGCTGGCTATGCCCATAGCGCGGAGCCTATGGGTCACGGAGCGGCCCCAGGCCTGGTGGGAGCGGGCCCAGGCCCACTGGGGGGAGGCCGAGTGGGGGTCCCACTTCCGGATGGGCAAGGCCACCCTGCTGCGCCTAGCGGAGCTCCTCACGCCCTGGCTGGAGCGGCAGCACACCTCCATGCGGGAGCCCATCCCCATGGTCCAGCGGGTGGCCATAGGGGTCTGGGCCCTCGCAACGCCCGACTCCTGCCGCTCCGTGTCCCAGCACTTCGGGGTGGGGCTCAGCACGGTCGCCTGCATCGTGCGGGATGTGTGCGAGGCTGTGGAGGGCGTGCTCCTCGACAGGACCATCCAGCTCCTGGACCAGGGCGCTGTGATGGCTGGCTTCGCGGCCGGGGGCTTCCCGAACTGCATCGGAGCCGTGGACGGCACACACATCGAGATCCTGCGCCCGGCCGCGGGGGAGGCCCTGGAGTATGTGAACCGGCACGGATACTACTCCCTGCACCTGCAGGGGGTGGTGGACCACCGGGCCCGCTTCATAGACATCTACACGGGCAACTCCGGCCGGAGTCACGACGCCAGGATCATGACCATCTCCCCCTTCTATGCCCGCATGTACCGGGGGGACTTCGCGGACATGGGCATGAGGTGGATCGAGGGGGTTCCCATGCCCCCCTGCATCCTGGGGGACCCCGCCTACCCCCTGACCCGCTGGCTGATGAAGGTCTACCCTGTCCCGAGCACCCCTGCGGAGCAGGTATACAATACCCGCCTGTGTGCGAGCCGGACCGTGGTGGAGCGTGCCTTCGGGGCCCTGAAGCAGCGCTGGAGGAGTATAGCTGGCCGCCTGGACTTCACCGTCCCCACCTCCGCCCTGGTGATCGGTGCCTGCTGCGTTCTGCACAATGTGTGCGAGACCGAGGGGGCGGCCCTGGAGTACCCCGAGCCCCACCGGCCCCCCGGTCCTGTTCCCCTGTACGTGAACGCAGGGAACCCCCGGGAGTACCGGTATGCCAAAAGGATCCGGAACGCCCTTGCAACCCACATCGCCCGGGGGGGCCCGCTGTGAGGGCCTTCCCGCCCCTGGGGGCCCCACCCCCCCTTCCGTGCCAATGCCCCTGTACACGCGGTCCCACAGCCCTGTCCCCCCCACAAACGGGCCGGGGACAACTGTCTCTTTACAACACTTTATTGCCCACACAGTTCACACAATCACCCTGTGCCCCCTCCCCACCCCCGTGCCCGTGACCCCGTCCACCACCCGCCCTCATGTGGCCCTCCCCCTCCCCCCCCTTCCCACCATCCCCCCGCGTTTCCTGGGCCGACCCCTCGTGCGGCCGCTTGGGCCCACCGAGCTCTGGGAGCTCCCCTCCCCCCCACTGTCCGTGTCCCCTGCCGTGTCCTGGGCCGGTCCCGGCCCCGGCAGGGGGCCGGGCGGCGGATGGGCAGCTGTGCCCGGTGCCCCGGTCGCGCCCCGGGGGGGCTGGACCCTCCGGAGGCCCGGGGGCACTGGGAGGCGCATGCGAGGGCCCTGGGGCCGGGGGGGCGCCAGGGGCGGCAGGGCTGGGCCCGGGGGCGCCGAGGGGCCCGGCATGGGGACCTGGGCGGGCAGGGCGCCCGGAGGTGCGCCGGCCATCACGTAGGCACACATGGTGCCCGCATGCAGGAGCAGGGAGGTCCCAATGTCGTGGGACCTGTCCATCTTTGCACTGTGCTCCCGCACCATGCCCTGTATGTCCTGCCGGAGGCCCCTGAGCAGCCCCTGCTGCCGCTGGTGCTCCCGGCGCTCCCGCCTCCGCTCCAGGCGCACCTCCGCCTCCAGCCGGCGGTCTGTCTCCAGGGCCTTCTCCATGGACCGCTCTATGGCCGCCTCCATGCGGTCCACGGAGGCGATCATGCGCTCCCCCTGTTCCTCCGCCCTGCGGACGATGTCCTCCGCTTGCTCCTCCCTGCGCCTGCGGACCCGCGCCCGGTACTCCCGCATCCGCTGGGCTGGGGCCGCGGCCGGCGGAGGCGCCGCGCGCGGGGGCTGCCCTGTGGAAATGGGCGGGTGGGTCAGTGCAGGGCCCTGTCCCCTAGCGGGGTCGGGTCCCGGGGCCCCCTGCCCCCCCTCCCCCACTGAGGCCGGAGGCCCCCCTGGGCTGGCGCCCGGGGGGCCCTCCCGCCATCCCAGCCCTCCCGCCTTACCTGGGTCCGGCACCTGCTCTCCTGTGCCCTCCGCGGGGGCCTGCACCGTCTCGCTGGCCCGGTCCTGGGGCTCCCCATGTCCTGCGGGCGGGAGAGGGGGGAGCGGGTGAAGGGGGCTGGTTGTGGCCCCTGCAGCAGGGCCCCCGCCCCTGCCACCGGCCCCCTGGTCATGCCCCCCCCCTGCCCTGGGGGCCCGCTTACCCTCTATGTCCGTCTCCGAGCCTTCGGAGCCCGGCGCCTCACCCTGGGAGTGCTCCCCCTGGGACCACTGGCTGAGGGTGGTGAAGGTGCCGACCTCCGACTCCGCCTGGCCGGCCCGGCGTTGGGATGTCTCCGGGCTGCTGCTGGGGGGGGGCCTTGGGGCTTCTGCGGGTCCCGGGTGGTCCTCCTGGGGGTGGGGGTCCCCTGAGCTCGTGTCTACCGGGCGGGCGGCGAGGGGAGGGGGTACCTCGGCCCGCTCCCTGCCCTGGACCACAGCGCTGCCCACCAGGCGTGGGGCAACGATGGAGCCCTTCATGTGAAGGATGCGGTCCAGGGCATCGTAGTAGGGGGCGGTGCGGGCCCCGTGGCCGGAGCGGCTGTTATTGTCCTTGAGGGCCTTGTACCCCCTCTTGAGCTCCTTGGCCTTCGAGCGACACTGGTTGACAGTGCGCTCGTGCCCCGCCGCCTCCATGTCGCGCACGATGTCCCGGTAGACATGCTCGTTGCGCTGGTTTATTGCGAGCTCCACCTGGTACTCGAGGGTCCCCCAGATCCGTATGAAGTCCCGGGTCTCCTGGAGGCCCCACTGTCCCCCTCTGTGATAGGCCTTCCTCCGGCTGGGCCCCTGCTGTTCCTCCTCCCGGTGCAGCTCATGCTGCACCTGCCTCTGCTCCTCCTCCACCTCCTCCTGGGGGTGCGCCTCCGGGGGCCGGGGGCCGGGCTCCTCCTGGGGCTCGTCCGCCCGGGCCGACTTTCGTGTCTGGGGGGGGGAAGGGGGGTGGTTGGTTGCTGGGTGAGGGTGTGGGCCCTCTCGGGGGCCCCCTGCCCCCCTGCCCTCCGCCCGGGGTCCCCCTGCCCCCCTGCCTTCCGCCCGGGGTCCCCCCGGCCCCCTCCACAGGGGGTTCCCCTGTGCCCCCTGTTCCCCTCCCAGTGGGTGCCCTTACCCGTTTCCTGGGTGCCTCCTGTGGGCCTGTTCCGGCCGCTGTCCCCGGGGCGGCGCGACCCGGCTGCAGCTGTGGTTGGTGTTCCCGGGGCGCCTCCCTGGTCGGGTGCTCCCGTGTGCCCCCTTCCTGCACCTGTGCCCCCTCCGCCTGCATCGCTGGGCCTGGCTGCACGTCCTCCGCCTCCTGTCCCGCCGCTGTCGCTGTTCGTGCCTCCGCTCTCTTCCGCTTCCCTCCTCGCTCCATCCCGCCACGCTTGCTTGCTGCTGCTCTCGCTTTAAATCTCCCTCCGGTGTTTGTGTTGGTGCTGGTTGCCTGGCAGCGACGCTGCGTGCCTCGTCCCCGGCCGGGGCTCCATTTTTTTGGTTCCGCTGGGGGATTGGCGTCCAGACGTTACTTTTGCTTGGTTCCCTGTGGGGGTTGGTTTGACCACGCTTCCCGAGACCTTCCCCCGGCTAGCCCGGGAAGCGTGGTTCAAACTGACCCCATGTGGGTATTGAGCGTGATGAACATCTGGCGCACGCCGTTCAGACGTTCCGGGCCCTTTGGCCCCGCGGGGGGGTTGAGCGTGGTTCAGTGTGGTTCACCGTGATCTCGTAACGTCTGAAATCACCCAGTGACAGGGTTCTCAGCCCAAGTCCAGGGATCCAGACTTCCAGGAGGGCTTCAGCACTGGTCAGCTCTCCTGCTGGAGGCCTCCCAGTAGATGTTTCCTGTTCAGCTCCCAAGCAGAGACTGAAACTCTCTTTGGCTTCTCTTCTGTTATATAGCAAGAGTGGGCATGGCCAGCTCTCCAGGCTGCCTCCTCCTAGAGGACCAATTTCCTGCCCCGCTCCGCTTTACTGCTCAGCCTGTCTCTAACTCAGACTGTCCTTCTATCCCACAAGGCTTTGTGTTGCCATGCCCCATGCCAGCATCACCAGCATCACCTACCTCATGCCAAGCCCTTAAAGAGGCCACAGCCCCACATGGCTGTGCCCTGCAGCTCTACCTTCTCCAGACCCCATCTCTCCTCCACGCAGACTCCTGCCAGGCCCATCACCTGCACCAACGTACACATGAAGGGGGTTAGGGAGAAGGGTGGTGGGTGGTGGGTGGGGTTTAGGATTTCTTTTTAATTGCTTTTATATGTTTTTCATATGTTTTAATATGTTTTATGTTTATGTATCTTATATATTTCTGTAAGCCGCCCTGAGCCTTTGCAGGAGGAACAGGATAAATATGAATGACGAAGAACCCTGTGAGGTTCAAAAGCTTGCATGCTTCCACCTCCTGGAGTTGGTCCAATAAAGGAGATCACTGTACTATTCCACCAGCCTTTGGTGGGCAGGGATAGGGGTTAAGTGGGAGGTTGGGGAGGGGGGTTGGTCTGGGGAGGGTTATTTGGTGAATTGTATTTCAGTGTTTTCTAATTCTGTTTTTTGTAAGCTGCCCTGAGTCTTCTGAGAAGGGTAAGATAAAAATTTTAAATAAAATAAAATAGGACCGATCTTTTTGTCTCTCTCCTGGAAGAGGGATTTTGATCCCCTGAAAGAGGGACAGTGGGTTTCCCCACTCAAAGAGGGGTCTGTCCCTCCTGAACAGGGACTGTTGGGAGGTATGTCAGTGTGCAATAAAGATGTGTAAATCCTGACACGCATGAACAAGTGTGCAATGCAAGTCCTGACATGTGGACACGTGAAATACAGATATGCAAATTCAGGTGCACGTGAATGTGTGTGTAATTTGGGTGTCAAATGCTAGGAATTTGGGTGTGTAAGTCCTGGCATGTGGATGAGTGTGCTATGTGGGTATGTCCTGACTCACGTTAAAGATTATGAAATGCAGATGTGAAAATCCTGACACGTGGGAATAAGTGTGCAATGTGGGTTTGTAAATCTTGGCAGATGTGAATGAGTGTGCAATGTAGATGTGTAAGTCCTGACAGACGTGAACAAGCATGAAAGAGATGCCTAAATCCTGGCTTATATGTATGACCTCATGACGCTCACGTGCGTGCACGAGTGCTAAATGCAGAGGAAAGGCAATACACCTGTGAAGGGTTCTATCCCAGAGATGGGGAATCTCAGGCCTGAGGATCAAATGTGGCCCACAGCCAGTTGTTATGTGTCCCCTTTCCACTTCCAGAATTTGCCTCCTGGATCTGGTTTCTAACCCCCCATCCCCCAAGTACTGAAAAACTGAACTCTGTCTGGGAGCAGAGATAAAGGAATGCACACAAAGATAGGGGACAGATCTATGGCACAGATCCATGATCTGGACCCTCTTTTTCTTGGATGCCCCCCTCAAGTGCCCCTGGTCGCAATGTCTGTGCGACCCTCGGAGCTTGTACTAATTTTTGAAAATGGCCTCCAGGAGGGAAAAGGTTCCCCCAGCCCCGATTTACTTCCTACTCCCCCGCCCTCCCGGCATAGAACCCAGGTAACCAAGATCACCCCCACCTCTCTCCACTGATCCGGTAACCACCCTGTTGGAGCAGATTTGGGACTGACCAGCCTCTGGCAGTGCTCCTCGTTGTCACTGGAAATAGCAGACCTCAGACTGGGTTTGTTGGCAAAGAGCGGAGTCAGGTTTATTGTTGACCAACCTCTTTCTCATTGGTATCCCCATACATGCTGAGGGGTGCACCCAAGAAAAGGGAAGTCCAGAGCATGGATCTGTGTCAATCCTGGATGCCTTCGGCAATGGTATCAGCCCTCTCTTTCCCCCTAGGTCAAAGCCCCTCCTATTTTCCCTATTTGTATTTATGGGTAAATAACATCATGTTATCAAACACATTACATATTTCCATCTCCAAAATGTCTATACCGTAGGGCAATCTTGACTGATACTTTGTGCATCCTTTTCAAGACATTCCATCTCTTATGCTGACCATGATTAATATTTCAGTTTTTCTACATTCTTCCCTTATCTCACGGATGTGGGACCATCCTGTACCCAGGTTGTGCTTGGCTGGGACCTCTGGTGTCATGGTAGCAGTCCTGACATACAGTTAATGCAAGGTTGCAGACTGGATCAGAGTTCGTCTTAGTGTCAGTTGTGTTCATGCTTCAATACATTTACTTTGGGTGTTTAAGATGCTACCATGTAGTGCCCATGTGGATGAACGTGCACTCCCGCAACACCCCCTCCCCCACCTACCTCCACCCATCTCCCATCATGGAATATCTTGGAAAATGCCGGATTGCACCATGAGGAGGCATGGTTGCTGGCGGGTGAATGGGTGTGCACACCGAGTGCACACCCATCTGCTGCCATCTAAGCTCTCCCCCACCCACTGGAAGTGCATGTGCACACATGACCCCCGCCCTGACCCCTCTTCTAAAATGGCCTGTGTTTCCGTCCTACCACACACTGACCTGAGACACTGTCAGAAATGAGAGAAGAAGCTGATGTTCACTGCAAATGGGAACTTCTGTTTGAATATAAATCCTTCCCAGCAGAGAGCAGCACACACACACACACACACACACACACACACACATCCCACTCCCCATCCCATCAGCTCCTTCCTGTGAAAGGATTGTGGCTTTTATTTTTCCAAACTATAGGACAGAAGTAGGACAGAAGTGGAGTTGCACTATCTGTGGATGAGTGCACAATCCCCATTGGCTTGGCACAACATTGTTGCTGTCCAGGGTCACAGGATTCTAGTTAAGTTTCCAAACGGGGGTCATTCAGGCAAAGAGATTGGGAACTGTTGTACTAAAAGAATGAAATTTGAGGGTCTTGGGGCAAAATTGAATAAACATTTTCAGCTCTGGGCCAACTGTTAACTTTAAATCTCAAACTGGTTTCTTCTCTTGATGCTTTCTTTACTAACATCAATTGTCTCCCCTCCAACATTTGATGGAGAGAAATAGGTACGCTTCAGCAAACTCCTACTTTACATAAATTTGCATGTCTTTATGAAAATTCATAATAGCTCACCAGCTAACCTTGGGCTGAGCTGGACTGGTGCAGAACATGTGCAGAACTGGTGGTTCGAAGGAAAACTGGAGAGTAGGGATGGGCGAACAGATCGCGGTTCGGGTTCGGCCGTTCAGTTCGGCTGCATTCGGTTCATCCATTCAGTTCGGCCATTCGGTTAGTTCGCCAGGTTCAGTCATTCTGTTCGGGTTTGGCCGTTTCGGAAATGTTTTGTTATGGGGTTTTTGTGACTGTTTTTTATATGTTTTTTTGGTTTTTTATTTGGTTTTATATGGTTTTTTTATTTTTGATTTGGTTTTTTTGTTTTTATATGGGTTTTTTAATTTAATTTTGTTTATATAATATTATATATCTCTATCTACACTAAATCTAACTGCTATTAACTATTCTAAATGCTATGAACTAAATGGATTATCTAATTAGTACATTATCTAATTAGTACACAGCTAACTCCTACAACTGTCTACTATCTCTAACGCATCTATCTATCTATCTATCTATCTATCTATGGAATGTGGGGAATCACAAACAACACAAGGTTTCAGTTTAAGGTTTAAGTTTCATTTCAGTACAAAACTGAAATGAAACTTAAAGCAATCTAATAATCCTACTCTAAATGAAAAAAACAGGGGAAGGGAAGGGAATCTGGGATGGAATATATGGGAGAGGGAAAGGATTCAATGGAGTGGGGAGGGAGGGAGGAAGATTGAACACAGAGAACACAGGGAGGGGTAAAAACAAAAAATAACCGCTAACTCTATCTAAGCTAAGCTAAGCTAAATAAGTAAATGAGAATATGGGGGTAGATGGGTTGGATGGGTGAAATGGGAGGAGGATTGCAATGGATTGGGGAGCTGGGAAATGCTGGGAGAGGGAGCCTTCTGAAATGCCTGCTGTTCAGGAACAGTGACTAGCTCAGAAGGTGTTGGGAAGTGGGGAGGCAGATAGTTTAGTTTCTTGCAAGCCTCTCCACCCCTGGTGCCTGGAAGTGTGCTCCTCAGCTGACTACCCCTCCCTGTCACGTTTGACCTTCCAGTGACCCTTTTTTTGCCACCCGAACACAATCCAAACTGACCGAACTGTTTGGTCATTTCTACATTCGAAATTGAGTTCGGTTTGGTCAGTTTGGGTTCGGATTCGAGTTCGGGTTCGGTCATCCGAACAGGCCGAGTTCGAACTGAACTCCGAACTTCTGAACTGCGTTTGCCCATCCCTACTGGAGAGTCTGCTTGCTGCTGCTGCTGTAGGAGCCAGATTGTGTTGAGCTGGAAAGACTTTGCTCAGACAAGGAAACCTAACAAACTGAGCCAACCCAGGAGAAAGACCTTCAATGAGAAGCCACTTGGTGTGGGATCTCCCAGGTGGGGTTGGATGATGTTGAACTGTATAATTAAGGACTCTGGACTGTGGACCCACAGGTGTGGGAGAGTCTTGCAATCAGCTGGTGGATCAGGCTGGCTGGAAGGGGAGGTTTGAAGCCAGATTTGCCAAAACTATAAGACTTACACAGGGCTACTTAACCCAGGATTGGAAGCCTGTAAGTCATGAACTCATTGTAAATCCCTTTCAATGGAGGGACTCACGCATTGACTCTGATAAAGCTGAGGATGTTTTGTGTACTGTGCCTGAGGTAATTCCCCATGTGTTGTTACGAGTGGTGCCTTTCCCCACAAAAATGACAGACACCCCCTGCCCCCTCTGCTGGGCAAAGCAGCACCCTGTGGAACGCAGTTCAAGGGGTGCACAGGACAATTAAGGAGCCCAAGTCAAGAGGTCAAGAGTTCAGAGTCAGACTGGGTTAAAGCCTAGGAAGTAAAGATAAGCTCCTCTTGCAAAACCAGTCTAGCCTCAGAAAGGGAGTCTATGAGGAGACCTGAGTAAAAATGGAGCAATTGAGTCAAGGGCATCCTCCCTTTTCGATAAACTCCCCCAGCGATTCTGAGAAGCTCCTAATTAGCAACAGCTTTCAAGATATAAGATTAGGACATAAGTATGGACACAAAAGGGTGTTAGCGCTCCATGCTTTCTGAAAACTCATCTGGATCCCTCCACCCACCTGAATGCCCAACAGTGTTCCCTTCCTGTGTCTTGTAAATTCCTCTCCAGCCCTGTGATTTATACTTTCTTGCTCTTTTTTTTTATTTTATTTTATTTTTTTTCTTTAATTTTCTTTTATTTTATATAACATTGTAAACAAATTCAAACATTAAACTGTGGCTATAACATTGTAAACATTAAACTGTGGTTATAAAACTTTTTTCCTTGTTAGTGTTTCTTTGGGTTCAGGTGGGCCTTTTACTTATACATAATAATCAAATAAATATGTTCTTTGATCTTCAGGTAGATCTGATTTTGTCATTACACAAACACAGGGGAACCATTTTGCAGCAAAAGATTCTTTTTTGTCCATTAAATTCGCTGCTATTTTTTCCATAGTCAGGTGGTACCACAATCTATTCATCCATTCCCCAGTCGACAATTCTTTAGTGTCTTTCCAATGTAGGGC
>QEPC01012560.1:1277397-1319772 GCA_003113815.1 Sphenodon punctatus | reverse complement strand
AACCGACTCTACTCAAGAACAGCAAGTAAAACTCCATATGAACTCTGGTATGGAGAGAAACCTAGTGTGGGACACATCAAAGTGTTTGGATGCAAGGCATACATGTACATTCCAGAAGAGAAACGCACCAAACTACAAAACCGAGCTGTGGAAGGGATTCTTGTTGGATACAGCGAACACTCCAAAGGATACAGAATCCTCAACCCACACACAGACAAAGTAACTATCAGCAACAGCGTGACTTTTGAGAAAAAACCAAACAACAGTGTAATGTCCTTACAAGAATCAGGAGAAGAAGCGCGTCCTGAATCAGAAGGAGAAGAGCATCCTGAACAAACAGTTGAAATCAGTACACACTCAACTGAGATGCAGGAAGAAACCCAATCACCTGCAGATGTTGAAATCAGAAAATCTATCAGGGAAAATAAAGGCAAACCACCCACCCGCCTGTCCTACAAAGCAAGTACCGACAGACTGTCTGAGCCATCAACATGGGAAGACGTCTTACAAATGTCAGAAGGGGAACACAAGAAATGGACAAAGGCAGCTACAGAAGACATGGTAGCAGTTGCCCTGACAAAACCTTTAGTAGGAGAGCGCCACCGAAAGCTACTAAGTAGAATGGGCATAGTAGGTTAACTTCTGTCTGTTGAGAAGAGGGGTTAGTATATGCAACATCCATAAGTTAAAGTTAATGAATTAAGAACAGTAATTGACTATAGAGCCACCAGATGGCGCTGCTCTGGTTTATGTGTACATGGAAGGGAGATGGGGTTTTGCAGTTGAATTCATTTGTGTAACCATTCCTTCTTCCCTTCCCTCTCTTTGTCTCAGTCTCAATTTTGTCTTCTTACTAGTTAGACGCAACTAAGGATCTGTGCCTGAGAAAGCTTAAGTAAAGTTCTGTTTTTAAACCTTCAGCAGCATTTGTCCTTACTGATTGCGAATCAGTTATTACTCTGCAACAGGCCTGACAGAAGTTAGGTTTTTGGTGGAATTTGAAGACTGGGAGGGAGGGATCAGAACAAATTATTTTGGGTGGGAGTTGCAAGCATGGGGGCACCAAGGGAGAAGGGGTGAAGACAGTTGGGGGGTCAGGCAGACAAAACATTTGGGAGCAAATGGAATGCAAGGATGGAAAAAATTACCAACTCCCAAATCTTCATGGGTTCTGGGCAAGTTATTCTTGATTTCTCAGCCTGGTGGCCATCTGATTAGAGAACAACTTGATGCTCTGAAGTTTTTTCTTGTGTAAGCGTTCTTTCTTTCCCATCTATACTCTGTATTATGTCCTTAAATCTTCACTAACAGTCCGTAGTGATTCAATACTTCATTCTGTTCTCTCCCCAGAGCATTCACTCGAATGTAGTGATTCATTTAAAACCTCTTAGTCAAAGTTTTGAGATTCATATCCTGAACCGGTCTTCAAATTTGTTTTGTCTTGTTTCTTTTTATATTCTGGGTGGTTTTGCACAGACATTATCCCAGGTGGACAGATCGAGTTTATTCAGACATTTCTATTTTGCATTGAAATTTTAGCCTGGGATAACAGACTAAACAGTTAATACATTTTAACAATACCATGGATGAATGTGAATCCCACAGTGCATTGCATTGTGTACTTCCGCTGTGATTTCTGCTATTCATGCTTTGCGCAATGCTATGATTTGTGCTGTGATTTGTGCTATTTAAACTTTGCATTTTGGCTACATTACAGGTGTAATCTGATCATCCTGCACTCCTGTGTGTGTATGAACCCATAAAGATGGTCCTCGGTAGAGATGATGTCTGATCTATTTGCTAGCAGTCCCTATGATCACTTATAAGCAGCACAGAGTTATTTGTAAACCTAGGCTTGTTATACTGGGAAAACTCATTTAAACTGACTTTTAAGCATGGGATAAGAAAAATAAACCCAGACTTAGCGGTTGTGTAAAAACACCCTCCCAGTTCCCTCTGCTTACTATCGGGTTACTCTTCAAAACAGCAAGAGATTGAAATGGTTAGAGCCATGTGAAACCCCAAGGAGAGCTTGCATTCAAAATCTCCAGCAAATCCAGGACAAACTCCAGTTCTTAGGAGCTATTTTTATCCGTTATAAATGTTCCCATCTACTTCCAAGACGTAGCATCTCTGTGTACTGATGGCAAGGAAAACTCTGCTAAAATGGCATTTATTATTCTCATTTAAAAAACAAACAAACAAAACTTTGGTTTAAGAGAAAAGTTAAGGCAAAGGTTGATTCTTTTTTACACTTTCAAAAACAATGAATACCATCAAACTTAAATGACAAAAAGCATGCCAAGTAAAAGCTATGGTGACCCCACACCTCAAATGTCACCTTAACTCTGTCCTGTGGGGTTTTTTTATTCATTAGTGGTGGTAATGATTCCAAGTATGCAAAAAATCAAGTTATTCATAAAAACAGTATGCTATTAACCTTTTGTGAAGATGATTTAAAGTCTGAATATGACAGCTTCTTCTCAGGCTCCCTGCTATAGTCACTCTGTGACTCCATTACAGTGGATTCTGCTTAAGTCAAATTTCTCTGGGCATGTAAAAAAATTGACTTATGAGAAATTCAACTTAAGCAGACCTTAACGAAATGGACCTGGATATGGATAAAACAGATGATCAGTTTAAGTTACTACTAGATCTCTATGGCCTTTTCTATACGGACAGCAGATACAGGCAGGATCGGTGTGCGCGTGGCAGTGTGACTGGTACGGCGGGGCCAGTGCACACAGGCACACACCGATCCCCACCATATCCCCATGCATCCCCACTCTCAGAGCAATTGCTGTTTTGGCCAATTGCTCCATGAGTGGGTGGAGGTGGGTGCACATACGTGTTTTGCAGGAGCCCATGGCCTTAATGGACGTAGAGCTTTACACCCATGCTTTTCGTGGGGTTTTCCATGCTTTCCGGGCACAATGCAAGGTGCTGGTTTTGATTGAACTTTAAAGCTGGAAAAGGTCTGGGCCCCACATATCTGAGACCTCCTCTCCTTCTGTGGATCGGGTGTCAAGGTCCCAGTTAGAGTCCATAAAACCCTATCGTATCGTGTGTTATGGTCTGGACTCATAATCTTACTTGCTTCCTACATACTATATAGTGGAACTCATTGCGGTACTTCAACAAGGGTAACATTGTTTGCTGTGTCCATTAGGAGGTGATTGGGAAGTAACCACTTCTGGCTGCAGCTGCAGTGGCCACATTCTGACAAACAGGTAATTCAATGTAGTCATGTGGGGCCTTGCTTCTGTTTTGATCCTGAAGTATCCACATGAACAGAGCACTAAACCAAAGTTATTCAGGAGCAGGAAGAGAAGTACAGACTCCTGAAAAGTCAGGGGCACATACATACTCCCCTTCAGTTTGTATTTCAAAGTAACTGTTCATGTGGGCACTTATCAGTGTGAAAGCAATGACCTTGATTCAGTGATTGTTACACCTCAGCATGGAGGGAAATTAATGCAGTACTGTTTCAGTTTACACTGTTCGCATCTGAATGCTACAGAGGGGAGTAGCTACTTCCACTTAGACAGAGTAGTTACTTGGGTTTACTCTGTTTCTCTGTTTCTCAGAATGTGACTAAACTGAGCATTATTCAGGAGTAGGAGACTCAGGATTTTGAAGTATATGTCTGTGTGAACCGAACTCGATTTTTGAACCGAACCGAACCGAATTTCCGAACTCGTCTCTGTTCGCCCATCCCTAAAAAATAATATTCCATTTAGTTCAATGGGGTTTGAATTTCCGAACTTTGTTTGGAAGTTCGGAGTTCGGACCAAACTCGAATAGTTCGGTCGACCGAACCGAACTTCCGAACCGAACCGAATTTCCGAATTGAACTGAACCAAATCTCCGAACTCGGTTCTGTTCACCCATCCCTAGTATGTTGTGCTCAGTACCACTATGTTTATGTCCATACTCCCTTTGGAGCCTGGATTTTGATGTTACATTAGGGTAGAATGGGCCAGGAGGTTGCTGGCTAATTTATAATCTATTAATTTTATATTTTTTGGTTTGAAGTATTTTGTTGATTTATTGTATACTGAAATTTACTTGTTTTCTTGTTGATGTGTTGTTATGGCCAGATGGTTTCAACAATAAAGCTGGATTGATTGATTGATTGACTGACAGAAGGGTATTTGTATGGCAGGGATAGGGCCTGTACTGGCTATGAAAGAGGTCTATGAACTGTGACTGGCTGCAATCTATGCACGTCTGTCTCTGGGCAGAACATAGACTCAGTTCAGGGGGGTTGTTTGCTACTTTGGGTGGGTGTTAACAAACAAGAGATTAGCTGACATTAGCGCACACTTGGTGGGCATCCACCTGCCCATCTATTAGGTTTCACCCCACAGGACATGTGGCCGCCACCCACCGGGCACAGAGCCCCCACTCACAGCAGGGTCTTGGGGGACATGCAGAGCCTGCCCTGTGGGAGAATGCAGGCTAATCTGCGCCCATTAGGTTGCATGTAGTCTCATTCGCATACAGCACCATAGGGCAAAAGGGTGCGTTTCCCCAGGGGTAATTCTCCACAGAATCAGACCCCTGGCTGTTACATTCCATTACGGGGTTTAGCTCAAAGTTCCTCACGGGTTTTAACAACAGAGTCTCATCCCAGTAACAGGAGTCGTCTCACTAACACCGGGAATGCAACCCCTCTGGCAGCATCCCCAGCCCTATATAGTCCCATGTCTAGCCAGACTCCAGCTCTCTGGCAGGCTACTCATCGTTCCCCAGGGCTTCTCCCAGGCAGAGTTTAGTCCCTGGGCTTATTCAGGCTGTTCACAGTGTTCAACCCCCAGTCCCTTCAGTACCTTGGAGAGCGTAGAGGGGCTGGGTTTCTCAACCCAAGTCCAGGCAGGTTCTAGGCTTCTCCCAGCAGGACTTCAGCACTGGCCAGCAGCCTTGGAGCACCCCTGAAACAACAATACAATCTCTTTTAAAAAAAACTGGACCTCAAGACACAAACCCCAGCCAAAACTCTCAGGGCACCCCCAATTCCCCACCCCTACACCACACCTCTAACCTCTAGCCCCCAGCCTACAGTCCCTCACCCCTTCACCCCACACCCCTTACCCCTCACCCCTTCACCCCACACCCCTTCAACCCACCCCACACCTCTAGCCCCCAGCCTACAGCCCTTCACCCCACACCCTTTCACTCCACAGCCTTCCACCCCACTCCACACCTGTCAACTTCACACCACAACCTTTCACCCACACCACACCTCTAGTCATCCCCCAGTTGCCCCCACTTAGTTCCCCTACTTAGTTCCACCCTTAGTTAGTTCTCCCATCCCCTAGCCCTAGTTGCCCCCTAGTTACCCCCTTAGTTACCTCCTTAGTTAGTTCCCCCATCCCCTAGCCCTACTCAGATGCCCCCAGTTCCCCCCACTTAGTTCCCCCCTTAGTTAGTTCCCCCATCCCCTAGTCGCCCCCAGTTACCCCTACTGAGTTCCCCCTAGTTTGTTCCCCCATAGTTAGTACCCCTAGCCCTAGTTGCCCCCCAGTTATCCCCACTTAGTTCCCCCTAGTTCATTCCCCCCATAGTTAGTTCCCCCATCCCCAAGCCCTAGTCCAACCCCACAGTCAGTTAGGTACCCCCAGTTACAATTATTTAGACCCCCTCCCGTTATCTAGTTGCCTCCAAGTTCAAACCCCCATAGTGTTAGGTTAGGTTAGGATACCACCACACACACACACACATCACCACACACACACATCACCACACCCCATCCTCTGTTGCTGGTGGTACTCTCTTCTTTTTCATGACTGATATGAACAGTCAAGGAAGGAAGAGACCTGCCATGAGTGGGAGTGCTGGAAGAGGCCAGCCTCTTCCTAGGCAGTCAACTCAGTCCAGCGCGGAGACACCGGAGGTAGGGTCACCTATGGCCTCCACCTCTGTACACCAGCCTCAAGTGCACCCAAGCTTGTGGGCTCTGGACGTGTCTTGAAGGCCCCAAAGAAGGTGGGATGGGGGGGAGGGGTGCTTCCTCCTCCCTGGTGCTGACTAGCAGTAAGAAGAAGGGGGCTTCTTCTTCCTCTGCTAGTGCAGTGGACCATCCGCCAGCTAGCTCCACTGCTGCTGCTGCTCCTTCCAGCACCCAGCTCTCCCTATAGCTCAGGCACTTTCCTTCATGCATATGCCAGCTGCTCCACCCTCTCCCTCTACTGACATGCATTCTAGCACACCTGCTTCCCCACCCTTTCCCCCTACCGACACGCACCCTAGCACACCAGCTCAGGCCCCGCCAACCACATCCACACACTCTGCTGTGACAGCTACCACTACCCCTTCCTGAAGTGTTATGACAACTACCATTGAGAGGTCGACCGCCAGTCATGCTGCTCCTGCCCTCCCACGAACCAGCACAAAGAAGATCACATCTTGGGTGTGGTCTAATTTTGATATCTGGGCAAAAGATACCTCAAAGGTAGTGTGTGTGCACTGTAATTCCAAGGTCAGTCGTGGTGGCAATGATCCCATGAGATATGGCACCTCTAGCCTTCAGAGTCACTTGAGACTGCATCACAGGAACATACGTGATCATATGGAGTGCTGTTCCAAGCAAAGGCATGGGGTGGTGTCATTTTCAGAGGGTACAGATGAGGGTTCGGAGGAGGAGCAACCCTCTTCCACTCCCGTTGCAACTGCCACCTCTGGGCCATCTGGTGACGGTTCTACCCCCACTACCCAGACCCCACAGAGGAGGAGCACTAGCTGCTCCTCTCTCCCCACTCCATCATGATCCCTGTCCTTGTCCCAGCCCACTGTAACTGCGTTCTGGGAAAGGAAAATGCCATTTGCCTCCAGCCACCCATGGGCTTCAGTCATCACCAAGGCAATTGGGGAAGTGCTTGCCCTGGATAAGAGACCATTCAACCTGGTTGAGGGTGTCAGATTTCAACAGCTGCTTCATTTTCTGGAGCTCTGTTACAGAGTCCCCTGCTGCAAAACCTTCCGCTCAAAGGTTATCCCATATCTGTATGGGAGAGTGTGGTCCCAGCTCCATGCGGAGTTCTCCTGTGTGGAGGGGTCTGTGGTACATTTTACCACGGACCTGTGGACTAGAAAAAGTGCGGTCCAAGCATATCTGTCATTAACTTCACACTGGTGGCAGATGTCACCAGTCCCTGTCAGCAGCGCAGCAGTGGGCAGCAGCAGCAGCACTGGGGGAGTGGTGTCACCTGGAAAGCCTCAATGGGCATTGTTGCATGTCCAGGTGCTTGACAAGCAGCACATGGCAGAGAATATACTCAAAGTGGTGAACGACATGCTGGATGGGTGGGTCCATTGCCGAGGTTCAACCGTCGAGATCAGTTACTTTGTAACTGATAGTGCCAACAACATGATTGCAGCCATTAATCATGGTGGTTATACTCATGTTCGCTGCAGCACGCACCTCCTGAACCTTGTGGTTCAGGGTGCCTTGAGTGGAACCCAGGGCTTGGAGCCACTCCTTGAAACTGCCTGGAAGATTGCTGGATACTTGCATTGGTCAGTTTCAGCCACCTGGGTGCTGCAAGAGAAGCAGGAGGAGTTGGGCTCCCCACTTCACCGGCTGGTACAGGATTTGGTCACAAGGTGGAACTCCACCTTCTTGATGCAGCAATGTTTCCTGGAGCAGAAGGAGAAGCATGCCCTTTGCTTGTTGCAGAGCATTGGAGCAACACCACTGACTTGGGAGGAATGGACAGTGGTGGAGCAGCTTACACAGGTTCTAGAGTCATTTCACCAGGCCACTGGCGAGCTGAGCACGGAGCTCACCACTCTAAACCAGGAGATGCTGCTCTTTAAGATCCTGCTTCAACGTATTGGAGGTGTGCTCTCTCGCACTGACCTGCATGGATCTGTGAGGGCACTGGTGAAGAAATTGGATGAGGAGATGAATAGGTGTTTTGACACCTTGAAAGCATGGCATCCATATTTTGTCGCTGCACTACTTGACCCACAGGTCAAGAAGAGCATGACCTCAGACGTCAAATCCTTCCATCGCTAGAGGGGCAGGCTCGTTGATGAGGTGCTATGGTATTGTCCAGTGCAGGTGGCCCTGCTGCCAGAGGCAAGTACCGTTTCTACAGGGGTTGCAAGTGGGGGGCAGATCCACATTGTGGTCTTCTGACCTAGAGGTCATGGTGGAGGAGGAGGCAGGTGATGGGGAGTGGGCTGTGGAGCACCAGGATATGGCAGACACATTTGTGTCGCAATATCTTGCTGAGCCCTCCTGCCCTGCTGACACCAACCCATTGACCTACTGGGCCCAGAAAATGCAGGTGTGGCCCCCGCTTGCAAAGGTAGCGTTGCGATACATCTCGTGTCCTCCCATGACTGTATCGTCAGAGCAGGTATTCAGTGTGGTATTCAAAATGGGCCCAATGCAGATGAGCCCAATGGAAGTTTCGACACTGAAGGTGGAACAGCCTCATGGGAAGGCCCTGATGAAGTTGGCAACTGCCTCAGGACCTGTAGCATAGAATGAGAGATCAACCGGGGGGGGGGGGGGCATACTCCAATGGCCATAAGGCCTCCCGAGTATCCTCTTTGGGAAGCACTCCACTAGGGGCAATCTAATCTGAGGTCTCAGATGGTGCGTGGCCTGGTGTTATTCTTGGGCCCCAGACAAAAGAGGCACCAAGCATGGTTTTCAGAATCTGCAATCTTCACCGTACAGATAGTGCAGCACCTAAAGCCTTTGACCAAGGCCATACAGTGCCAATTGCTTATACAACCTTGCCCACTGAAAGCTGGAAGACGTCAGGATAAGTGCTGTTTCTATACTCCAAGTTAGGTGCTAGATGGTGCCAAATACCTATAATGGGACTGAGTGACAGGACAAGAATATTCATGTATCTAATTTATCCAGGACTGTAACACCTGGAAGCTGCCCTTCCCACCCGATGACTTCTGCACGTAATCTCTTGTCCTTGCAGAGAGAAGAGGGCTTTCAGGAGCTGCTGAGGGACCAGACTGTAACACTCACCTGCTGCTCCATCCACCTGCTGACTTCTGCACTTAATCTCCTGCCCTTGCTGGTGGCTGCCTATGGCAACTGCTGAAGGTTGATATCAGAGACATCTGGTAATTTGTGGCTGGAGGGCTGGGGCTTGGTTGCCTTTGTTACTATTGTTTATTTTATGTAACTTATTTAATTAATTAAACATCTATGCCACTCTCCCCAGAGGCTCAGGGCGGCTTGCAAATCATACAAACATTAAAATACAAAAAGCTCTAAACCCCACACAACCCTACCATAACCCCCCACAACCCCATCCCATCCCTGAATCCCCAAAACATCCTAATCCCAAATTTATCTCTGCCCACCAAATGCCTTTTCAAATAAAAAACTTCAACCTTTGGGGGAAGGGAATTCTAAAGCATCAGAACAGCAACTGAGAATGCCTCCCTGCAAACCTTTGTTGGACTAACAGACGTACTCCCTACTGATTGCAGGGTAAAGGTGTGCACCAGGGCCCATGTAATTTTCATTTTTGTTTTTTCATTTTCATTATTTAAATCTATCATTTTCGTTTTCATAAATACCAAATTGTCGTTTTCATTTTTGCTTTCGTTTTCGTTTTCCATTGGTTTCAATGGAAAACACATCTTCGGCTGTAACGTTTTTAAAAACCTATATTTGTCTGAAACTTGGAGTGATTATACCTCCAATGGAAGGCATTATGTGTACCGAATTCCAAAAAGATTGGATAAAGGAATCCAATTGTAGAAGCAGTTGAATTAATTTATTTTGCAAACATCTTCATATACATTCTTAGATGTAACTTCTTTGCCTCGCATTTAATATATATGAAACTTGGCAGATGTATACCCCTTCTCATATTTACTATCTCTGCCAAATTTCAGAAGGATTGGATAAAGGGTCCTGGTGGTATTAGCAATTAACTTACAAATGTATGTCTTACTGTAACAACTTTTTACTTCAACAAGTGTACATGAAATTTGGCAGGGCTGTATCTCACACAATCAGGATCATTTTTTCCAAATATCAGAAAGATGTGATAAAGGGTCCCAATTTTATATGCCTGCACAGCATATGCAGAGAAGGAGCCTATGCCAGGGATTCTCCTGTGTGTCATTGTGATATAAGATCGGTTTGTGATGCCAATTGGCCAGCAGAAATGTTAACCAAATATCCTCATTCTGTTCTGTGACCATCCCAACATCTCTCCCCCACTTGTTACTGGGAAGTCAGAAGCATCTGACTTCCCAGTAACCAATAGAGATTATCTTATGTCCCCTGTCACAGTGCTGCAGGATGTGACTGTGATGATAATTTGCCAACCTGGATGTGTAAACTATGTCTCCTGATTGCTCCCTTCTATGCCTGCCTGAGGGCCACCCCCTATGCCCACCTTGAAGCCACTACTGATTGGTCCTGTAAAGCTAGAAGCATGCAGTAATTGGCCAGTGAATGTGTCTGTCCGTCTTTTGGGTTGCTCCACATCCTCCCTCCTACAGCCTCTCTCTCCCTGCCATGCCAGGTGCCTGCCTCTGACTGGCACTGCATGTGCTGCTGTTTATCTGAATAATGGTCTTCAAAGGGACAACTTCAATTGCTTATAAAAATGGGTCCCTTTATCAGATTGTCCTGTAGTTTGGCAGAGATGACAGGGAAGGTATGTGATACATTCCTGCTAAATATCTTGTGAAAAGGATGGACTATATAAATGTTACATCTGGAAATATATTTTCAAGTTAATGTCTTATATCATCAGGACCCTTCATCCAATCTTTCTGAGAATTGGCAGGTGTGTTAAGCTTCTTAGGTTTCATGAAAATTGGATGGAAGATAAAGAAGGTGTAGCCATGAATGTGTATGGAGCTTTTCTTAAAATCACAACATTTAATTGCTTCTAAAATCTGTTCCTTTTATCGAAGCATTTCAAACATTTGTACACATAATGAACTCCATTGGGGGTACAAGCACGTCAAAATGTTCTCAGGAGGGGTGGGGTATAAATTCAGAAAATAAATAAATAAATAAATAAATAAATAAATAAAAATCCATCACAATTGAATAAGAAACAAAAACGTTATATCCAGAAATACGTTTTTCTGTGTTTTCCCTTTATTTCAAAAACAAAATGTCATTTTTGTTTCTATTTTCATTATTATTATTTTTCATTTTCATTATTGCAATAACAATAATGAAAATAACAATTTTCATTATCATTATTGTAATAACAAAAATAACATGCACACCCCTATTACAGGGGTCACAGCAGGGCATGGAATGACAGGCGGTCTTTCAAATATGTGACATCCAGACTGTTTAGAGATTTAAACAGGAGAGGGGAAACTCTGGCCCATGGGCCACTTCCAGCCTGAAGAGCAATCTCCTCCAGTCCGCTACCACGTTGTGTGGTCAGTGCTGCTTCAGTGTTGTGTGGTCCGGCGCCCACCTCTCTGTGGCTCGGGCAGACTTGCGCAGGCCACAAAACATACTGTAAAGCAAGCCTCAGCTTGCCCAAGCCCCTGCCCTCAGCAGCCTGGGCAGGAGACGGAGGGGGAGGAACTACCACCGCCCCCGCCACCCACCTGCCTGGGTGCCGCACTGACCCTTCCTTCCGCAGCACCACTCGCCTGTGTCACCGTCCCACCTGTGATGCTGCTGCTGCCACTGCTGCTGCCAACATTACTGCTTGCAGAACATTACTACTCTGCGCATGCCAGGTCCAGCCATTTCCTGAATCTGGTATGGTGGGAAATGTAGTCCCAGCATGCCACATTCAGAAAATGGCTGAGGGACATTTGCAAGCAGCAACATCAGTGGCAGCAGCAACAGTGTGTATGTAAGTTTGTTTGAAATGAATGAGTGTGTGTGTGTGTGTGTGTGTGTGTGTGTGTGTGTGTGTATTCCTTGACACTTTAACATACTCGTTAATTGATTTGAATTTATTTAAAATTAATTTTAAATTAATCTAATTAGTTTTAAATAATCTTAATTGGTTTATAATTGATTTTGACATGCAGTCCCTGGGACGTTTGGGGACCGACAATGCACACACACACACCTGGGTTTGAAAAGGTTCCCCAACCCTGGCTTTAAAAGTCAAAACCAACACCTTGTGCCCGGAAAGCTATAGGGAGCCAGTGCAGACTTCAGAGCACTGGTGTGATGTGCTGCCAGCACCTCATCCCTGAAAGGATCCAGGCCACCGCATTCTGCACCAGCTGCAGTTTCCAAACAGTCATCAAGGGTCGCCCCATGTAGAGCGCATTGCAATAATCTAGCCTTGAGGGGATGAAAGCATGGATGACGGTGGCGAAATCCAAATCGGAAAAAAAGGCCACAGCCTCCTAACCAGATAGAGTTGATGAAAGTGTTCTTGGCCACTGCCACAACCTGACAATCCAGGCGCAGCAGGGGGTCCAGGAGCACTCCAAGGCTGCGAACCTGGTGGACCAGGGTTGGACTCCATCAATAAGAGGAGTCCAAATTCCCTCTAGGTCACACAGCCAGCCAGTCATCATAACCTCAGGGCGCTTTTAGACGAGACCAAAAAGGCGGCTGATCCTTTGATCAGCCGCCTTTCTTGGCGCTCGTCTAATTGCTGGGGCCGCTTGTTAATCCGCTCGCCTGCCCCCTCGCGAGCGGATTCTCCGACGTGGATTCCCGAAGTGCCGGCTTTACGCCGCACTTCCGGGTTCTGCGGGCGCGTGGGCATGCGCAGAAGGGCGCGCATGCGCACTCGCACTCTGCGCCGTGTCTGAACTGCAGACACGGCACGCAGAGACGCCGTGGGGGGGAAAGCCGGCGTTTGGCGATCGCGCTTGTAAGCGGGATCGTCTAAAAGCGCCCTCAGTCTTGTATGGATTCGGCTTCAATCAACTCACCCACTGTCAGACTCCCAGCCTGGCGACGAGCAGCCCTGGAGAGACCAAGGAGCTCAGCTCACTGACGTACGCTCCTGGTTGCTAGGCAACCAGAAACACAACGACGTCCCGACGCACAGTCAACAGGGCGCCGATGGCACCCACGTGATTCTGGGAACTTTGTGCCTCACACTCCCCAGTTTCCTAGGCAACCAGGGTTCCAGCTGCAGCGCAGCACACAGCTGAAGAGCCACAAGGAGGCAGGGCCTGGGGATGCAGCAATGAGGGACACCTGAGGAACAGGAGAGTATCTGTATAAAGGCTCTAGAGGGAGGGCTCCTCCCCGTCGGTAATCATTTGAGAGGCTGGCCCTGTGCTTTGACTTGGATTATAGTATCTGTGTATTTACCTAGAAAATTGTGTGCTTGTGATGTGTGTGTAAGTGTGTGAGTGACTGAAGGATTGTGTGTGAGCGTGCTTCTGTGAGTGGGAGAGCTAGTGTGTGTGGGTGCTTGTAACAGTGTGTTTGAGAGTGAATGTGAGTGGGAACGCCCCTCCCCCTTACACCTCTGTACCCCCACAGTGTGCAAAAAAGTGTGTGTTTCATCCCTGTTCCTCCTCCCCCCTCCTCCCCTCCCCCATTGCTTCCCTTCACAGAGCAAACCTTTCCCCTGGACCTGGGACCTTGAACATGAGCACTCTTGCCTGGTGATCTTCCCTCACTGAGTGAGTCTGAAAGCGTGAGTAGCCCTTACCCTGCATCCCTCCTCTTCCCCAGGGAACTGCTCTCTCCGCCGGGTGATGATTTGGGCTGCTCTCGGTTCCCAAGAGAAAGCCCCCACAAGATCCTGAGGGCATTTATCCTCCAAGGGTGTCCCGTTAAGATAGGAGTCTGAGCAGAAACCCGCTTCCTGTACCTTGCATCCCCTCTGTCCCCTCCACCCCACCTAACACCCTCATCCATTCCTCGACAGCAGCCAGGCATCAGGTAAACACTGAGACTGCAGGGCCTGGTTTGGATTAAAAAGAGAGGTAGAGATGGGTGTCATCAGCATACTGATGGCACCTCACCCAAACCTCTGAATGACCTCATCCAATGGCCTCATATACACGTTGAACAAGAGGGGAGAGAAAATCGAACCCTGCATGACCCCACGGGAGAGGTCCCAAGTCTACTCTTGGGAAGCCCATCACCACTCTTTGGGACCTCCCTGACAGGGAAGAGTGGAACCACTCAAGAGCAGTCCCACACACCCCTGCCGGGTCCCACAGTCGTGTCAACACCACCTCATGATCAATGGTATCAAAGGCCTCCAAAAGATCTAACAGGATCACCAGGGTATAATTTCCCCTGTCAATCTCCAGGTGCAGGTCATTGGCCAAGGCCACAAGCACGGTCTCTGTCCCATTCCCAAGACGAAAGTCCGACTGAAATAGGTCCAAGAATCCGACAGCATTGGGATGGCCCTGGAGCTGTAGGGCAATCACCCATTCAATAACCTCCCCCAAAATGGAAGGTTAGAGACAAGCTGATAGCTGGCCAGGGAGTCAGTATCCAAAGATGGTTTCTTAAGCAGAGGATGGACAACCACAGTTTTAAGGATGTCCAACACCCTACCATCCCGAAGGGAGGCACTGACAACCCCAGCCAGCAACAGCCCTAATGTCTCTTAGCTGGCTTTCACCAACCAGGATGGGCAATGATCTAATTCACAACTGGTTGTCCTCATTGGCCTAAGCACCTCCCCTGCATTGGTGGGTGATACTGATTGAAACCGATCGAAATAAAAAAGACAAAACCAGACTTCCATAACCTCAAATTCTGATTCTGCAAACGAAGTGGCAGCACCCAAGTCATGGTGAATACAAGCAATTTTGTCTGCAAAGTAATTAATAAAAATGTCACAGCAGGCATTAGGTCACTCCATTTCTGGGTGGAGGCAGACCAGATTAACCAGGCCTCTCACCACCTCAAACGCTTCCGCTGGACGAGACTTTTCAGACACTTCACTGCCATCACAGTCACGGCATAGTCCTCCAAAAACGATCAATGCCACAATCGGTCAGGTTCAGTGTAAGTCAAGAGCCACCTGCGTTCTAATTGCCTACCCTCCTGCTTCAGCCGCCTCACGTGCTGCGTATACCAGGGGAATTTGTGCTGCTGCAGCAGTGGAACCAGATGCCTGGGTGCAACCGTGTTGTGTTAACTAGATAGTTAATTTGTGTAAGAAGAATATGATGTGGAACTGCCACTATCCCCTGGAGGTGGGGAGGAGAATTTATCTTCTATGTTTATGAGGTTTGGGTGGGAAAGTTAGACCCTCTTCCCCGGGTGAGAGGCATGGGAGTAGGAGAGGTGGAAAGTTATGAGAGTTATCCATGACCTCTCTGGGAAAGGGAGGGGTTGGTCATGTGGGAGGGGTGGGGGTACTTCTCTGGGTGAGAGTGAGACAGAGGAGGGGGAGTGGGTAAGATGTGTTGGATGGGTATGTGGATGGGTAGAATTTTATTTTATATGTATTGGAACTGATTCTGTACTTTCTAAGTGTTGTAAGCCAACCTGAGCCACTTTTTGGATGGGGTGGGGTATAAATCTTAATAATAATAATTAATAATTTAAAAAATCTCTCCCTTTGACTCCTCCACTCTTCCTCTCTCATTCAAGAGCCTAGCAGATACATTTGTTAACAGGAGACCCCACTCCCACTCGTGAATATTGTGGGGTTGGTGTCGCAATACCCACCTGACTCTTAAATTTAGAGGAATTAGCCGAATTGGTTGGACTAGGGGTCCCCGCATGTCTCCTGGATCAGTCTGAGGTCAGATGCGCGCTAGTCAGGTTATGTACCCTCCCCAAAAGAATAGTAAAAGCGAAAAGAGGGAGGCAAAATGCTTAATAAAAAAGAATATTCATTTAACAGGAATGGGAGGTATCAAAAAAAAAAAACACAATTGGCTAACACAGTTTCTGGTCTGGCTGACGGTTTTCAGAGGGAAACACAAGCGGCAGCTGAGAAAATGAAAGTAATATGGGAAGAGAGAGAGAAGACTAGAAGCGAAAGGAGGTTGAAGAAGGGGAACCAGGACCAGTGGCTACCCCTCTTTTCCTGTTGCAGAGGGGACAGGCAACCCCACGGATCCAGCGAAGTTCATGAATGCAGGGGAGGGACAGACCAAAGTCTGGGAGACCCCTTAAGATCCAGACACGCACGGAGAGACCTGCACGTGTTTGCTTCCAAAGTTTTTCTCCATTTCAGAGGGGGAGCCAGGTGTGGTTATAAGTTTTGGGACAAAAGATTTGGGATCAGCTTAAGTATACTACAATAGGTGAGATGGGAAGATATGAGAGATTTCCTGGGTGGGTTTAGGTCTGAGAAAAGGAACATGCCCACAGGGGCAGAGGGGCCAAGAATGCCAATAGGTGCGACGGGAAAGAGGTGCCAGTGTGTCTAGTTACACAAAAGGGAAGAGGCAAAGGGTAAACAAACTGGGGCCATGGAGACAAAGGACACATCAGGACATAAAAAGGGGGAGATTTCTAAACAGTCTGGGGACAGAAGAGAATCATGAGGAGAGTTTGGTGCTGGTGGGCAATTCCCACCATCTTGTGGGGGGGTATTATCCTGTGTAGGAAAAACCTGGGGTGCTCTAATTGTCCATGCCTTTGGAGTTATTGTTATTCCAGATTCCATTCACCAGTGATTTCTTTAAAACAAGGAGGAGGTCCTAATTTTAACTGCCCCATATTTACTCAGGGATACCTCCACTTAATTGCCTTTTCCAAGGGTGGGCTGGTTTTTGCATGAAAAAACCTTTCCCTTAGGCTACCTCATTGCTCAACCATGGCTTTGCTCAGGCTTTTCCAATGTCCAATGACTCATGTCCCTCATGTCCTTTCCGACCAGGGTGTGTGTGTCCTTTTTGGGGTGCATTCTGCACCTGTCGCAACACATTGCTGGGCACTTGTACCTGGGAAAGCAGGCTTCAAGTCTTGTTTTACTTGTGAACTCTCAGGGTGGCTTTGGGCAGGTCATGCTCTCTTTCTCAGCCTCAGTTTCCCCATCTATAAAATGGGAATAATAATGACCTACTTCACAAAGTTCTTGTGAGGGTGAACTGGACAAGGATTGTTAAGCACTCTGAACACTGAAAATGCTATATAAACAATAATGTCTTAGCAACTACTGCTTTCCCCCAACAGACCATACATTGGGTAGAGTCAATACCCTTCCTGGGTTTTAGCTTTATTAATATATAAATCAACCATGAGGAAACAATACTCATTTTGAGGTTTGACTGCACCCAAGGTTCCTCCCATTAGGCTGTCTAGCCCAAACGTTAGATCCTTTCTCAGCAAATCCTACCTCCTTTATATTCAGGCAAGGTAATGCAGTGGTTCTCAAGCCTTTCAGACCGTGCCGCCTTCCTCCTGTCTGTGGTACTTGACCCCAACACCATTCCTACCACACGCACACACATACACCTTGCTCTTTCTCTCCCTTTTCCTGTTGCTACATGCTTGGGCCTTGTCCTCTCTCCCTCTAGCTACTTTTTCTCTCCCACCCTTGTTGCCATGCCTCCTTTCTCCCCTGCTCCCCTCTTACTGCTGCTACCCTAACTCGAACTCTCCTAGCTCAGAGCAGCTGAGCTGGGTTAGATTTCCCAAACAACAGCATTAGCTTGCTTGCCTCTAGAACATAGATTTTAATTGGTGGCTACAACACCAATCAGAATATGTATCATAGACATAGCCACCACTATTTTGGAAAGTTCCACATACTCATTCAGTGATGCCCCTTTTGCATACTACCCCAATTTTGTACCCACCCCACGGTTTGAGAACCACTGGGACAATAAGTCTCTAGAATTTCCTGAATGCTTTCCAGCACTGCTCCAAATACACTCGATAGCTACAATAAACACAGAGTGGTACACAATCACTATGTCAGTTAATATTGTTTACTCTGTACCTATGCAAATGACATTCTTTCTCCCTGCCGCATGTTAAGGGAGGGATGTTATTAGTATTGCACCTGAATTCATAATTCCTTTCCAACAGAGGGAAAGATATAAAGCAAAATCTCTTGCCCGAGCAGAAACACCTCCTTCCCCTGCCCCAAGTCTGTTAATGATTTTCATTGATTATTTTTGCATATGCTGAATTCGGCAGAATTTGGATATGCAGAAAGCAAACGTTGCCACTTGCTGTATTTTGGAAAGGGGTAGAAATATCTCATCCTTCCTTGAGGTGCAATTGATTTATGGTGATGAGAGTTTTTAATCAAAGCTGGGCACCTTTAAGACATAAGTTATTGCAGAAGCGCAGGGACAGTCTCTTGGAGGACTTGCTGACACTCTTAACTTTCAATATAATCAATCAAAAATGCTTTATTATTTTTGCAGGCACCACTAAAGTGCCAAATAATGTCAGGTACTAAAGAACAATATGAATCCCCCTTAGATCTCTATAAATAACACACCTATAAATGTGCCTCATAAATTACTCAATGGGCTTTTTTTTTCCTTCCAAGTTTAATATGCCGCTAAAGCAAGATTCCTTATTCTGCAGGGTGTGCTTTGGAGAGCAAAAGAGAAAGCGGATGCAATTCACCACTTCGCAAAGGACCAGCATAAGGCTTTTAGCACTCAGAAACCTCTTCCAGACCACACTTCTCAAACACACCAGTTCTGAAGGCAGCCCCTCGTGTAACCTACATTTCACACTTAGGATGTTTTTAGACAGGCGCCTCCCCACCCATTCCCCACCAATCACCCACCCATCACGTATGCTCCAGGGCTGCATGGGGAGCCAATGTGGCCCTGTAACATGGATGATGGTTGGGTGGTTGGTGGGCAATAGGTAGAGAGTCGCATGGCTAAAAACACCCTTAATCCTGGAGGCCAGAGCTGCAAATGGACACACAGTCCAACTGCACAGACCAGATTGGAGGAGCAAGGCTAAAGAGAATAATTTGGGATAACCAGGGTTCAGGCTCTCAGACGTATCCTGACCCACTGGAGGAGTCAAGCAAGAATGGTACTGATCTCTGTACCCACCTGGGAGTGGGTTTAATCAAGCAGTCTTAACTCCATGTTAAGGCTTTATGAAGGCCAATGACTTTATGAAGTGGGCCAGATTTTTAAAAGGGCATTACTTTGTGGGCCAAATGGTAGCTTGGCATAAATTTGCATAAAGTTTAATATGCAAATGTATGCATGTTTGGAAGGTAAGGAAAGTGGCAGGATGAAGTTGGGAAAACAAAAAGCATTGGAGTGGGAAGGAGGCAAACGGAGGTAGGACTTGTAGGGTTGCCATATATGCAAATTTATAGAGGGCACTTATGAGAAATACAGGTTGCAGGGCTGCAGTGGAGTCGATGTAGTCCTGCAACCTGCATTTCTCATAAGTGCAGCCCTGCAACATGTGTAATAAAATGTAACACCCATTTTATCAGTGCTGGAGTGTCTGTGAGAAAAGGGCCAAACAAACTTTGTAATAGGCGCCCCAAGCTGTTTCAGGAGGGGCGGGGTAAAAATATGATTAAATAAATAAATAAATAAATATCCTTCTCCCTTGCTTGCCCCCTCTCTGTCACACAGAAAATGCAAAACATCACAGCCACTCCTGGGATGATTGTGTTGTATAAAGCTATGGTGAAAGTTTGCAGCATTTTGGTAATTAATCAATTGGTCAATTAATTGGTTTAAAGCAAGACCATTAACTAAAAATGTAATTGGTTGACAACCCTAATCTATGCCAATGAATCATTTGTTAAAACGTCTTTTAATCACATATTAACCCCTTATAACTTAATACTAAGTGTATCTGAATTATGGCCATTATTGATCTCTGTAGAGGGGTTTAAAATGGAGGTGGAATTTAAAATAATCAGCAATATCAGTCCTCATCGTAATCTATGAGGAGGCTGAAGTAGAGAAGATGTAAGAGGAGAAGATCATTGGTTTTTGCAGTCTTTAGGAGTATTCTATCCATATTCTGTGAATTTCAACAGCCCCCCAAATCAGAACAAAAAGTTGAGCCCTTCTTGTTCTGACAGGATCTGAACCAGAATAAATAGGAATGGCAGAGGTCATATCTAGACAGCCAAGCTTGATAAAGCCTTCTCTGTATATGAAATTGCTAGGGGGTTCAGATGTGCATCTCTGTATATAAAAGCCAAATCCAGCTTGCTTGGACTGCCAGTTTAAGCCAATGGACCTACTCACTCAAGTAAGGTGGGAATGATATGGCCCAAAATGCATCTATGGGTGTTTTCAAGTGTGACAGTAGCATGGTTTAACCCACTTTAGTGTGGATAATCCGGGTGCCACGGTCGTGCCAAAATGTGCCCACCTGAGGGAGGGGGGAGCTAGCCCAGGCTGTGACTTGGAGTTAGCCGCCAAATAACTTCTATAAATGAATAGGGATCAATGATCACATTTAGTCTAGGGCTCACAACCACACCATGGATAAGGTACAAGACAATTTTATTGGGGGACCAAAGGTCCAGAGAACCAAGCTTGGTAGTTTTACAAACTATACCCACATCCAGGCTAAACTATACCCATCTATAACATTTGCCTTACATGTCCAGGGCCCTTGGAGTTGTATTCTGAAGGGTCCAAGAAGGAGACAGGGAGGGGGCCCATGCTGGGCTGGCTGGGAAGAGCTGCTAGCAAGCAATGAAGTGTGTCTGTGTGCATATAGTCAGGAAGGGAACTGAAACCATGGCACTCACAACAAGTGTGGAACCTAGCCTTCAGTCCAATTTGCTATGAGTCAAGTCTCTTCTCTTATAGGGTTTTGAGACCCTCCGTTCTTAGTAGGCTGATGGATCTGTTCCTGGTTGGTTAGGAGCTTCGTGGAGATACCAGGGGTGGGTTGTCCCATGGATGGGGAGGAGGATCCATTTGCATCATCCTCAGGGGTGCCTTAACGATGGTGCTTGGCCTAAAGTCAGGATGTCTAGTCATCAGGTTGGTTGTTAAGTACATCAGGTTGGTGTTAGGCAGTTCATCTTTTGTGAGATCCTTCTGGTACATGCTACTCCTGTTGAGCATAATGGTTTTGTTTACCTGTTCCAGCAGTTCTTTTGTTTGTGGCTGCAACATCTTAGTTAACATCTGCTTAGAGAGGCCCGTCTAATTTTCTCAGAGAATGCCCCTCTCCCTGCAAATCATGGGAGAGAGCTCTTTGTCATGACCCCCCCCTTTGGAAGAAGAGACAGGGGTGTGGTGTGTGGGGGCAGGCCCCTGTCGTGTTGGCATGGCACAGGTATGGGGCCAATCACCTGGCCAGTGGGTTCAGCACTGCGGGATATCCCATGGATGGGACCCCCTCGGTGCCGGATTTAAGTTCCTGCTCCCAAATCCCCACACACACACACCATTACCTTGGCCATGTGAAGCACAGTTGGAGCACATCAGTATTAATCAATGGAAGTGTCTCCTCTTATTCCTTTGTGTAGGATGACAAAGCCAAAGGCCCAGAAGAAAGCGCAAGGCACGGCGGTCATGGTGATCTTGGTGAAGTTGTTATAGGATAGGATGGACACCTATGAGCATCAGCAACAAGGGGGCACCAGGGGAAGAGCCACAGCGCCTCCCCCAGCTCTTGAGGGGGAGGACCCCTCACACAAGGAACCCCTTCCTTTGCCCAGTGACCCATCCAAGGGAGGAGACTCTGGGGTCCCCAGGGTGCCCCTGCTGTGGGACTGGCACTTCAGGGTGAGGCTGTGGGGGATATCATGGTGATCCCAGTTGTTCCTGAACTTGAGGTCCCCTCTGGCGGGGAACCCCTTCCTCTGCTTGAGGCAGGGCTCAAGGTAGACACTTCTGCTGAGCCCCATGGTGACTCTCTGCTCGGGTGTTATAGAGCAAGGCAGACTTTCTTTGCAGGAATGGAGCAACAAAATCACGCATGCCAAGACAGGCTTCCCCACCAGTGATTGAACTTCTGGAATTCCTTCTGCATAGGATGGATGCACTGTTGCGAGTAGCCCGACACCCCCATGTCTGTGGTTCCACAGAGACAGCCACCATTTTCACAAGGACCGTTGGCAGGTGGAGGTGAGTCTTAGGCCTCGGGCTCAGCGGAGGTGGGCCTGACATTGGGTTTGGGGGCCCCGTACACAGGGGCCTCCATGCACCAGAGTTGCCATTTGCAGCTGTGCAGGGGTAATGGTGTTACTGGAATGATGTGTGTTCCCCCTGATTTTCCTCCCCCTCCCCCGCAGGGGTGTATCACCCAACAGCGCATGTGCTGGAACGGTGCATGGGTCCCTTGGCCCAGGTGTGCAGCTACCCCAAGTTTGGGCAGGGCCTCCCAGCAGTGTCCAACACCAGTTGTCACCCACCAGCCTGCCTCCAGCCAGACACCTCAGGTTTGGGTGGGTACGGGCACAGCCCCTCTGGGCCACTGTGGGTGTTCTCCAGCTCAGGCAGAGCCCTTGCCATTAAAAGGCAGCTATGCAGGAATAGGTGCCCCTGTTGGTGAGCATCTCTTCCACTCTACGAGGGAGAAGATTTGGAGGTGGGAAGATGTGGATATGTTCACCTTCCTCTTTAGCGACCCCATTCCTGACCCCAATAAACGTGACGCCAAAAAGGAACGCAAGCACTTTCACCGCCCAAAAGCCAAACGCAACTGGACAAATTGGATGGCAGCTTTCAGCATATTCCAAGGTGTCACGCTTCAAGCCACCTTGGTAATGCCACTGAATTCATTAAATCTGCTGACATTATTTGGCGAGCTTATGACACAGGTTCCCCTGGGACATGGCTTAGATACGATGAGGCCTTTCATCATTGGGTAGCGATCGCCCCTGGAATACGCTGGGAGCAGCCTGCTCAGGACCTGTGTGTTATGAATTAGGGGACTACAAGGGGATATCCCACAGACCCAGCTCTCCACGCACGTCCCACGCACTCTGTCACTCGCTCGGGGCTCCGCCACGAAGGAATAACTTCCCCTCAGGGTAAAAGGTGGCCGAAAAGTCCCTAATGGGATACGGGCCTTTTCATCATAGGGATCCGAAACCAACAGGCCCTGTGTGAAGCCCCTGCTCACAGTCCCACACACACCTATAGTACCCGCACCCAACACTCTCACTTGTATGCTGCTCGGGGAAGGAAGGTGCAGAGGTAGTGAGGGGTGACCGGGTGGATCTAGGGGGGAGAGGGTAGGTTGAAGGGGGGTCCCCGAGGGAAGGGTAGGGGGAACCCTGGAAGGGGGGAAGGGGTTGGAAGTGCACACCACACCACACCAACAATAGATTTAACACTCTCACTCACCCTTTCACTCCTCACACTCACACTGGTTACTGATACAATTTCCACGCTCAGACTTAGCTTTGCTCACTCCTTCACCACGCTCGGGGCCAGTCTCACAGCACTGCTGATCACTGGCAGTGTGTGAGCCTTCTCGTTGTCTCTATATGGAGGAGGCCCTGCCCCCCTGCACCTGCAGCCGCGCTGAGCGGCGTCGGGTTTCCGGCTGTCCCACCCTTGCTTCCACCTGTGCTGCCTGGGGCTTAGTTTGGCCAGCTGTCTGAGCACGGGGACGCATGCTTACATCCCCACGCTGCCCCCTCCTTCCTGGGGGCGTGTCTCCTCTGGCCTGCCCCTCTGAGCGTGGTGCTGCGTTCCTCCGTTCCCCGACGTCTGCAGGGGGTGTGGCCTCTGCCTGCCGCTTTCTCCTATGGGGGTTTGTGCCGCCGCGGCGCCTAGGCCACCCGCGGCGGGGGAAATCCCTAATACTGTAGTGGGAGTGCGTCACCATGACTTCAAATGCTCAGCTATCTGACAGCAGGCATGTTCTGGCAAAAGGCAATGTGAATGGGGGCACTCATCAGACTACGACTGATGGGCATAAAGGTGGGAGGCCTAGTTTACTGTGTTGGGATTTTAATGATGGCAAGTGGATCCATCCAAGATGGATTTTAATGATGGCTCTCCTTGCAAGTTTCGGCACAGTTGTATACAGTGTGGGGGCAGACAACCAATGGGGAACTGCAATCAATTTCACCAGTACAGAAACAGGTCCTACCCAGCCATCCAGGGTAAGGAAGGTTCCAGTTCCAGTGGGGGTGACCTCCCCAAAGGACGCCAACCCCAGTTGAGTCAGGCATTAGCAGTGGCTCTGGTGGATCACCCCAACTGATAGTCAGTTGATTATGTGATAAGGGGTTTCACAGTTGGTTTCTGTATACCCGCCATGGGGGCTGTGGCTCACTGATGGGTAGGCAATCTTCGGTCAGTGAGGGGTCTCAAGCATGTGGTGAAGCTCGAGAAGGAGGTAAGGGAGGGTAGAGTTGCTGGCCCATATGGGAGCACCCCGCTTTCTCACCTTCACATTTTGCAGCTGGGGGTAATGCCAAAGAAGGCCCCCGGCGAGTTCCGTTTAATCCATGACCTGTCCTACCCTAGGGGCTATTCAGTGAATGACGTAGTTCCCCCTGACTTGTGTTCCATGTGCTATGCCTCTTTCGACTCTGCGGTCAAAATGGTCAGGAAATATGGAGTTGGGGCTCAACTAGCTAATAGCAACATTAAATCTGAATTTAGGCATCTCCTTGTTCACCCCAAAGATTTTTTGTTCCTAGGCTTTGAATTTCAAGGAATTTACTACTTCGACAAGGCTATGCCTATGGCGTGTTCCATTTCTTGTGCTGCCTTCGAAAAGTTCAGCTCTCTCCTGGAATGGGTGGTTAGGAAGCAGGCAGCATTGGAGCATATCATTCACTATCTGGATGACTTCCTGTTCATTGGGTGCCCAGGTACAGTGACGTGCGCGCACTTGCTGAATACCTTCCAGGAAGTCGCCAGTGAACTAGGTGTGCCACTGGCCCCAGAAAAGAGACGGCCCTAGCACCTTGCTGACCTATTTGGGGACTGAAATAGAACAGTTCAAGCTTTGTCCCACCTTTCCCAGGAGAAGCTTGTTTCCCTCTGGGGGGCGATAAGTGGGTGTCTTTCAGTTACCAAAATCAATGTCTGTCGGCTTCAGTTGCTGTCAGGGGAGCCTCAATTTCGCTTGCTGAGTGTTTGCTTCTGGGCAAGCATTTATGTCTAGGCTTTACACCAGAGTACCCGCCCGGGGCCCTCCTCCCACATCTCCATCTGCGGGTGACAAAGGACATGAAAGAGGACCTGGAAATATGGGCCAGTGGGCCACCTTTCTGCACAATTTCAATGGGGTGAGCTTCTGGTGCCAGCAGCTAATCTTAGAGGCTGAGCTGCATGTACATTCCAATGTGGTGGGTGGTTTGGGATTTGGGGTTTTCTTCACAGGGAAATGCTGCACTGCTCCATGAACAACCCAGTGGGAGAGGGACAAGGTTATCAAGGACCTGACATTCATGGAGTGCTTCCCTATTGTCCTGGCAGTATGCCTTCAGCACAGGTTCTTTTTCAATTGCAGGTTCTTTTTTGGTGTGACAATATGGCTGTGGTGCACGTGATTAACTCGTTGTCATCCAAATTGCAGTGGGTGATGGGGCTAGTTAGGGCATTTGTCTTGCTGTGCTTGCAGAATAACATTCTCTTTGTGTCCAAACATATACCTCGCATTAACAATAGCATAGCCGATGCCCTTTCTAGTTTTCAGATGGACTGCTTCCATCAGCTGGCACCAGATGCCAGTGAGTCTCCGGAGCCCCTTCCAGAAGACCTGTGGAACCTTGGATCCTAGAGCTATTTCAAACTGTCCAAGGGGCCTTGGCCCCCAGGACCAGGATGGTATATGTGTGCCTTTTGCAAGTTCTAGGAGTTCAGAACTAATCATGGTTTGCCCACAGGTTTTCCCATATTGGAACCACATTTGCTACACTTTGTTCTGGAGCAAAAGGGAAAGGGTTTTCCCCCCAGTTCAGTGGCGGGAAAAATAGGAGCTTTAAAATTCATATCACAAATGGCGGGGGCATGCCCCCACAGACCGCACCCCCTGCTAAAACAGGTACTGGAGGGATGGCCCCGCCAGGTGGGTCCACACCCAGATGGCAAGGCCCCGATCACCCCATAGCTTCTCGGCAGACTTGTGGAGATTCTGCCGGTTTGTAGAGATGGGGGTCAGGGAAGGTGTCTCTTTTTGCAGCAGCATTCTAGATTGCCTTCTTCAGTGCCTTTTGCATTAGCGAGTTGGTGCCCAACTCCAAACGAGACAATTCTGGTAGGGCCTTAGTAATAAGTGATGTACACTGCTCCAGTGAGCACCTTGACATCCACCTTTTGGCTGCTAAGAATGACCAAAAGGGTCGTGGGTCAAGGGTTACCCTGCACAGTCACAGCTCCCACCTCTTATGCCCCTTACAGGCAATGCAAGTTTACCGTGGGTGCCACCCCTTGCTTCTGGGCATTCTGTTCAGGCATGCGGATGGGTCTTTAATCACCATTTTTCAGTTTTCAGCAGTTTTTAAAAGATGCCTCCAGTCCCTAGTCATCCCTCCGGAGGGTTACAGTTCCCATTCCTTTCGTATTGGTGCTTCCAGCTGTGCGGCTGCTGTGGGTTTTAGCCCAGCGCAGATCAGGTCAATTGGTCACTGGAGGTTGGATGCTTTCCACACTTACATCCGTGACCTCGCAGGGCAGTTGCTGTGGCACTGATAACTGTTGGCCTATCTAACATCATCTTTCCTTCTTAACATCCTAGTCACTCACTCCCAAGACAGCCGGCCCAGGAGTACCGTATAGATCGTGGGGCATAGTATTGTACACTGGACCACCAAGAGGACCGGAAGTTCGCACTAGGGAACACAGCTTGGCTTGAGCGAATTCTGTAACATCAGTTGGAAGGGTCGGCGTGGCATGTTATGGAAGCAGCTCCTACCTATGCTAGAGGCAAGTCACCATCTTCCACAACCAAGTGTGATTGTCATACATCTCGGGGAAAACAACCTGCCACAATCCAAGGGAGTGGAACTAATCATGATGGTGAAGCATGACCTGCTGTCAGTCAAACAAATGTTCCCAGGAACCTTCTTCCTTTGGACCAACATGCTCCCCCGGCATGTCTGGACCAATGCACTTCGGTTCAGGAAAATGGACAGGGCAAGGCGGAAGGCCAACAGAGAGTTCAGAATCTGGATGGTCGCTAATGTTGGGGGCTGCATTACCCCTCACCAGATTTGTCATGACCAGTCAGACCTTTACTGGATCGACGGTGTCCATCTGTCCGACCGGGGAACCAATCTGTACTTGGGGGTTTTGAAGGTTGAGTTGGCTAAGGTGTTTGCTAGTTAGGGGTATGTGGGTGATGGGGTTCTGGTCTGGAGTTAGGGGTTCAATATTAGCATAACAATGGGTAATGGGCTGCCCCCTTAACGGGGCAGGGATAAGGGGCAGGGTATTTCAGTTTTGAGCAACTGAAAAGCCTGCCCCCATCCCAGGGAGGTAGGGGGGCATCACAAGTCTTAAACTGGTCAGGTGCGGGCTGGCAAGAGCAGTGTCCCCCACTGTCCTTGTTTGGCAGGTCTCCACAGGGAACTGCCCCCAGACCCACCCACCCTTACCCAAGGTGGGCATCTTGGGCTGGAAGGGGGGACTTGCAATAGGGGGAGGCGGGCTACTTATGTTATGAACAAGCCAGGCATATGGAGGTGGCACCTGACTAGGTAACAGGCCACCCTCCTAACCTGGCCTGGAAATATTTGACCAGATCCATCAGGGGGGGGAGGGGACATCACCTCCCCTCCCCACCCCAGTGTTCATATCACATCTTTTTTCAGCAGTTAATAAAGAGTGCGGCCTGCTTAATTTCAATTCTTTCTCCACCTGTCTTCTTCCAGGGTTCAGCGACAAAGAGTCTTTTTACCTTCACATTGTTCTTTGGGGCCTGATTCTCAAGCATATCATCTGTTCAGCAAAAGTTCACTTTAGCAAGAGTTCATTTCTGGGGCAAGGGCTCGGCTCATTCCTGGGGCCCTGATTCAGTAAGGCTGGTATATTGAGTTTTTAAAACTAAATATTAAATGTTTCCTATCAAATCTAATCCTAACACCACGAGACCCAGAGTAAAGTGAGTTTTCACGTCTGAAAAGCTGCTTTACTTACTGCAGCTTCTGGAGTGGCAATTAGGCAGGTGCCATAGTGGCCTCCACTGGCCGTCACATTTGTTCAGCGCAGCAGCCAGGCAGATTCTCAACCAGAATGATGGCTCCCATCACTGCCCAGGTAAGTCTGTGGTAGCCGCAGCAGTGGGAGCCGGCATGTTAGTTTTCACCCTATGTCTTCAGCAAGGAATAAATACAAGGCATCCATTAAACAATGTACCTCTGGAGCCCTCTTCTGACAAAAACTTAGAGTTCACGAATCACTCTTGCTTTCAAAAACAGCTTACTCATTCCAAGGGGTTTTAAATGTATTGCTAGCAAGTAGCTAGTTAATTATAAACTCAAAAACTTGCATATGCTTTCCAGTTTTACAAGAGGGTCTAGTTACTTAAGAAAATATAGTTGATTATTAATAGATCTGTTTCAGAACAACGCCTTCAGAAAAGATGTTTTTTGAGTAAATGTGCAGTTTGGGCAGGAAATTCTATTCAAAATGTGCGGGGGAATCAGCCTTGATAATGTAGACATTTGCTCATGTTAAAATAGGTCTTTGTATGTATAGATATACAACATATATTAGCAGATGGGTTTAAAATGTAACTATTTGGCCACATACAGGATTTTGGGTAGGAACAGAATTTTACATGCTCAAAACTGTTTCTTTGAGGTGACATTTTCAAAAAGTTTTTCATTTAGTGACAATATTTTGGGAAATGTTTTCCTCAATTTGGGTATTTTTAAAGATTCATCTCAAATATTTTTAAAATGTTGATTATTTTGAAAAAATATTCAGAATTTTTCAGTTTCAATTCCAACTGAAAATGAATACCGCTTTTAGTTTTATTTTAGTTTTTGCCAAGCTGCTATTCCTGCCTCTGGCCACCCTATTCTAGGAATGATTAAAACAACTAGATATGCGGCTAGATAATCCTGTTCAAATAAAGCTTTTGGTTGGCTGGTTTTGCCAATACATGGACCACCAAAAAAGAAGCAAACATTGTGGTAATCATCAGCTCTTATGAAGCTATGAATTTGGGACGTTTTGTTCTCCTGATGAAAACAACTTAAATAGCAATTGCCCGGAAGCCTGAAACATGGGTATAGTTTCACTAGGGCTTGAGCAGAACACAGCACCAACAGGTGCCCAGCAATGTTGGTGCCAGAGGAAGAGAGAACCGATCACCCCTCATGCACCACCCCCACTCCCTTCCCAAACTTGAGAAGGTGTCTCTGAACTGGGACACAGCAGTGGATCTCACTCTGCTGATTATGCTTCCTGCCTACATCTCCACTTCTCAGCAATCAAGGCCCTGCTCTGCAGAACACGGTAGCATGAGCTGGTACCTACCTCCACTGAATACGAATAAGATGACAGGCCACAGTGAGGAATAAAACCTAGGATATTAAGATGGTAACCCCAAAGCTTAGCTACCCAGCCATAAAGGTCACACTCCTCTAGCAAACTGTTGTATAATTACTTAGGAAAGTGTGTACATTTTTTAACCTCCCTTCCATAGTTGACTCATGGGGGGGACATGTGCCCCCCCTCCCATATTTCCAGACATTTTCCCAGCCCCCTGACCAGTCCTCACACCTATGCCCCCCATCAACAGTTACCAGTCACCTATGCTCCCTTCACACTTAAATACCACCACTCAAATTGGTACCAAAGTCAATAATCACACGACACTTTGTGAATCAAAGCTATTAGGAATCCCACATCCTTGATGGTAGGGAGATCCAGTAGAGTCACAAAATTGTTCTTTCCAGGGTGGGCAACTGGATGAGAGAGGAGACCATGACTAGTCCCTCATCTTTTTCAGGTGTGGAGTTGGGGCAGAAATAACTCTTCTGTCCTCTACTGTGCTTTGGTTTTTAATCTGCTTCACATTACAGTCCAAGAGAACTGCTGATGAGCTGTCAGCTCAAAAACCAATCCCCTCAGACACTAACTGTATCGCTCCTGCCAATCTCCACAGGTCTATCAGAGAAGCCCTTGTATATTAAAACCAGGGTCTCATCAATCCTGGATGATGCTGTTGTAACTCAAAGAGATGAACAGCATCTGTGGTCAGCAAGGAGAAGTTCTCGCCTTCATCAAAGCACAACTGCTGGCTAAGGTTATAAATATTCAATGCAATTTTGGCTGCAGATCCACTTCTAGCAATCCAGTGCAATGCTATTTTATTGGCATGATAACTAAGCTTTAGAAAGACTGTTAATTTACAAGGGAAGAAGACACCTTGGGGTCTCTGTCATGGGTAGGTACAACCCACAAAGCATGAGGCCAGACCGTGGGTGTTTGTAGACAAGCGCCTCCCCACCCATCATGCATGTAGCAGGGCTGCATAGGGTGTCAATGCAAAAGAAAAGACTTGAGAAGGGCACCCAACAAGGCCAGGATTTTTTATTATTATTTTTTTATTTTACAAATTTATACCCCGCCCCTCCTGCAACGCAGCTCGGGGTGGCTTACAACATTAAAACAATAAAATACAATAAAATTCATCTAAAACAATCACATATTAAATATTAAATATTAAAACAGGGCTAGACAAAAACAAATGGGTAGGGGACTAAAATCCTCCCTCCCCACCCTCCCTCCCAAAGGCCTGGGCAAACAGCCAGGTCTTACAGTTCCGCCGAAATGTTAAAAGGCTTGGGGCCAGGCGAGCTTCCTCCGGAAGGGAGTTCCACAGCCGCGGTCCTACCACCGAGAATGCCCGCTCCATCGTGGCCCCCCGCTTAACACGGGGGACCTCCAGGAGGGCACCCCCGGCAGACCGCAGGAGTCGTTCCGGGGCGCGAAGGGCGAGGCGGTCCCTAAGGTAAGAGGGGCCAAGGCCGTATAGGGCTTTATAGATCATTACTAGGACCTTGAACTTGGCCCGGCACACTATCGGCAGCCAGTGCAGCGCTCGGAGCACCGGTGTAATGTGCTCCCGGCGACCCGTCCCCGTAAGAAGACGGGCCGCCGCATTCTGCACCAGCTGCAGCCTCCGGGCCAAGAACAAGGGAAGCCCCACGTAGAGCGCGTTACAGTAGTCGAGCCGCGAGGTGACGAAGGCATGGATGAGGGAGGCCAGGTCCGGGCCAGAGACATACGGACGCAGCCTACGTACCAGATAAAGCTGGCGGAAGGCAGCCTTAGCGACTGCCTCCACCTGCCGCTCCAGCCGCAGGTCTGCGTCCAATATGACCCCCAGACTCCGGACCTGCTGAGCTACAGGGGGGCAAACCCCCCCAATCAGGGGGGCCACCACCCCCTTCGCCCTCCCCACCACCATCACCTCCGTCTTATCTGGGTTGAGCTTCAGTCTGCTCCGCCGCATCCAATCCGCCACGGCCTCCAAACATTGGGATAGCACCGAGACAGCAGGGTCTGGGTCGGTAGAAAACGAGAGGTACAGCTGAGTATCATCAGCATACTGGTGACATCGCACCCCGAACCCTCTCACGACCTCCCCCAAGGGCTGCATATAGATGTTAAATAATAATGGAGACAAGATCGATCCCTGCGGAACGCCACACGGTAAGGCGCGGGGGCTCGATGTTTCCTCCCCCAACACCACCCGCTGGCTCCTCCCCGAGAGGAATGAACGGAACCATTCAAGAACAGTCCCGTCCAGACCCCCCCGGTCACGCAGTCGTCTCAACAGCAGCCCATGGTCCACGGTGTCAAAAGCGGCCGAGAGATCGAGCAGGATGAGAAATGTCGAACATCCCGCATCCATCTCCCGGCGGAGGTCGTCCACCAAGGCCACCAACGCCGTCTCGGTGCCATAGCCGGGGCGGAACCCAGATTGAAAAGGGTCAAGGAGCCCGATATTATCTAGATGACCCTGGAGCTGGAGCGCCACTGCCCGCTCAATAACCTTCCCTAAAAAGGGAAGGTTAGAGACAGGTCGGTAGCTGGCGAGCGCGTCTACGTCCAACGATGGTTTTTTCAGCAGGGGGCGCACCACAGCCTCTTTTAAGCAAGGCGACAACCTCCCCTGCCGAAGGGACGCATTCACCACCCTCGCCAGCACCGTCCCCAACGTCTCCCCGGAAGCTTTTATTAACCAGGACGGGCATGGATCTAGTTGACAACACGTGGCCCTCACAGACCCCAGGACATCCACCACATCGGCTGGCGTCACTTCCTGAAACTCACCCCATAAAGATGGACCAGACGGACCCTCCGCCCCCCCGCGCTCTTCCCCTACTGCTATCAACCCAGCGTCGAAATCGGCCTGAATCCGAGCGATCTTGTCTGCGAAGTAGATGACAAACTCCTCACAGCGGGCCCGGGACAAGTCCCCATCCAGGCGGAGGGAGGCCGGACTAACCAGCCCCCGCACCACCCGAAACAGCTCCGCTGGACGCGACTTCGCAGACGCTATGAGGACGGCGAGGAATTCCTTCCTCGCCGTCCTCACAGCCTCCACATAGGACCGCAAATGGGCCCTATGGAGAAGACGATCGGAGACAGACCGAGTCCGACGCCAGCGTCGCTCTAGCCTCCTGCCCACACGCTTCATACACCGCAGCCCCTCAGTAAACCAAGGGGTCCTGCGGTGACGAGACCGAGGCAGAAGGCGCCTCGGAGCCACCCTGTCAATGGCCTCCTCCAGCAAGATGTTCCAATGCCGGACCAGCTCATCCACAGAGTGACCGTCCACATCCAGGGTAAGCTCCCTCAGGACCTCCTGGAACCGCTGGGGTTCCATCAGCCTCCGAGGGCGGACCATCCTAACTGGTCCCTTCCCCTTCTGGAGGGGGCGCGCTAAAAGACCGGCCTGAAGGAGGTAATGGTCCGTCCACGACAAGGGCACCGCTGTCACCTCCCCCACAACCGGACCCCCCGCCTCAAGGCCAGAGCCGAAGATCAGGTCGAGGATATGTCCCCCCACGTGGGTCGGGCAGATCACCTCCTGGGACAAGTTCATAGTTGCCATGGCGGCCATGAACTCCCGCTCCGCCCCAACAAGGCCGGCATCGGCGTGGACGTTGAAGTCCCCCAGAACCAAAGTCCTGGGGGAGCCCAACACCACCTCCGAGGCCAGCTCCGCTAGAGCGGTAAGGGATGCCGCCGGGCATGAAGGGGCCCGGTACACCAGCAGCACCCCTAGCTTGCCCCCAGCCAAATCGATCACCACGTGCAGAGCCTCTACACCCACAATCTCCGGCACTGGATACCTCCTAACAGGCCAGTCTTCCCTAAAAACAATAGCTACACCACCTCCCCGGCCGCCCATGCGGGGCTGATGCTGCACAGCATACCCAGCTGGAACAAGATCCGCCAAAGTTGGACCGGCCAGATCATCCAGCCAGGTCTCCGTGATGCATGCGAGGTCCACGGCCCCATCCAAGATTAAATCATGGATAACTGGGGCCTTGTTGACAACGGACCTCACATTCATCAGCACCAGCCCCCCACGTGCGGATTTGAACTCAGGACACTCTATTCTTAGTCCAAGATGCTACTTCTGAACTAAACTGGCGAAATTGGATCAAACCAAAGTATGAATACAGACTAGGTAATATGGATTAAACCCCATGTAGCAAGATGCTGTCCAGGATGAGTTCCAGCAGGATTAGCTCCCTTGCTGGCCAGCATTCAGCCACTAACAGCTGCAGTTAAGGACATTTTCAGACAGACAAACTAATCCTTTATATAATCTGAGTTTATTATCTAGTGTTTACAAACTCTTGTCTGTGTAGATGGACATTCTATTACTAGATAAATCTAATCCTAGATAGTCTGTCTGAACACAACCTTGCTCTTAATCAGGAGAGCCTCCAGGATGAATTTCAGTCCCATGGTGCTTTTCGTCTGTGCTCAGCACACTGATTTCTGAGACTGAAGAAAATCTGATTTTCTTAATTTTTCTGATTTCTGAGTTGAAGAAAATGGAAACTCATCCCTTTCTTCTGCGGGTATTTAAACTTGGTGCTCCATAATGCATTACAGAACAATGACAGAGGTAATACAATTGCCCCACATTCATGTGCCCCTAAGATACCATAAAGGCAGAAATGCCTAGAGAGGAAGTCAGGTCTTTACTTAGAACTCTGTGGTGCTAACCTAAGATTAGTTGACTAATCCTAGATAGTCTTTCAGATTGACATTATGTAGGATTAATTTAAGATCTTCATATTATAAACCCTAGCAAGCTATAACCAATCAGATTTTTTTCCTAACCCTAAATAATAATCTCTAATTTGCAGCATTCAGAAGGAATCTCACATAGGAATTCAGGCTTAAATTCCTAATTAAATGTCTGTCTGAAAACGCCCTAAGCATATGCACTAGTGCAGCTGATCCTTGTTAAACCTAGTTAATAGGGATGGGAATTTCGGATTCAGTTAGAACCGAATCGATCCGAAAATGGCTGATTTGGTTCTCCTGAAATTTCAGGTCTCAATTCAGTTTGGGGCAATTTGGGTTTTTTACATTGATTTCTTTGGGGGGGGGGGTTTCAATGCAAAATAACCCAAAGAAAATCAATGCAAAAAAACCAAATCGATAACCAAAATTCTCAGAGAACTGAATCCAAAATTTGCCCCGCTATTTATTTATTTTCATATATTCCTATCCTGCCCCTCTCACTGAAATGATTCAGGGTGGCTTACACTTTATAAAATAATACTAAATAAATAAATAAATAAATAAATACCATAAAGATAAAATACATATAAAATTAAGCTTAGAATTAAAATATAAATTTCAAAACCTCCTACAACATCTCCTGATCTGTATATAAGACAACCCTCCCACCCAGCTATCCCATTCCTCCCACCACCACCACCACCCCCCACACACACACACACATCCTCCACAATGCCTGACAGAAGAGCCAGGTCTTACAACTTTGACGGAAAGGCAAGGAGATCCAGGCTGAGGTGAATCTCCACCAGGAGAGCATTCCACAGCGACAATGCAGTCGCCAGGAATGCCTGCCTGTCTGTCCAAACTTGCCTATAGCGCAGGAATTCCAGGAGGGTGCTCCCCGATGACCGCAGGGGCCTCCCAGGGGGTGTGGCAATCTCTCAAGTAAGCAGGGCCCAGACCATGTAGAGCTTTAAAGGTCTGAACCAGACCCGTAAGACAATAGACAGCCAGTGCAATGCCTGGAGCACTGGTCTAATGTACTCCCTGCAGCCCAGCCCAGTAAGAAGGCAGGCCGCTGCATTTTGCACTAGCTGCAACTTCCAAACCGTCACCATGGGCAGCCCCATGTAGAGTGTGTTGCAATAGTCTAGCGTCAAAGTGACGAATGCATGGATGACTGGCAAGGTCTGAGGCCACTTTCAGACCTCAGGTGGGAATGAGCAGCCAGGATATGCGTGGGGTGCCAATGGTCTGAAAGCCCCCACCTCGCGCGGTTTTGCCAGCAAACACCCGCAAAGATACAGAGCAGGAAATCTAGCTCTGCGCATTCTCTCCCAAAGCCAGAATATGTGTGGGGGCGGAGGGAGGTCTGAAAGTGGCCTCTGACATATGGGTGGAGCCTCCTCACCAGATGTAATTGGCGAAAGGTGCTCCTGGTCACAGCTGACACCTGAGAATCCAGGCATAACTGTGAGTCCAGTATCACCCTCAGACTCCACACAGATGGAACCAAAGGAGGGCGGACAGTCACCCCCAATAACAGGGGCGGCCCCCTCTCCCAGATCAGCAGCACCACCCACCAACATCACCTCCATCTTGTCAGGATTTAGTTTCAGTCAACTCGACCTCATCCAGTCTCCCACAGCACCCAAGTACCAGGATAGCAATGAGACAGCAGAACCTGGGTTGGTGGAAAAAGATAAATACAGCTGGGTGTCATCAGCATATTGATGACAGTGCACCCCCCAGCTGCACACGACCTCCCTTAGCGACTGCATGTACACACTGAACAAGAGTGTGGAGAGAGTGGAACCCTCTGGCACTCCACACAGGAGGCCCCCATGGAACGATGTATCAGGGGACAGTCCCCTAGTACCACCTGCTGAGATCAATCTGCGAGGTAGGAATGGAACCAACGCAAAACATAAGAACATAAATAGTGCCATACTGAGTCAGACCAATGGTCCATCAAGCCCAGCATCCTGTCCTCCAACAGTGGCCAATCTCAATCGCATGGGAGAAGAACCAACTGTCACAATGGGCAATCCATTCCCCGTTGTTCACTCCCAGCTCCTGAAAGCAAGAAGTTCATCCCATAAACTACTTGGTTAATAGCCATTAATGGACGTATTCTCTAAGAACTTATTCAGTCCTTTTTTAAACCCAGCTATACTACTGGCCTTGACAACATCCTCTGGCAACAAATTCCATAAGTTAATTATGAGTTGGGTAAAAAAGTACTTCCTTTTATTTGTTTTAAATCTGGGGTTCCATCAACCCTGGCCAGTTCCCACAGGCAAGTCATCAATAGCTCATGGTTCACAGTATCAAAAGCCGCTGATAGGTCCAGTAGAACTAGTAGGGTCATACGACCTCTATCCAGCTCTACCAGGAAGTCATCGACCAAGGCCACAAGCCCTGTCCCTGGGCAGAAGCCAGACTATGAGGGATAAGCAGGAAGTCCCTGGACCCTGGGGAGTAGGAAGCTGGAATGAAAGGGGCAGATGTCTAGGAGAGCTGGGTGCTGCTGGGAGGTTGCTCTTGGTGACAAGCAGCATATCTTTTCCCCCAGGGTCTGGGAAGGAATAGGGAAGAATCTACACTTTGTACCAGAGTATAAAGGTGCTGCTTATGTGCAGGGACCTTCAGTCTCATTAGCTGCCCTGTAGTAACACCGTAAATCCATTGGACTTTGCTGAAGGAACTGGCTTGGGCGTGCATTATGGGAGTGGCCTTGTGGGGACTCAAGCAGGGTGTAGTTAACATGGAACGAGGGTACACAGCTGAGCCTGTGCCTCAGACTCCGAGGGGGCCATTTGGAAGTGTTTTGAGTGACACTAGGACATTTTCAGAGAGGGAGGGAACAGGCCGAGAGGGGGAGGTAGAACACTGCCTCTGCCCACTCTGAAAATTTCCTTGTGATACTCAGGCTTCTTGCAGGGGGCCTGTCAAGAAGGAAGATTACTGAGAGGCAGGAGTAGTGTGCTGGCCCCCTCCCCATCCACTTTTTAAAATGCCTTCCTGCTGCTCCTGCTGCTGCGGCTGCTCTGGGGGACGGGGAGGGGTGCTGAGAGCTGGGGCAGCACTGCCTTCATAAGTAAACCCTGCCCCCTTTTCATGAGGGGGGGGGCATAAATGGGACCTATGCCCAGGCCTGCAACAGCCTTGCTTTGCCAGTGGAACTGTCCATCATGGGGCCAGCCACCTTATTAGGAACAGCACTAATTCATATTATGTCTCTTTTCAGACTAATCCTGTTTGATCCGCTGAGAGGCCCATAGCCAGACTCTGACAGAAAGGGAGTGGAAGGCAAAGGGGGTAAAGAGGATGTACAATATATGTATTATATTAATAAAGTTGAAGTCAATTGGCTGTGCATGAAACCACACCCTGTGCACTTCATAGTCAGCTTCCTTTGCCTGACTGTAGATTCTTTGTTCCAACTTCTTTTGGTTTAAAACAACTGATAGAGGGTCAGGGGAGACAAAGCTTTAGCAGGTCCTCTTCCCCATCCCTCAATCTCCATTTGGCTACAGGTCTGAACACTGAGAGACAGGTTGCTGCAGCCTAGAGTTAACGTTACTAGGAACAAACACTGGTGTCCCATCTACAATAGAATTTACTCTCTGTAATACACTAGAAATACCTTTCTCCAGACTTCGCTTTCTGAATATGTCCTTATTTTGGACGTATCTATTGTATACGCAGCCGAGCAACTCTCAAGCACATTGTATGGCAGTTACGCCAGTCACCAGTACTAGGACATTGGCATGGGGGAGCAGGCTGCATGACAAAGAGGGCAATTTCTTCAGATATAGAAACTGATGGAGATAATCTGGAACCCATTTGATTTTAATGGAATTGGGGTGCGGTGGGGGGATCAGAGGTTTCTACTGAAGGAATTCAAGTGATATACAAGCTCACTCTGCACTAAAATGGATTTTCATTTTGTTTAGTGACAGTAGACCTCATTAGCAAAATTCTCTGCCTAGGCTGATAGAAAAGAGAATGCCAGCCTGCCTAAGAACACACACACACACACACACACACACACACCCTTATGAAAATGCGCTTCCCTTCAAATCCTCCTCACCTACCTTGTTCTAGAATTTCATAATCCTGCCCTTGAAAATACCCGTATTTCCAAGCAGCTCTTCTATAAATGAACTTACAAAAGCTAAGGCATCATTTTTTTCTGTTTATTATACTACAGGAGCATATTGCTGGTGCTTAGATCATTAACTAACACAAGAAGTTTACCTATAAATATATCATGGTTCAGTATATTAATATGATATATTAAGGTTTACATCTATAATCTCTATGCGACTGTAATCACAAACTACAAGCATGGCCATTCATCATGTCCTAAATCAAAGATATTCAGCAAACGTGTTAAATAGACATGCTGAAAAACAAAACTACAAGTCAAGGTAATTTCTATTTTGTAGGTCATGCTGCCATCTAGTGGTGACAGATGGACTTCTGCTTTTATATATTTCCAGGCAAATAAAATTCTCAAGCTACAATTCTTGGGTGCAACTGAAGTGAACAGGATTTTATCCTATTGATTTCAATGAGGCTAGGATTGCACCACTTGACTGTGATGGACTTCTGTTTATACAAATTGAGGATCTACAACGTAAGCGTCACTAGATTTAACAAAGATGCACTAACATCTCAGCGACATTTTAAAAGGTTTGAAAGTCTGAAAATTTAGAAGAAAGGTTTTTTTAAAAGCCACCGGAAATTCTTTATTAATACACAATTTATGCCACAATTTGTGTGGTAATGGTGCCAAAAGTATAGGAGCAGATTTGACTAGAAATTGGCACATATTGGAATTGGCACAGATTGGAATATTTCTGAATAATTTCTGTAAAAGTGGAATTTTTAATTAGTTTTTTCAGTATTTATTTATTTACATAAAACCTTATATCCCGCCTTTCCTGCCAAGGCAGCTCCGGGCGACTGACAATTCAAAACATATAATATAAAAACAATAATATAAATACAATATATCTAAAAATACATTAAAACCATACTAATACAAATCAGGGGAAGTCAAAGACTCAACCACCCTAACCCTCATCCCCCTCCCATCCCCCATCTCCCTCACCAAAAGCCTGGCAGAACAACCAGGTCTTGCATTGTCGTCAAAAGGAGGAGAGGTCCAGGGCCACCCGGGCCTCTACCAGGAGGGAGATCCACAGTCTAGGTGCGGTCACCAAGAACACCCTCTCCATGGTCGCTCCCCGTGCAGGATACCCAGGGGATTTCAAGAAAGGCATTCCTGGTTGACCGCCATGACTGTATTGAATTAAACTCATTTGGATGTGAAGGGTATTGCTGGATAACATTCCAATCTGTGTATGGGTAAGACGAAAGGTCAGCATTGTCCGGTTACTCAGGTTCCCAGCACTGGAGTTCTCCTGGGTCCCTCACTGCACCTGGAACATTAGGTTGTGCTGGTGGCCAGGAGTGCTTTTCATCAACTCCAATGGTGAGAACTTGAAGATTATGTTCCTTTCTTTCTTATTTAGACCTGGCTACCGTCATCAATGTCTTTATAAACTTGAGGCTAGATTACTGTAATGTGCTCTGTGGGGGCTGTCCTTGATAACTGTTTGGAAACTGTAGCTGGTGCAGAATGCAGCAGCCAGCACCTTTCAGGGGTGGGTTTCCATAAGCGCATTACACCTGTGCTTCAGAGTCTGCACTGCCTTCCAATAGATTTCCAGACACAATTCAAGATCCTGGTTTTGACGCTTAAATTCCTTCAATAGCCGGCCCACCACATATCTGAAAGACTGCCTCTTCCCCTATGCTCCATCTCAATTCCTGTAATCAACCAGGAGTGCCCTCTTGCAGGGAGCAGTGAAACTGGGATTTCACCCAGTCCCAGTTTTAGTCAGAACTTGGAGCGAGTATATTTTGCTCTGATTAGAGACCATTAATTCTGATTCCAATCTTTTGGCAGGTGGAGATAGGGGATGGGGTGTGGGCATCTAGGAGACTTCTAGATATTCTATATATTTCTATTTTTATATAGTTTTTATGTTGTAACTCACCCTGAGCCTATAGGTAAGGGTGAGATAAGTTTAAATAAAGAAATAAAATAATTAGGATTGCCAAGTGTCCCTTTTAAGGGGCATTCCTTATTTCAGAACCCCGCAGCTGCCCCAGATTATAATGGGCATCCCTCATGGCGCCATAAAGAACATAATTGATGCCCCTTGTTTCAGAACCCCAGAGGCCATATGTCTCTTATATTTTAAAAAAATTGGCCTGGCAGCCCTAGAGGAAGACACTCTGATACACTAAAAAGATGTGGGCTGGATACAATGGGGAGCATAGAACAGTGTGGTTCCTGGAGGACAAGCAGCCTCTTGCCATGTGTATCGTTGCCAGTAGGTAGGCAGCATGGAGGAGTGTCTGTGTGAGAGGAGGAAGTGTTTGTTTTCTTACTGTCATGTGGTGGTTGTCAGAATCTCCAGCATGGAAAGGAACAAAAATTGTGAAACCCGCAAAACTCAGTAGCTCCTTGTAAGTTGTTCCACCATTATCAGAGCTGTCCCTTGCCTATGCAGCCTCAATTTCCCCACAAGTGTCAGCCAGTCTCATCAAATCCACCCCCTGGATCCTTTTACTCCAATTCACATACATATCCAGCCAACTCTGACGGGCTCTCTAGCCAGTCCTTCCTTCCCTAGCCTGGAGGTTCCTCAAAGGTCTCTGTCTTTTAGAGGCCTAAACTTAGCTCTTAGGGCGCTTTTATACGATCCCGCTCACAAGCGAGATCGTAAAGTGCCGGCATATCCCCCCCGCCTTCTGCTGTACGCCATGTCTGATGATCAGAAGATCATCAGACACGGCGTTGAGTCTTTGTGCGCATGCGCACCCTTCTGCGCATGCGTAACCTTCTGAGCATGCGCACTGGACCAAAGAACCCGGAAGTGCGGCGTAAAGCCAGCACTTCGGGGATCCGCATCGGAGGGGACAGGATCGCCTGCCCGGTCTGACGCAGGGGAAGATCTGAGTTAGACTTTTAAACGAGCGCCAAGAAATGCAGCTGATCAAAGGATCAGCTGCGTTTCTTGTCTCGTTTAAAAGCGCCCTTAGACTCGGTCCTCAAGCCTGGAAGCTCCTAACACAATACTCTTCCCTTCTGTTTTTCTTCAGTCACAGGTCCATTTACAAGGAACAGTTCTCCTAGACTTGGAGACTCCCCAAGCTCACCCTTCCAGATCTTTCTCCAGACCTATCCAAGGACATAGCTAGGTAGGGGCAGGTAGTGCACCTGTACTGGGTCCCATGAGCCTGGGGGCCCACACTCCCTGATGCAGCTGCATCCCCTACCACTCAGCCCCCTTCCATCTTCCACACCAGGGCCCTTTCCAACCTAACTATGCCCTTAGGCATATTCTTCCAGGACTGGAGGAGCCAGTGCACCAGGCCCCCATGTCGTTTTTGGTTTTTGTTATTCAAAAATGTCATTTTCATTATCATTATTAATGACAGTCATTTTTGTTATTGTTATTATCATTTTAATCATTTTAATCATTTTTATCATTGTCGTTATCAGTATCAATATCATTATCAATATTCATTAGCATTATCGATATTGGTACCATTTTAAATGAAAATTATATTTTTTGTATCGGTACCATTATCAATTCCCATGCACAACTAATATCTATCTAAAGCTAAGGGAGACAGGGGGAGGGAAAAGGAAAACTATTATCTAATCAATTATCTATATAACTATTCTAATCTAATCTAATCTAATCTATACTTCCTATCTATCTGTAATGTACAGGGTGGAGAAGGGCAGGGAAAAGGAGCAGGTAAAATGTAGGGTATGAGGAAGGAAAGGTATTGGTGGTAATACAATGAGGGCTACGGAGGATTTTTTGTATGCAAGCACCACAGTTCTGTAAACACAACCTGACAAGCAGAGCTCTCACAGAACATAAGAACATAAAAAGTGCCATATTGGGTCAGACCAATGGTCCATAGAGCCCAGCATCCTGTCTCGGACAGTGGCCAAACACAGGAGCCTGGGAGAAGCACCCAACAGGTCACCATGCTATCCATTCCCTGTGGGTCATCCCCAGGCTCCCGACAGTAAAGGGTTTTGTTTCCCAGTCCTATCTGGCTAATAGCTGCTAATGGAACTGTCTTTCAGAAACCTGTCCAAACCTCTTTTAAACTCAGCTATACTGCTGGCCTTGACCACCTCCCCTGGCAGTAAATTCCACAACCTAATTGTACGCTGAGTGAAAAAATACTTTCTTTTGTTTGTTTTTACTCTGCCACCTGTGAGTTTCATGGAGTGTCCCCTAGTTTTAGTACTAGTTGAGAGGGTAAATAACC